>BQKN01000866.1:45122-86962 GCA_022839385.1 Asparagus kiusianus
GACCAAGTGGGGGGTTCAAAACGATCCTAACTGTAAGAAGGTTTGATTGCTCGATTCGTGGGCCTCTCGTTCATTGAAGGAATCGAGAGGGGATTTTGGTTTTGGCCCTAACTGTAGGAAGGTTTGACCAAGTAAAAAGTGAGAGTGATAGTACAAATCACTGTAAGAATGTTGATTCGTACAAATCACTCAAAGGGGGTTCCTGATGTTAAGTGGTAAAGACTTAACAACAAAAAAAAAAGCTTTGACAATTCGTCAATTATATCCGGACTCTAACAAATGAAAGTGTTGAGTGCACGAACATAGCGGAAGTTTGAATGGATTAAACAGGAAAGAATTTTGGTGGTCCCACCGTCAATTAGTCTGATCAGTGGGAGATTCTGTAGTGGGAGACTATGAGTCATCAAACACCAATGAGAGTTTTGTGAGGGAAAATTGATCCAATGAAGTGATCGGATTTCATCTCAGCAAAAGAGTGTTCGGAAATTAGGAGTTTAGTGTTTATCACTTTATTCATCATGACCGGATTATCCCTAAGAATATTACATTTAACATTCTTCCGGGAACTTTCCGTTACATGAATTATCCACCCCCCGCTTTCTTTGCAAAACTGGGTGTATCATTGTATCAGCTGCACGCTCGGGTTATCCTTAAGAATACCACACGTGGCACTCTCCAGGAACTTTCCGTGGAAGAAAGGAAATAGTTTAGACTCATACACCTATTGGAGTATCAGGGAGCAGTTTAACCTCTTATACCGGTCGGAGGATTGAGAAGCAGTTTATACTCATATACTTATCGGAGTGTCAGGAAGCAGTTTATACTCTTATACCGGTCGGAGTTGTGCCGTTTTCAACTGGCTCACTCTAGCGTTATGATACCGGCTTCAACCAAGGTTTGGATGCTATTCTTGAGTGTAAAGCACGCCTTGGTTGGGTGAAGGATCCTCCTGTGGTATGCGCAGTACTTCGGATCCGCAATATCGTCAGCTTTCTCCTGATTCGTGATCGGTGGGAGCTTGATCTTGTTATTATCAAGGAGGGATTTGAAGATGGCTGGAACATCTTCGTCCTTGAAGGAGTACTCTTTTTGAGGCCTCTGATCCGAAGTCTTTTGCTGCCTCCGGGACTGCTGTTGCGATGTTTGATTAGCGTCGACAGTCGTTGCGGGTGTCTTGCCCTTACCACGGGAGGCGAAGTTCGAGTTCGGAGGATTTGTTGTCGATTGACTCCTCTCGGCCTTCTTCCTTCGGAGGAAGCGTTCGGCTTGTTGCCCTCGGACCTTCAAGTCTTTCCAAGTATTGGACGGTGCTGTCCCCATTGCTTCCAACACGTCCAATGCGAGGTTGTTGTGGCAAGTCTGGAGAATGAACTCCTCGGTGATCGGGTCCCGGCAATTCAACGCTTTGTTCCGGAACCTCTTGACGAAGGTTTCGACCGGTTCCCCGTCCTTTTGTTTCTCGTCGAGCAACGTTCCGATGGATATCTCGGTGTCGTTGTCGAAGAAGTTAGCGAGGAATTTTGTCTCCATGTCGTCCCAGCTATTCACGCTTCCTAGCTTGAGGCGGCGATACCAATCGAAGGCGCCTCCGCGAAGAGTGCCAACGAATGACCGCACCATCAGAGGCTCATTGCCGGAGATAACACCCAGGTGCGATTTGAAGTAAATCAAATGCTGAGTGGGGGAACCCTTTCCATCGAACGGCGTGAAGTTGATTAGACTAAACTTCGCCGGATAGGGGATTGATTCCCACTCTCTTGGGTATGGACAAGGAATGCCCGTCTTCTTCACTTCTTGAGCGGAAATCAACGTATTGATTTTGCTCTCGAGGTTTTTAATCTTCAAGTTTTCACTTGTATCTTCGTTGGCATCCTCGTTTCCACCCCCTGTATTGATGGGAGGATCATTGGCATTGCGAGTTTCATTTGCACCCGTGTCCTCATTTTCCAGATTGTTCTGGTTACGACGACTTGGTTCACCTTGTTGGTTCCTCAATGCCTGGATTTGTTGGTCATGCATTTCTTTCATAGTCTGCATGGCCATCTGCATCTCGAGCCTGAAGCTCTCCTGTTGTTTGGCCATAGCATCTTCGAGCATCTTGGCCACTTGTTCCGCGCTTATCATGAATGACTCGCGGGGTTCTCCTTCGCTGGACACGGTGTTGTCAGACGCAACCGCAGAGCAAGCATCCGATTCTTCATCTTCTGAAGGTGGTCTTATCCAAACCCTACCATAAGTTCCTCGTGTGATGGCTCCGGACTACAAACGGGTTAGACGCCGGGATGCTTTCAGAATCGACTCGAGATCATCCCGTGCCGATGTCCCTTTGCTGGTCATATTAGCGGTGACCCTCGGAAATTCTCCATCTTCAACCACCGCTCTCCTTCGTCGGAAACGCCTAGGCCTTGGCTTTGGCATTTCAGTGCTGAGCCTTTCGAACACCGAGACTCTCTCGGGGACTGCTTTGATGCAGTTGCATTCAGACAGTACCGCCCGAATGAGCTTGGCACAGGGGCATTGAGTCTCTAGTCTTTGAGGACTTCTCTTTCTGGATTTGTTCGTACCCCCGGCACGATAGTACAGCTCGTCCGTTTGAAAGTCAGAGCAACCTATCGTGTGTTGGCACGATTTCCCAGGTATAATGTCATCGTCGTCGGATGATAACGCTTCCTTCTGAGAATGAATTGCCTTCTTTGGGCTTTCAAAAGTTACACGCCTCGAAACATGCCTTTGTGGGCGTGTGTTCTCAGCGGGCTCCTGGACTTCAATGCGCAAATTTGCGTGCGCAGCTGCTTTGAACTCCTTGTCATGCTGAGAATGACGGTGACCCCCAGCATGTTGAGCCGTTCGGGGCTTCTTCATCGGGCCCAAACGTTCTTGAACTGGAGCTTTGCATCGTCCATCGGGAAGTGGGCCGAGGCGCTCCAAAACTGACTTCTTTCTCCGGGGTGATTCTGCGTAACCTCCCGGAGTAGCCATGGGAATTGTCGGCGAGTTCGCTTGGTTCGCCGGAGGTTGAACCTGCTTCAGAGGTTGCAAAGGTTGCTCTTTGGCCTGAATCGCCACTTCGGATTTTGGCCTCCAGACTTTGCAGGTTGGTGGCGGCTTCTTCGTCACCTCTTTCTGCAGCCTTCTACAGGCTTCTTCAATTTGAGCCCGTGCCTGCGCTGATAGTGCGCGGCGCTAGCGAATGCGCTCCTCCAGCGTTGATCGGTTCCGTTTGACGCGGATCCATTCGTTCGTCGGCGGCTTGGAGAAGTTGCCATTCATCGGTTGTTGAGGCTGTTTGCCTCTCTTGTTCTTCGGACTCGCGTTATGGCGGATTCTATCCGTGGATTCCATCGCCTTCGCGAATTGTCGCGCCAAGCTTTGACGTCGCCTTTGGCGGGCTCTCTTGGAGAGAGTCACCATGCCCTCTGCGGCGCAAGGGTTGGCCAGAACAGCTCCGACCTGGTTGGAGGTTGGTGGAGCTTCACCCGATGCACCTTCGGCATCAATCGGGGTGAGATCTTCGTTGGTATTCTCCATTTCTTCATACCAACGGATTTTTCTCCTGGAGGAGAACTTTGGAGACTTGGACTTGCGAGGGGAGGTGGATCCGGACGAGGATGACAGATACTCCTCGAACTTTTGTTGGTCGAATTCATACTCGACATCCTCCTCGACCGGGATCAAGATCCGCGGCTACGACGCAACGATCTCGGCAGCGAGATCGGTGGCTCCCACTGTGGTCGCCAGATTGTTCGTGGGAAAAATTGTAGCTTTCATCATTGATTCCATTGTACACTCTTGTAACAGTTTATCGATTAAAAAGATCCGGTCTTTTTATAAGATCCGGTTACAACGAAAATCAAATAAAAAGAAATGAAAATTACAAATTTATTTCCTTGTTTGTCGAACAAATCGCGAGCTCCTGTTTTGCGGTCGCTCGCTTGCGTGGGTTGTTTGCCTGCGCCGGGGTTTATTCGTGGACCACCGCGAGATCTAGATCCGGTCGGATCTACGCAGTATAACGGGTATTATTTCACCAAGGAAATAATAGCCGGAGGGATTGTTTCACCAAGGAAACAATCGCTCAAATCTCGGGATCAAAGACCAAGCTTTGATCCGGAGTATAACGATGTAGATCTGAGATCCGGTCCTCTCGAACTCCTGCCTTATTTGGCGTTGACGATCGCCGAGCACCAGATCCGGATGAGCAAGTTTTCGAGTCCCCAAAGATTGAATCTTTTTTAAGATCTGAGTCTTCAGTTCCGCAGGGCTTCGCCTCCTCCAAAATCCAACCTCTCAAATGAACAATGCCCTAGCCTATTTATAGGCAAACGAAACTATGCCCCGGGCCAAGGGTGGCCGGCCACCTCAAGGTGGCTCGGCTCATGCCAAGCCACCCTGAGGTGGCTCGGCCTTGGCCGAGCCACCTTAGGGTGGCTCGGCTTGGGCCGAGCCACCTTGGGGTGGCTCGGTTTCGGCCGAGTCCCCCCGGGTGTTTTGGGTTCCGTCGTTCGGTTGTTGCTTTGTCCGTGATTCGGGTTTGTGGTTGACTTGGTCTGGAATCAATTTGTTGACTTGATTCCCGATTTGGCAGTAAATCCACTTCTGAGTTCGAGTCCGAAGCTGATCTTGATTCGATCACGATTCATCCGAGTCCGTTCTTGGTTGGACGACTCATTGACTCCCCGAACCGTTGGATTGATTCCGCACGCGAATGCATTCTGTTGATCGCGTGCAATTTGTTGACCTCGTCGCCTCGTCACTCGATGGTTCGTTGATTTGTCGATTCCTCGTGTCGAGCTGTGTGAAGGGACCTATAGGCAATTTTATACGCCTACACACCCGAATAACGTTTACACCTCACACTCGGTTTTTTAGTTCACCGAAAACTTTACAATCTTATAATGTAAACACACTAACTGCCACCTCAAGTGTTAGTCTTTAGCCCGTGTCTCCCTCAAGTGTTAGGAATTATAATCTCTCTCTAGGCATTATCACCTAGCCCACTCCTCTTGGGACGATCTCGTCTCTCACCACACACTCCTCTTAGTGTACTAGTGTAATATAAAGTAAACCTCACAATAATAGCTCAATACAATAAATGATTGTTCTCTACTATAGATGAGAACACAATAAAAGCTCACTCTCAATGTCACAAACCCCACAACCCAAATTATACTATGTATGCAAATACAATAAGCTTAAAAGTTGTGTGTGAACAAAGAGTATAAATGAACTCTAACTCAAGAATAAATTAGCAATAATATAGATATGAAATTCAAGAATAAAAATGCTAGATAATTGAGTTAGGAAAACTTCTCCATAGATCAAGAGAGGGAGAGAGAGAGATGAGTTGAAGCTCAAACACCAAAGGATGATCTCTTCTTCCTCTTGTGAAAATCTCTTTACAAACAAACTCTTTTAAAATAAACTTAAACCAAACTTAAATACCCTTAAACTTGTTTAAAACTTTTTCTCTTATTAAAATGAACAGAGGATATGTTGGGGTATTTATAGGAAACCCCAAAGCCAAGAGAAAACTAACAAAACCAGCAAAAAGACAAAAAATAGAAAGCTAAAAAAACTAGCCGTTGGGCCGTCAGTCGACTGATATTGTTCATCAGTCGACTGATGAGCTGACCGTTATAGGCCAACAACACATTATCAGTCGACTGATGAACTCGTCAGTCGACCAATAACCTCATCAGTCGACTGGTCAGTCGACCGAAACAAAACAGAAACTTTTTGACTTTCCAGACGATTTCTTTAGTCGACTGAACACATTCATCAGTCGACTGATAACACTGTATCAGCCTGATTTGAATAGTAAAATTAATTTTTAAAGTACCTTTAAAAATAGCAAATAAATTCTAAAAAATGTATAACATTGGGAAATGTTTATAAACATGTTAATGAACATGTTACAAAAAGAATTTTTAGAATTGCACTTCACATTTGTAAAAACATATTATTTTTCAACACTAGTCCAAAACATGAAAATACAACAACACTTGTTTTGTCATTTTGACTAAACCATGTTTTAAAACTTTATAAAATAATTATATAGACTTAATGAAATATGTATATAATGATTGTTAAGTCTATAATCAAATAAAACAATTTTTTCACAAAAACACCTATATTTTGATAAAATCAACAAATACGTGCGTGTGATTAATATGAGCTTGAAGTATTAACTCACAATTATAAACCTATACTATAAACACTATAAACTATATACCTAAGCTTGAGGAAGGTCTTCAATAAGCTCGACTTGGTACACTTCCGGATGAAGCTTGAACTTGGATCTTAAACTTGAATTGTATTACTTCACTCCACTATTCCACCAACCTCCATTAGATATGATCGCACAATTCTATCCAACCTCCAACACATTGTTTGTTTGTAATAGATAAGAAAACACAAACACTAGACAAACAATATTAGTTGTAAATTATTTGTTAAAACATCATTAAAATGAAAAAGGCCAACAATCTCAGCATCTCACTTGGCTACGGTCCGGGACTATCAGACCTAGACTGAGGAGAGGGCATTCCTTAGATGATGAAACATCAAATGCAAACTGTACAATTGCTTCAGTCAATACAGTATCTAGTGTGAGACGAAATCAAGAATCATTCATGATCACTACCGAGTAGATGACTCAACTCCTTTAAGAGGCCTTGGACAAACAGAAGGAAGATTTTAAAATCAAGATGGAAACGGCCGTACAATGAGTCAAGGATTTACATGCCCAACAACTTAGAGATTTATCAATTCAACATGGTGAATCTAGTCATCGCAACACTACCAGTCAGATAAACAGCAACCCAGAAGTAGAGGAGAATATTAACACCGATACCCCTCCCGACGACAAAGATGCTGGGGGTTGCCCCAATAATAATACCAACACCGAGGGTGGCCCCATCAACAACACCAACAATAGGGGTGGTCCTATAAGTCCTCCCCAAAATTGCCAAAAGAGAGATGCAGGAGAAGATGTGAAGATGAAAGACCTTGATAGAAAGATCAATGCTTTGATGTCTGCTTAAGAGGTGAAGAAGACAGGCATCCCATGTTCTTATCCGAGAGAGTAGGAGTCGATTCTGTACCCGGTGAAGTTCAACTTAATTAACTTTATGACGTTCAACTTAATCAACTTCAAGTCTCACCTGGGTTTGATCTTCGGCAATGAACGCTTGATGGTCCTGTCATTTGTTAGCACCCCATGCGGAGCTGCCTTTGATTGGTACTGCCATCTCAAGCCAAGAAGTATCAACAACTGGGATGATATGAAGAGCATGTTTCTCACTAAGGTGTCAATTAGAACACTGTTTGATGAGAAGCAAAAGGATGGAGAATTGGTCAAGAACTTCATCAAGCGCTTCCGGAATAAGGCAATGAATTACCGAGATCTGGTCATAGAGGAATTTATCCTCCAAACATGTCACAACAATCTTTCCTTAGATGTGCTAGAAGCTATGGGCGTAGCACCATCCAAGACTTGGAAAGAACTGAAGGTTCCCAGGGAGCAAGCTAAACTTTTCCTTAAAAGGAAGAAGAGTGAAAGAGGTCAACCAATGACTAATGTCCCAAATCAGAACTTTATTCCTCGTAACAAAGGGAAGGCGCAAGCAAATACAGTGGATGCTAACCAAACCTTCCAGCTGTAACCGTAACAACAACAATAGCCACAACAATAGGCGCCAAAGCAGCAATCACCTCAGTGGCAACAATGACCTCAAAGGCAACAGAAGCCTTATGAGTCAAAATTCTCGAAGGAATACTCCTTCAAGGAAGATGAGGGTCCCCGATATCTTCAAGTACCTGTTGGAGAATAACAAGATCAAGCTACCCTAATCAGCGATCACGAGGGTGGCAAGAAGACTACAGATCCACGATACTGCACATTTCACATGGTAGTTCATCATCCCACTAAAACATGTTATGCCCTCAAAGACAAGATTCAAGCCTTGATTAATGTTGGGATAATTACCGCAAAGCAACCCAAGGAGAAGAAGGTAGGTACAAACGCAGTGAGCATTAGCTTCGACTCTCACTAGTAGAAACCAGGTATCCTTGACGGGGAATCCCGTCAAGAATGCCTAATTTCCCGTCAGCGATATATATCCTTAACCGTAAGCTGTCAAGGATAAGCTGTCAGCAATAGTCCCGTCAGCAAAGAATTATTACTGACGGGGATCCGTCAGTAATGTATTTTACTGACGGCAATACATTAACGATAGTAGCGGTCAGCGATAATGAGACATCACTGATGGCAATCCCGTCAGCGATATTTTATACATCACTGACGGCACGCCGTCGGCGATCGTTATCGCTGATGGCTAGCCGTCAGCAATAATTTACTATCACTGACGGTTTTGCCGTCAGCGATTAACATCACCGACGGCGTGCCGTCAGTGATGTTATTACCATCACTGACGGCAAAATCGTCAGCTTTGAAGGTCACTGACGGTTTACCCATCAGTGATGCTTATCATCAGCTAAAAATATATTGCTGATTACATAATCAATTCCCTGTACATACAAATCTGCAAACAAATTTCACAAACATTCAAGTTTCACAAATATTCACAAATATTCCAAATTTCACAAACATCTCGCATCCATTCAAGTTTCACAAATATTCAAAATATGTACAATCCAAATTTCACAAATATCTCGCAATCGAATAAATTTCACAAACATTCGAAATACGTACAAAACAAATTTCACAAACATTTCGTATCTATTCAATTTTCATAAGACGTTCTAAATCCACAAAAATTTCCACAACAAACCATACAAGCATATATCTCCAATATAAAGATGTCCAATATACAAACACGAGTTTAGGATATAACTCACTAAGATAGATCATCCGCCCTATCCATGTCATCATCCGCGTTGCTACTGACGGCTCCACCCCTACGACTCGTGCTCCCAATAGCATCATCTCCACTCTAACAACAAAATAATTTAAATTTAGAATCAAATAATACTGTGTGTAATCATGATTTACATATATAATATGTATACTTGTCTGTTACTCTCTCCACTACCAGTAAATGCCTTTTGAGAGGCCAAAAAGTTCATAATCTGGCTTTGCACCCGAGTAGGAACCCGCTTTCTACAAGATTTCATTATTTGCCAGGAAACCATCGTAAAAGTAGCAGTAGGGTGGATCACTTGCATAAGCTCCTCTTGAATATCCTCCCACATCTCCTCGGGAATCTGACCATCTAATAGATTCACCACAGAAGAAACAAGATGAATCGCCTGCTGAGTGCAATCCTCCTGCGACATGTAAGAGGGCCCCGAGGGCGTAGTCGATGGCGTTGAAATCGGCGGAGGCTGGAATGGGGTACACACCCTCTGAGCTCCAACTCCCATCCACCTGGTCCTCCCCGTTTTGGGAAGTCCACAAACTAAATGGCTCACATTATAATTCTGCTCTCTAGTCAGGGGCTCCTGGCTCTGTGCATCGACCTCAGCATATGTGTTTTCCAGAGCTTCCTAAAAGACAAAACAATGAATTTAAGAGCTAAGATATTAGAAGTTCAGTATAAAAAAGAACAGGCTAATAAGAGCTAATATATTAAGTAATATTAGAAGTTAAGTTAAAAAAATTGGATTATATTTGGAATGTATGTCATTTTAATTTTTTGGGACAGTCTGAAATGAAAAGAAGTGTGCAAACAGTAAATTCCCAACAAAAGAACATGCTAATAAGAGCTAAGATAATTAAATAATTTCAAGTAATAATTAATGTTGAATTAGATAACCTGCATCTGTATGATATTAAGCTGCATAGTAAGAATGCTTATGATTATGCTAAGGTTTTTTAATGTCATATGCACGAGGTTTTCTACTATCATTATTTATTGATATTGGTTGTAGTTACCATTTTTCTTGCAGTACTTGCCTTCGTCTACCATTTCATAGGGGCAACAAATAGGATACCAGAGCTTGCATAACCATTAAATAGATGGAAAGTTTGACTGCACTTTCTAATCGATACATGGAGCGATTATATTAGTGAAGTTGATCTAACATTTCAGAGCGGGTTCAAGTGTAGGAAGCATGTATGGTTCAAAATCTTAGTCAGCTACTTGTAAACCTCCAATTTGATTGAAGTTATTCTCTACATGTGTGCATTACAGGGTACTGTCAAATAATAGGAATGATCATCAAACTTCTAGCTATGTGGAGCACAGTTTCTATTACATCTTTCCAATTTTGTGATGGAACAAAAAACACTAGTTAACCATCACGTTCCCTTGCTCATGGTCATTCATGTATTTCTCAAAAATATTGAGCGTATTGGTGCATGGACACTTCTGTTGAAATCGTGCCATAATATACATGTGCTTATCATGTGTATTTTCTAGAAGTCATTGCATGTCCGCATGTTGTGTACAACATATATAGGACAATTATGTATCTTATTAGTGGACATGTCCTCATGATCATAACTATGACCTACTAGCTTCAGACAATCTTGGATCCCAATTGGAGCTCAGATATATACATAAGCTATTCACAGAGTGCATTAGCATTGTCTCAATATTACCACCTCTGTAATGAGAAGAAGAGTGCAAACAATAAATTCCCAACAAAAGAACAGGCTAATAAGAGCTAAGATAATTCAATAATTTCAAGTAATAATTAATGTTGAATTAGATAACCTACATTTTCTTGGCCAATTCTAGTTTTTATTTCTTATTCTCATCGTCATCGTACCTCTTCTTAAACTGAACCATCGTCCTTCTGTGCAGTTCTGGCAGCGGGATAAAGGGAGCGTTCTGAGATTTAAAAAATTATTTATTAGTTTTATTTATCAAATATTCTAGGAAGCAGAGAGAATATATATAGAAGATTAAAAGACTTTATACCGTTGTCCTACAAAATTGATCCTCAATCTGGGCAAATGAAGTAGTCCTCGTATGATGATCATAATCTTTCTTCCATCGATTTAGTTGATTTCTCTGACATTTTTTCTTCAATATGAACAAAGAATTTTAGTACAAGCTTACTAGTTTTAGATAAATAACTTGAATCTAATTAACTACTATACATATTTACCTGGTGCTCCTCTTAGCCCCACAATACTATAAGTGCAGCTAAATGCTCAGGCTCAACCCTCTTATCTCGCTTGTATATCCTCTCCCAGTTGTGACTGAAACAATCGTAGCATTTCTTCTTTATCTCATGTCTCCACTCCTGAAGAGAATGCTTGAACTTTCCCATGTATCCAAATAAAAATTCCCACCCTACGGGATTGTCTTCGATGTTAAAATATCTCTACATATTAACATATAGTTCAGCATGGACAATTGACAGAATTGTAAAATAATTGATCTAAATAGAGTAATTTACCCAACAATCTCGATATATACTCTCCAGGACATGAAAGGGCTGCTCCTCAGCCTCGTAATAAGGATTCACATTATCACTCTTCCGTATCAAGCATCCAAGATATGAGCTAAGGTTATTAGCCCATTGTTCGGTTGGAATCCCATTATGTCCCCATCTTACAATTGCACGAAAACCATCTGTGGGTAACTTTTTTTTAAAGTCACTTCCCTGGCGTCCTTTTTTTTTGAAAAGTTTTTCTCCTGCAACAAATTAAAAAATAATAAATATATCAATAGTATTATTTAATCAATCTTAAGCTCTTAGAATTTAATTTATTATTATCAAATACTCGAAAAGTTTTGATCAAACTCACCAAATCTTTGTCTGATTTCATTTTTTGCATCAGATAAGATCTCATCAATCTGTGGCCCCCATTCATCCAATCGTTTTTTGGCAAGCATGTATTTTTCTGTCTGCTTGAGTCTATACCCCTTTGCACATGCTGGCAAAGGCCCGCGCTCAATCCCAGGAATATATGCTCAAAGTAGCACTGGAGGATCTGCATATAATGGTACGGGAGTCGGCTCTTCCTCGCCCTCACCTAAAAAATTAAAACAAATAAATTATCATTATCATTGTGCATATATCATGAATAAAAAATACTTAAGTTAAACTAAGTTATACCTGACATCTCTGCTGAACTCGGTGGCTCTTCCTCAGTGGATTGGTCTTGACTGGGGTTGGCTTCGAATAACCTCCTGTTTATATTTTTAGACATATGCAAGTTGAATAAACATAGGAATTAATATAGTATAGATGCAATTTGACTTAGCAAAAATAAAAACAAGATATATTACTGTGTTACAAAAATTCTCATTTCAAATCAAGTTTGTAGGCATCTTTACAAGCTGAATATACAAAATAAGATATTGCATATTTATATACAATTTACATTGTCCAAAAGCTGAATATACAATTTGCAAACTAAAAAAAAGTTACATGAAGACCCGATTACAAATACTTGTTGTTTAGCTCTTATTAATGTTTGTGATAATATTTAGAATGTCTGTCCGAGTTGTTGGAGCATCCGTATCAAACACTACGTTTTGAGGGTACGAGAATTCATCGATCGCCGCATTTGGCTCATTGAAGTTGTTTATATAGCTCTCGTCATCATCTTCATTGGTAGAAGGTTGAATATAAGCCCTAGAATCCTTGTACAAGACAACCCACTTGTCTTTAACTGTAGGATCTTTCACATAGAAACATTGTCCCACCTGAGATGCAAACATGAATTTTTCATCACTATCAATTTCTTTATCGAGATTGACAATTGTAAATCCAAAGGGATCCTTTTGAGGCTTTCCAAAATACCAACGAATCATGAACATCATGTATTTATGTTCATTTGGACCACCATTGCCGTAGAATATCTCCACCACATCTTCCAACCTTCCATAATTTGTTATATTATTTTCAACTGGATTCTGATCTCTTCTGTTTGAGAAACATTCCCGTGAGAAGGTAGCCATGACACCACTATTCTGGGTGACCTTTGTATCATCAACCTCCATTGTGTGAAATTTATAACCGTTAACACGATACCCACCATATTGATTTACGGCATAGTAAGGCCGCTTTGCGTGAACCTTTACTTCTTCTGATATTTGATTATTAAGAACAAGTTGTTCCTGGATCTAAATATGAAAAATAAGAAAACTATTAAATCAATAATTTCTAAGTTTTTTTTCAAAATAAAAATTAAAGATTGCTAAATTTAACAATACTTACTTCATTATTCAACCAAGCAGGGAATTTCTTCATATGCCTTTCTTTAATGTCATGTACAACTGTACTACCGGTAACTTCATTCTTAAGTTTTTCCTGATGTTGCCTATTAATGTGCATAAATTTATTTATTATTGTCAAAATAAAAATTAAAGATTAAATGGTATTCAAAACTCTTTTTAGATATTTTACCTCTGGTACTCCGAGAAGATTTCAAGATTATTTACTACATATGCATGCGTTTGATCTAACAATATGTTAGAATAATTTTTGTTCAACCCGCGAGGATAGAGAACTATGTTATCCTTATTATCAACAGGTGCTTGAAGTTCAGTTTGTTCCCCTCTCATATAACGAGAGGCAAATAAGAGACACTCGGTTCTCACGTAACTTTCAGCTATTGAACCTTCTGGTCGAGCTCTGTTACGCAATTGACGCTTCATTGAACCCAAATATCTAAAAAATGATAATTAATCAGATATAGATGTAAAGATATTAACATTTAATAGATATAAATATTGATAGGTAACGATTAAATTTTTCTAAATACTAACCTCTCTATTGGATACATCCAACGATAATGGACTGGTCCTGCTATTGCCGCCTCCTCCGTGAGATGTTCTGTAAGATAAACCATTATTGTGAAAAAAGATGGAGGAAAGGGCATCTCCATTTCACACATTGTTTCCGAAATAGTTTCTCTAAGTTTCTCAAAGTCACGAGCGTCTATAACTTTAGAACAAAGCTTTCTGAAAAATCCACAAAAATCAATAATAACCTTCACTATTTTTTATTCTGCATAGTACTACGTGTAGGCATATAAAACGGCCTATAGGTCCCTTAACACAGCTCGACGATGTCAATTCGACAAACCAACCATCGGGCGACGTATGCAAACAAAATTGTTAGTCCACAACACCGAAGCAAAGTGATACGCGACGAAGCGAATTAACGAGGCTATGAGGCTGACGAACCGCACGCAAACAACGGAATAAATCCACTCACGTACGGAATCAAGCTAACAGGTTGAGGAATCAACGAGTCATCCAACCAAGAGCGGACTCGGACGAATCGAGATCGAGTCGAGATCAGTTTCGGACTCAAACTCAAAAGCGGATTTACTGCCAAATCAGGATCCGGATTTACTGCCAAATCAGGTCAACGAATGAAGTCCGGATAAATCAACCATAGAACCGAAAAACGGACACAACAGTGGGAAAAACCAACACCAAGAGAGGCTCGGCCGAAACCGAGCCACCTCAGGGTGGCTAGGTGGTTCAGCCACCTATGCCCGGGCACAGTGAAGGAGGCCTATAAATAGGAGGGTGTTGGATCATTTTCAAGGGTTGGAAATTTTGGAGGCGAAGCTCTGCTGGATTCAAGGCTCAGATCTAAAAAAAGATTGAAGCTTTGGGACTTTGAGGACTTGCTCTTCCAGATCCGGTGCTCGGCGATCGTCAACGCCAAATAAGGTAAGAGTTCGAGAGGGATCGGATCTCAGATCTACGCGGTCATCCTCCGGATCAAAGCTTGGTCTTTGATCCCGAGAATCGGGCGATTATTTCCTTAGTGAATTAATCCCCCCCGGCTATTATTTCCTTAGCGAAATAATAACCGTCGTACTGCGTAGATCCGACCGAATCTAGATCGTGTGGTGGTCCACGGATAAACCCCGACGCAGGCGAAGAACCCACGCAAGCGAGTGACCGTAAAACAGGAGCTCGTGATTTGTTCGACAAACAAGGAAAAAGTTGTAATTTTTCTTTTCTTTTATTAGATTTTCATTGTAACCGGATCTTATAAAAAGACCGGATCTTTGTAACCGATAAACAGTTATTTGAGATAGCAATGGAATCAGTGAAGAAAGCTACGATTTTTCCCGCGAATAATCTGGCGATCACAGTGGGAGCCGCCGATCTCGCTGCCGTGATCGAAGCGTCGCAGCCGCGGATCTCAATCCCGGTCGTGGAGGAGGTCGAGTATGAATTCGACCAGCAGAAGTTCGAGGAGTACCTGTCGTCCTCGTCCGGATCTACCTCCCCCCGCAAGTCCAAGAAGTTCTCCTCCAGGAGAAAATCTCGTTGGTATGAAGATGTAGAAAACACCAACGAAGCTCTCGCCCCGTTTGATGCCAAAGTCGCATCGGGTGAGATTCCCCCAACTTCCAACCAGGTCAGATCTGCTCTGGCTAACTCTTCCGCCACAGAGGGCGTGGTGACTCTCTCGAAGAGAGCCCGCCAAAGGCAACGTCAACGCCTTGCGAAACAATTCGCAAAGGCAATAGAGTCTGTTGATGGGATCCGCTACAACGCGGATCTGAAGAACAAGAGAGGCAAAAAGCCTCAACAACCAATGAATGGTAGCTCCTCCAAGCCGCCAATAAACGAGTGGGTCCGTGTCAAACGGAATCGTTCGACGCTAGAGGAGCGCATTCGCAAGCGCCACGCACTATCAGCGCAGGCACGGGCTTAAGCCGAAGAAGCTCGTAGAAAGCTGCAGAAAGAAGTGGTTAAGAAACCGCCACCAACTCGCAAAGTTTGGAGGCCGAAGTCTAAAACGGCGATTCAGACTAAGGAGCGACAACTGCAGCCTTCAAAAGTTCAACCTCCGGCGAACCAACCCAAATTGCCGATGATTTCCACAACTGCTCCGGGAGATCCCGTAGGGCCATCCCAAAGAAGGAAGTCAGTCTTGGAGCGCCTCGGTCCACTTCCCGAGAAGCGAAGCAAAGCTCCAGTCCAAGAACGTTTGGGTCCAATAAAGAAGCTCCGAACGATTCAACATGCTGGGGGTCGCCGCAACCCTCAACATGACAAAGAGATCAGGGCAACTAAGCGCACTACTCTGCGCATTGAAGTCCAGGAGCCCACTGAGAACTCACGCCCACAAAGGCATGTTTCAAGGTGCGTGACTCTTGAAAGTCCAAAGAAGGCAGCTCGCCCTCAGAAGGAAACATTGTCGTCTGATGACGATAGCGTTATACCTGAGAAGTCCTGCCAACACACGATAGGTTACTCCGACCTTCAAACCGACGAGTTGTACTATCGTGTTGGGAGTACGAGTAAAACCAGGAAAAGGAGTCCTCGAGAACTAACAACTCAGTACCCCTGTTCCAAACTCATTCGGGTAGTATTGTCTGAGTGCAGATGCACCAATGCAGTCCCCGAAAGAGTTTTGGTTTTTGAAAGACTCATTAGCGAAACGCCAAAACCAAGGCCTAGGCATTTCCGACGAAGAAAAACGGTGGTTGAAGATGGAGAATTTCCGAGGGTCACCACTAATATGACCAGCAAAAGGACATCGACACAGGGTAATCCCGAGTCGATTCTGGAAATACCTCGGCGTGTAACTCGACTGCAGTCCGGAGCCATCATACGAGAAACCTATGGTAGGGTTCGGACAAGACTGCCTTCGGAAGATGAAGAATCGGATGCTGGCTCTGCAGTCGCATCGGATAACACAGTGTCCAGTGAAGGACAACCCCGCGAGTCATTTATGATAAGCGCGGAATAAGTGGCCAAGATGCTCGAAGAAGCCATGGCTAAACAACAGGAGAGCTTCAGGTTCGAAATGCAGATGGCCATGCAGAATATGAGAGAAATGTATGACCAACAAATCCAAGCACTGACAAACCGGCAAGGCGAACCAAGTCGTCATAACCAGGTTAATCAGGAAGACGACGACGCACATGCGGATGAAGCTCACAATGCTAATAATCCTCCCGTCAATGCAGGGGGTGGTATCGAGGATGCTAGTCATAACGCCACACTTCCACCTCAGAGTCGTGCTAACGAAAATACAGGTGAAAGTTTGAAGATTAAAAACCTTGAGAGCAAAATCAATACATTGATTTCCGCTCAAGAGACGAAGAAGACGGGCATTCCTTGTCCATACCCGAGAGAATGGGAATCGATCCTATATCCGGCAAAGTTCAACTTAATCAACTTCACGCCGTTTGATGGGAAGGGTTCACCCACTCAGAATGTGATTTACTTCAAATCACACTTAGGGGTTATTTCTGGTAACGAACCTCTGGTGGTACGGTCCTTCGTTGGCACTCTTCGTAGAGCCGCCTTCGATTGGTATCGCCACCTCAAGCCAGGAAGTGTGAATAGCTGGGACGACATGGAGACTAAATTCCTCACCAACTTCTTCGACGACGACACCGAAATATCCATCGGGTCGTTGCTTGACGAGAAACAGAAAGACGGAGAATTAGTTGATACCTTCGTCAAAAGGTTCCGGAACAAGGCGATAAACTGTTGGGACCCGATCACTGAGGAATTCATTCTCCAGACTTACCACAACAACCTTGCATTGGACGTGTTGGAAGCAATGGGGACAGCACCGTCCAAAACATGGAAGGATCTGAAGGTCCGAGGAGAGCAAGCCGAACGATTCCTTCGAAGGAAAAAGGCCGAGAGGAGTCAATCAACAACTAATCCTCCGAACTCTAACTTCGCCTCCCGTGGTAAGGGCAAGACACCTACAGCGGCTGTTGATGCTAATCAAACGTCGCAACAACAACCCCGGAGAGAGCAAAAGACTTCGGATCAGAGACTCCAAAAAGAGTACTCCTTCAAGGACGAAGATGTTCCAGCCATCTTCGAATCCCTCCTTAAAAATAACAAGATCAAGCTGCCACCGATCACGAATCAGGAGGAAGCTGACGATACTGCGGATCCGAAGTACTGCGCGTACCACAGGAGGATCCTTCATCCCACCTAGGCTTGCTTTACTTTAAGAATAGCATCCAGACCTTGGTTGAAGCCGGCGTCATAACGCTAGGGTAAGCCAGTTGAGAACGGCACGACTCCGAAGAGTATATGAGTACAAACTGCTTCTCAATCCTCCGATCGGTATAAGAGGTTAAACTGCTCCCTGATACTCCAATAGGTATATGAGTCTAAACTATTTCCTTTCTTCCACGGGAAGTTCCTGGAGAGTGCCATGTGTGGTATTCTTAAGGATAACCCGATCATGCAGCCGATACGATGATAAACCCAGTTTTGCAAGAAAAGCTGGGGGTGGATAATTCATGTAACGAGAAGTTCCTGAAAGAATGTTACATGTAATTTTCTTAGGGATAACCCGATCATTACAAATAAAGTGATAAGCACTAAACCCACCGTTTACCTGGTCAAACCTTAGGACCACAACCAAAATCCCCTCTCGATTCCTCCAATGAACGAGAGGCCCACAAATCGAGCGATCAAACCTTCTTACAGTTAGGATCGTTTTAAACCTCCCACTTGGTCAAACCTTCCTACAGTTAGGACCACAACCAAAATCCCCTCTCGATTCCTCCAATGAACAAGAGGTCCACTTTCAAATCAAGTGATCAAACCTTCCTATAGTTAGGGTCACCTCAAACTCCCGCTTGGTCAAACCTTCTTACAGTTAGAGCCAAAACCACAATTCATTCTTGATAAATGAGGAATTCACCTTTAATTCGGTAATCAAACCTTCCAACAGTTAGGATTATTTGAATCTGTCCGGATTCTCGGAGTGGAGATCCCACTTCTAGTTTCTTTCTTGCACTAGAAATAGAATATAAAATTCTTCATTTCCAGAATCAAGGAACAGAATATAAAATTCTTCCTTCCTTGTTCGGGGAATAGAATATAAAATTCTTCTTTTCCCACACTAATCCTTTTCCAAGAATTTAGGATTCATCCTAGGAAGTTTATCCCGAATCCTAAGTAGGGATAAGTCTGCGCCTAACACGCGCTGCCGGTTTAGTCTTTCTCCGTAGAAGAAGACACCAGAATTCGATTCTGGGGTATTTTATCCTGAAACCTAAGCAAGGATAAGTCTGCGCCTAACACGCGCCGCCGGTTAGTTCTTAACCGTTAAAAAGAACACTCGCCCACATATTCAATATTGTGGCAGGTTGTTATTAATAACACCAAAATCCATGCCTTACACGCGTGGGGAATTCCATCCTGAATCCTAAGAAACGATATGCCGACGCCTAACACGCGCCGCCGGTTTAGTCTTTCTCCGTAGAAAAAGACACCAGAGTTCGATTCTGGGGTATCTTATCCTAAAACCTAAGTAAGGATAAGTCAGCGTCTAATACACATTGTCGGGTAGCCTATTCCCGTAACAATGGCGAAGTCTACGTATTCAAAGTCGTAGCAAAAAGTCTAAGGGAGTTCATTCCGTTAGCACAACGTCACACGTGGAACGGATTTAGACAATCCGCATGCTAGCCCGACTCAAACGGTAGTCGGTAAAGGCTTATCAAATCCGTTGAAGGCTGGGGGTTAGCCAAAAATCCTAAAGTCAACGCCTAACATACGTCGCCGGGTAACCTATTCCCGTAACAAATGGTAAAGTCTATGTATTTAACATCATAGCACAAAGTCTAAGGGAGTTCATTCCTTTAGCACAACGTCACATGCGGAACGGACTAAAACAATCCGCATGTAAGCCCGATTCAAACGGTAATCGGTAAGAGCACGTCAAATCCGTTGAAGGCTGAGGATTTGCTAAAAAATCCTAAGTCAACGTCTCATACACGTCGCTGTTTAGTCTTTTCACAGGAGAAAGACGAAGTCTACGTATTCAATATCGTAGCACTAAAAGGGTTAACTCTTTTAGCTTAACGTCACATGCGGAACGGACTTAAACAATCCGCATACTAGCCCGACTCAAACGGTAGTCGGTAAAGGCTCATCAAACCCGTTGATGGCTGAGAATTTGCTAAAAATTCTATAAATACGAGTCATTGACGCATCAATTCTATGGATTGGTCTCGTGACTCAAGTATCTACCACGCTCCAATTCCTTAAGAGCTTAAACTGTGTATACTCCAGAAGACGTACGAGTATAAACTGTGTCGGACGCCGGACAACGCGTCGCAATAAAGCTTGGATGCCGGACAACGCGTCACAAGGAAGCTCAAATGCCAGACAACGCGTTGTAAATGATTATTCAACACCGACAATCGATGGTCAGCAAACTCGAGCTAAAAAGTCAGGAAATCGAGAATCGACTTCAAGTTCAAAATTTCGACAGACGGTCAGACAATAAATGCAGTACCGGAACCCTTACAGACATTCGACAAAGCACCGAATAGCCTGGAGGACTGAAGGAATCAAGAATAGAAGCCATTCCAAATATCCCGTCGTAACCAATTGAAGGATGGGACAATCACATCCAAAGTATTCTAGACTCTTCTATAAAAGAATGAGACAGAAATACTTTGGAGGGGGTATCTGTAGGCGTATAAAACTGCCTATAGGTCCCTTAACACAGCTCGACGACGTCAATTCGACAAACCAACCATCGGGAGACGTATGCAAACAAAATCGTTAGTCCACAACACCGAAGCCAAGTGATACGCGACGAAGCGGATTAACGAGGCTACGAGGCTGACGAACCGCACGCAAACAACAGAATAAATCCACTCGCGCGCGGAATCAAGCTAACAGGTTAAGGAATCAACGAGTCATCCAACCAAGAGCGGACTCGGACGAATCGAGATCGAGTCGAGATCAGTTTCGGACTCGAACTCAAAAGCAGATTTACTGCCAAATCAGGATCCGGATTTACTGCCAAACCAGGTCAACGAATGAAGTCCGGATAAATCAACCACAGAACCGGAAAACGGACACAACGGTGGGAAAAACCAGCACCAAGAGAGGCTCGGCCGAAACCGAGCCACCTCTTGGTGGCTCGGCCAAGGCCGAGCCACCTCAGGGTGGCTAGGTGGTTCAGCCACCTATGCCCGGGCACAGTGAAGGAGGCCTATAAATAGGAGGGTGTTAGCTCATTTTCAAGGGTTAGAAATTTTGGAGGCGAAGCTCTGCTGGATTCAAGGCTCAGATCTAAAAAAAGATTGAAGCTTTAGGACTTTGAGGACTTGCTCTTCCAGATCCGGTGCTCGGCGATCGTCAACGCCAAATAAGGCAAGAGTTCGAGAGGGATCGGATCTCAGATCTACGCGGTCATCCTCCGGATCAAAGCTTGGTCTTTGATCCTGAGAATCGGGCGATTATTTCCTTGGTGAATTAATCCCACCCGGCTATTATTTCCTTAGCGAAATAATACCCATCATACTGCATAGATCCGACCGGATCTAGATCGCGCGGTGGTCCACGGATAAACCCCGGCGTAGGCGAAGAACCCACGCAAGCGAGTGACCGCAAAACAGAAGCTCGTGATTTGTTCGACAAACAAGGAAAAAGTTGTAATTTTTCTTTTCTTTTATTTGATTTTCATTGTAATCAGATCTTATAAAAAGACCAGATCTTTGTAACCGATAAACAGTTATTTGAGATAGCAATGGAATCAGTGAAGAAAGCTACGATTTTTCCCGCGAACACTGCGTAGTGCCATAGGTAGCAATTGATGAAGAAGCATGTGATAATCATGAGTTTTAAGCCCTAATTTTTTCCTTTCTTGCACCTGGACATTGTTTGATATGTTTGCGGAGTAACCCTCTGGTAACTTTATTGATTTGAGGACTTGACAAAATATTTGCATCTCAACTTTCGACATCGTAATACGAGACACAGGCAACTCTAATCTGTCATTTCTGACAATTTTTGGCTGCAGATCCTCTCTAATGATCAATGAAGTTAGATCTTGACGAGCTCGTAGATCATCCTTTGATTTATTAGCATCTTGCAACAGTGTGGACAAAAGATTATCACAAATATTTTTTTCAATGTGCATAACGTCCAAGTTGTGACGTATTTTTAGCTCTTTCCAATAGGGGAGTTGAAAAAAATGCTGAATTTTGTCCATCCTGAAGGCAATTTTACAACTTCAGCCCCATCACTCACCACTTGTGCTTGTCCCTTTCATTTTGGTATCCTTTTGTTAATACGCAAGTTCCTTACTCCAAGTAAATCTTCTTTCGAATAGCGCTTCTTTCCAAACCTGACAGCAGGGAACCTCTCAAGCAAATGTACAATCTGATCTCCACCTAATGGACGCGGAGCATCTCTCTTCTCAACAGTACCATCAAAAAACTTGCTCCATTTTTTTGTTCTGTACCTGTGTTTTATGTTCAACCACCTTTTGTTAAACCAATAACAAAACATTTGACTGTGCTGCAGATAAAGACCTTTGAATTCTGGACCACACACTAGACACGCATATGTTCCCTTTGTAGACCAACCTGAAAGATTCGCATAGGTTGGAAAATCATTAATTGTCCATAGTAAAATAGCACGTAGTGTGAAAGACTACTTTGCATGAGTATCATATGTCATAACCCCTTCAGTCCAGAGTTGTTTTAACTCACCAATTAGCGGTTCTAAAAACACATCTATGTCATCGCCTGGTGCATGCTTGCCCGGTATCAATAATGAAAGTATCATATACGGTTGTTTCATGCAAAGCCAAGGTGGTAAGTTGTAAGGCGTTAATAGAACAGGCCATGTAGACCAACCGGAACTCATTATCCCAAATGGATTGAATCCATCGCTAGACAAACCTAGTCTAACATTCCTACACTCATTCGCAAACCAAGGAAAAGTTCTATCCACATGCTTCCACGCCTCTGCATCGGCCGGATGTCTAATTTTACCATCATCAATACGTTCTTCCATGTGCCACCTCATTTGCTTAGCAGTGTCTTTATTCATATACAACCGTTTTAGCCTTGGTATTAAGGGAAAATGACGAAGGACCTTTGCTGGAATCTTCTTTTGCTTAAGCATAGACCTTGTTGTCCCATGTGTTGAATAATTTTTGCGTTGTACCCACCATGATACTCCACAAATTGGACACTCCTGAAGATCTTTGTTATCCTTATAGTAGAGGATACAATCATTAGGGCATGCGTCGATTTTATTGTAATCAAGTCCTATAACGAAAACAATCTTCTTTGCGTTATCATAATTTTCTGGTATGCTCTCTTTTCCATTTGGAATGACTTTTCTCAACAACACAAGCAACATATTAAAATATTTATCTACCATTCCGCTAAGAGACTTTATACGCAAAAGACGCAACATAAATGATAACCGGGTGAACTCGGTACAACCCTCATACAGATCATTTTCATTATCGTCTATTAATTTTATTATCTGCGCCAGCTCCTCATGATCAGTCACACCTCTAGCATTTCCTAACTCGTCAGCATCCTCGGCATCTTCAGCTTGATCTATATTAGGAACTGTTAACATATCTACAAGCATCGTATGTGTATCATCTATTCTCGTATCATCTATTCTCCCACCGGACGTACTAGTATCCGCCATCAGTTCCATTTCTTCAAGACATCCTTCCCCATGAAACGTCCAATATTTATACTCCTCATGAAATCCTAATATTAAGTGTTTCTGTAAATCACTTTTATCCACCAACGCCCTATTTTTACACCAACAGCAGGGATAATACACGACATCATTATTTAACTTCCGTGGGTCTGCCAAGGCGTACTGTATGAATTGATTTATTCCATCTTTATATCGACTATCCCTCCATCTATCAATACAAGGAATATCGATCCATGATTTGTCGGGAACTATCCTCATCTGTATAATATTAAGCATAATTAGGTAATGTGAATTTTTATTAGTAACGCATCAAATTAACGATTTTGTGATATTAACTTTCTTCACGACATCAAGAAAATTCAAATTATAATAATCTCAGATGGAAAATTACCAGAACATAAATTATGTGGGAGTAAAATCTAACACTCATATTTTCAATAAGAGACTTTAACGGCTGTCATAGGAAATGGACCTATCCCATTAGGAATATAGTAGTGTCTACAACTACCTTTATATACTTTATGCGTTTTTATTTCTTAAAAATTTCGGCAGCACCTACGCGCTGTTCTCCGACTACACTGTGCGGATGTTATAATGCGTATCAATCATCGATAATAGATTGATTATAGATCGATACGCAAAACAACATACGCTTATTGTACACGGAGAACAATGCGGTACGTGTTATCAAAATTTTGTAGGAATAAAATTACATAAAGTATACAAAGATAGACGATACACTACTGTATTCCTAACCTGTGCGAGAAGGGGAATCCTCCCCGGACAGATCTAATAATTATTGCATGTAGATCGTGCTCCTAACATAAATCACGTTATTCTCTTTAGATGTAAAAAGTATTTTCACATCCAACTAGAATTGCGTGAGTTTATATCAGAAGAGATTCACATCCAACAATATTAGACGGGAAACTAGGGGTAATGACTTCCGATTCATAAAATCATGATATATATAGCAAAAAAATCACTGCGAGTTGAGTGGGGGCGGTTCCGCGACGAGCTCCAACGAGAGATCGCTGCGAGTCTGAGAAACTAATTATAGAGCATAATAAACGTTGGGCTATACATAATAAACATAAATGTATATATAGAATTTATATAGATGTGTCACTTGATTTTCGAGAGAGTAAAATTAATTATCAAACTGGAGTAGCAAGGCTCTATCATGGTATATGATCAATGTGTAATAATAATCTTCTGAGAAACTAAAAAATAAAATTCACTTATATTTTTTTACAAACAGTACTAGTTAGTAATTAAATACTCAAGTACCCTCAGAAAATAAAATAAAATTTAACTTTAATGATTATGGACGTTTATACAAATTAACACATGCATTATATATTACCAACAGTATGCATGTATTGTTTTCATATAGTTGATGATGACCAAATAGTTCTTTTTTAGTTTAGTTTAGGATAAAATCCAAAAAATACTTGTTCTTACAACCTTGTGACAGATGATAAATGATAGACGAAAACTCTTACATTAATAGAAATTTTACCTAATGTAATGGATTCTCGTATTTTTTGCAATATTTTCTTAAAGCAAACATGAAATTAAGCTTAACGACTCCTGAAATTTATAACAATTAAATAAATTTAAAATTCTAAATTTATCACATATCAGTAGAACCAACAAATTTTAAAAGATAAA
This sequence comes from Asparagus kiusianus, assembly GCA_022839385.1. Classification (NCBI taxonomy): domain Eukaryota; kingdom Viridiplantae; phylum Streptophyta; class Magnoliopsida; order Asparagales; family Asparagaceae; genus Asparagus; species Asparagus kiusianus. The sequence continues at coordinate 70,172 of BQKN01000866.1, forward strand.
AATCACATATGGTAATTCTTCCTAGAAAATAGTATGTCACCGCGAGCTACAAGCTACGAAGCGGAGACTGGGGTTCGGGGCCTCGGTGCGCAAGCGGTGGAGTCGGAGAGGAATTGCATGAGGTGATGGCGAGGGCGAGGCCGGTCGTGAGCTCCGAAGTCGACGGGGGTTCGGGGCCTCGGCGCGTAGGCGGTGGAGTCGGAGAGGAGGAGCTCGCCGCGGGGGGTGATGGCGAGGGCGGCGGGCGGTGAAGTCAACTGGGGTTTCGGGAGGGGTGATAGCGAGGGCAGCGGGCGGTGAAGTCGACTGGGGTTCAGGAGGTGATGGAGAGGGCGGTGGAGTCGGAGAGGAGGAGCGTGACGTGATGGCGAGGGCGAGGCCGGCGGCGAGTCAGAGCTAAGAGGGGATGTCGAGGGCGGCGGCAAAATTAGGGTTTTTTACTGTGGTAGAAACAACGAGAGGGGCTCGGTAAAAAATAATTTATATCAAACATCACTGACGGGCTTCCCGTCAGCGATGTTTATTTCTCGTCGGCGATGACAACATCGCCAACGGTTATAAGGCATTTGTGACGGCAACAACACTGACGGGATTTCCCGTCAGCGATATAAACATCACTGACGGTAAATTCCCGTCAGCGTTGTAGCCGTCAGCGAAGCATGGTTTCCCACTAGTATCTGTCCCCCTTATGTGGTTTCATCTAGAACCCGTGATGAAAGTAGAGATGAAGACTATCAATGAAGATCCTCATGGGCAATGTCAGAAAGGCCTAGTGCCACACACGGCCTCCAACGGTGAAATCCTTTGGGTTCATCCTGATCTACTTCAAGATGAGCAATGGACAGGGTCTTCTTCTAAGAAGAAATCCAAATCCAAGGGCAAAGGAAAATCTTATTGCTCTACTACAGCGATTCTGGAGGAAAATAACGAAGGGATCCCCACCTTTCCACTTTCCGACGATGAGCATGAAGCTTTTGTTACCAGCAGAGAATCGTCCTTTGCCACTAGAAGTGAGAACAAGTATCGTTTCAACTATCCCAAAGTGGTCGATCAATCAGCTGAGTAGGTGGTGGTTACAACCACTACCAAACCTTCTGAAGAAACTCCTCAATGAAAGGAGGCTCTAAGCAGAAGGATAAAGAGCCCTAGCACTAAGAGGTTCAAAACCCGAAGCAGTCTCGATTCTATCATCCGATTGGGAGAGACAAACCAGGAAGTTTGAACGTTCCATACCGCTTCGATATTATTGGCCCAACTGGCTAACATCCCAGTGAGGATAACTCTGTATGGGTTACTATGTCTATCTAAAGACACCCGTGAGGCTTTGTAAGAAGCTTTGGCCGATTCTGATGTGTTCCTCACTCAAATCAAGCCGATCCCTGAAGAATCAGAGTCGTCAGCTCAACATTGCAACCTCGTGGTCAAACAATTCTCATTCATCACTTTCACCAAGGAGGACACGCAAGTAAGGAATTCGAAGCATGTCAGACCTTTGTATTTCACTGGATATATTAGCTCCAGCATTGTCAACCAGATCCAAGTCGATCTGGGTTCCGCTATCAACATTATGCCACTCTGATTGATGTACAATCTCGAAATTCCCGTTAGCAAGTTAGCATCCACAGACACTGTTATCTATGGATTTAACACCGGTGGATCTAGGCCATTGGGTAAAATCCAGGTGATATGCTAATTCGGAGATTTAAAATCGGAGGACACATGCTATGTGATCGATGCAGAGACCTCTTATAACTTACTATTAGGACGATCCTAGATCCATGGTAATGGTATAGTCCCCTCCACCCTCCATCAGTGTCTCAAATATGTAGACACTAATAGTAAGGTCAAGATGGTGGTCGCAGCTAAACAGTCATTTAAGGAGTTAAAAAATTATTTTACCGACTCCTTTCTTTACGGTGCTGAATCCGATACTGAACCATCAGTCCAAGGCATGGACAGCGGAGAAGAAACTGATACCGAAGCTGCGCTTGATTATGATGGAGGTTTTGTATTGAATGACATTGTACCATTTGTAATCAATCTTGATGGTGGAGAATCGTCAGACAGTAGTTGTAATTGGTAACTTGTCGAAACTAAAATAAATAACGATTTAGAGTACTCGCCTTCTCTTAATAAGGTAATGAGGGGGTTATACAATGAACCCGACTTACAAATGCCGCTCCATTCATCTTGCGTGACTAAGAAGTATATACAAGACTCATTCGGGACAACCTTGATCATTCCATCAAAGAAAAAGGGTAAAAAGGAGATAATTTACGGTAAAGGGGAGATGTCTCCGCTATCAGTCCATTTTTCAAAGGATAATAGCGACGATGAAAAGGCTGGTCCTCACTTGTCTAAATATAGTTCAAAAGCGCGTAATCTCATGGAAAATAGGGATACAATCACGCACTTGGGGAAGGACTTTGCTTCGGTCGAGGTCATCGAGTTCCGACTAAGGCTGCTTATGTATCAAAGGGGAAACCTGATAATTACTAGGCGTATAGAAGAGGTCTAGGCTACGTCTCTTCATCCAAAGACGAATGTTGCTGGCAAGTCATTGATCAGTTAGTGAATAAAGACAGATACTCATCTGATTTTTCAAATTGGGATTCTAACGTTAGCATTGGAGAGATGTTCAAAGGGCTGATGTCGAACATGGCTACAGTTGATCCTACTGTTAGGCCCTAGAGGGGGGGTGATTAGGGTCTTATGCTAATCTAATCCGATTAAAATGCTAATTAAAACTAATTAACAAATATATTCTTGCAAGATAGATATACAAAGAGTTATGTGCAAGAATATGCAATATACACAAGGTGATATATCCTATATGATAGAAATATATGCAAGGATATATAAACAATAAGATATATCCTAACAAAGAGATATAGACAATGTATGTGCAAGGATATAAAACTAACACAAGGGGTAAACAATTTAACTACAAATGTGATAGGGTAAAATGATCAACAAGCAATACACAATGGCGATGTAAGATATGAACATGAAAACAAGTGCGCCAATGCAATCACAAACAAAGGATATGTTTACGAGGTTCGGTCCCTACGACCTACGTCCCCGCTCCTTACCTCGAGGAGATACTCCACTATCACAACCGGGTTTTCTACGTTCACCCGAATAACGTTTACACCTCACACTCGGTTTTCTAGCTAACCGAAAACTTTACAATCGACACTCTTGCAATCACACTCTACACCCTCACAAGTGTTGGACCTAGCCGTGTCTCCCTCAAGTGCTCGGTTACAACCTCTCCCTAGGTTCGTCAACCGACGCCACTCCTCTTGGAACGATCCCCGACTCTCACCACACACTCCTCACTCGGTGTACAAGTGTATTACAAAGTGATCTCACAATTAGGCTCAATACAATAATTGTTTGTTCTCTACTATGGATGAGAGCACAATGAAAGCACAACTCAAAGTTACAATCTCTCACCACCCAACTATACTATGTATGTAAATACTAAAAGCTCAATGTGGGTGTGTGTAACAATGAGTAAATAAAATCAATTCAACTAAACTCAATTATAAAATCTAGCTTAAGAGCAATGATAATTAAACAAGTATATAAATGTAAAGCTAGAGTTTGAGTTTAGAAAAACTTCTCTAAAACACAAAGAAGATGATGAAGAAGATTGAGAAAGAATCCCTCAATTTGCAGTGAAGCTTCCTCCTTTGTAAACAAAACCCAAACTTAAAAGAACCAGTAAAACCACACTTAAACTCTTTTTAAAACCCTTGTTAAAAACTTCTTTTCATTAGTTGAAAAGAGATCAGCAATGTGGTATTTATACACACTCAAGATCTCAACAAAAACCTCAAACCAAATGACAAAATAGCCCCAGAGATATCAGCTCAGAAATAGCCGTTAGGAGCCAACGGCTCTTTTGTCGGTCGACCGGAAATTTTGGCGGTCGACCGATGGAGCTTTCGGTCGATCGGACCGGTCGACCGACCAACTCTCTGTTGCAATCTGTTGAAAGATCAGATGAGCGGTCGACCGGTTCGGTCGACCGATAACTGATACTTCAGAAATTGATTTTGAAAACTATTTTTCTGATTTTAAAACACTGTTTAAAAATATTAAATAAATTCCAAAAAATGTAAAACTTTGGGGAATGATTGTAGACATGATAATAAACATGCTACAATGACTGGTTTCCAAAAAGGACTTCCCAAATAAAAAATATCATCATTTTATAAAATAGTCCAAAACATGAAAATATGAGATACTTGAATTTTAATGTTTTGACATAAACCAACTTTTGAAACTTTGTGAAATGTTTTTATAGACTTAGTAAAACATGTATAAACTGATATTGAAGTCTATAAACTATTAAGACAATATTTTCACAAAATTACATATTCTATGCAATGTTTTCAACAACACAATAGTAAATATGAAATATATGATTTTATATTTATAAACATGAAAACTCAAAAACTATGTATGTATATATATAACTATATATATGCATAGAAACCAAAAATTATGTATATATATATAACTATATATATATACGAAGAAACCAATAAATGTGTGTGTATAGATATTAAGCTTAGAGTATATAACACACATAATATAAAATCTAAACTAAATTACCTAAGCTTGATGATCTTCAACGAAGCTCTATCTTGGTACACTTGCGGATGAAGCGGGATCTTGGATCTTTAACTTGAATGCAATGCTTCAACCTGACATTCCGCCAACCTCCATATTGATGTGATCGTGTAGGCTCAATCAATTCAACCTCCAACAACGTTGTTTGTCTATAATAAATAAGAAAACACAAATACTAGACAAATAACATTAGTGGTAAATTGTTTGTTAAACATCATCAAAACAAGAAGGCCAACACCTACCACAATGGGAGAAGATGATCAACTACCAACTTGGGAAGACCCTTGGATCCACCACCTAAATATCCTATATGGTGACTGGTTTGAACAAAGAGAACCTCCCACTAAGGATAAAGTAGTCCAGTTAAATATGGGCGACGAAGCCAACCCGAAACCAATTTTCATTAGTGATAGCCTTCCACCAGACGAGAAAAAAGAATTAGTTGCTCTCATAAGGGAGTATATCGATGTTTTCGCTTGGAACTATAAAGGCATACCAGGACTCGATCCGAACATGGCGACTCGATGTTTTCTCATAAGGGATAGCCTATATATAGGTTAGGCTAGGGTTAGGGTTAATTATTTTAAAACAAAATTAATTAAAAAGAAATAACTACTGATATTTAAAAATCAAAATAATTATAGGATAATTATCTACAATTAAAAACGTACCAGTTGTATTAATACAACCGCCGATATGCAACTGAAGAAATAATACTATAAATTATATAATTAAACAAGAATAATTATTACAAATATAATTACATATATTTAAAAACAAATAATTAAGAAGAATTATCTACACAATAAAACGTACAAGTTGTATTAATATGACAGATAATATGCAAAAGTACTAATAATACAACAAATTATACAAAATAATATGAAATAATAATACAACGTATTATACAAAAGTATACGTAATAATAATAATACCATGTATTATTCAAAATGATACATAATAGTATCGGTAACACAACAAATAAATTCTAGAAATTTTTAATACATTAAATAAATTGATAAATATGTAAATCATTTAAATAAATATAAAACTTGGACTTTAAATCATAGAAAATCAAGAAAAATATAAATACTCTTTTAAAAATAATAATTAAATATTTTAAAATACTAAAAAAATTTATTTTAACTAGTATCGAAAATTCATGGTCCTTACATTCTACCCCCCTTAAAACAAATTTCGTTCTCGGAATTAAATAAGAACCCAAGGACAGATACGGAACGATATCCATAAGTAGAGGAGACAAGAAATAAGAAATAGTGGGAAGTTATGAGACAAGAAATAGTGGGAAGTTCTGGAGTCAAAGAGTGATAAGATAGGGACGAAACGAAATCTATCAAGAAGATAGGATAAGGGTTCAAGAATATTCTTACGGATAAAATATGATATACATCTAAGTTGTCCATTATATTCTTACTAGTGAGGACTCGAGACCGTGACCTACATGGGCCACCACTAAAACCTGTCATAACCCGCTTCCCAAAATACCCGGAAATCGGAACGTGAGAAAGCCCGCGATGTTTTAGATTAAGAAGAAATATACACTATCATTTTTTTTCTTTTCTTCTCAATCTAATATGCTAAGGGTCAAATATATAAATCTCAATCACAGGTCCCTGATCACAATAGCAAGAATATAAAGACAATCCAGAATAAGAAATAAACATATCATCCATGGTAAATCATCCCATACATAAAAATATGGGTCAAACATACCCTTATTACAAAAACGGTCCAACTAGGAATAAAAATACATAGTCCATAATAAAAAGAAGTACTACAAAAATAAAGAAATCCATTATCAAACTAAGGGAAAATATGATAAAGAGTTCTAATGTCCCACAACTACTACGGAAGAAAACCACTACGCTTCAGCTTGTTCTTCTACTTCGTCTGCAAGGCACTCCTGCTAAGAATCCTCTGGCTCCTCTACCTGTTCGTCTCCTAAATCTAACGTACACCAGAGAAAATAGGTGTACGTCAGCGTGCATGGCACACTACAAGATCCCGCATGGGAGAAAGAAACTGTCAAACGACCAAGGCAATAACAGATGCAACAGCAGTAATAGTAATAGAAGAGTGACCAATGCGATAACAGAAATAGGATCATGTAATGATAATAGTAACAATAGGAGCATGCAACTAGAATACTAACAAGCTAGATACAATTTGCTACTAGAGTATAACAGTCAAGAGAATTCATAAACATCCGAGTAACAAGATCATGCAGCTAGCCATCCTATAATCATCCACATAACAAGGTCATACAACTAGATGGAATTAATACTTAAAAAATCTATAACATGAGACGTAGTACGTCGAACGAAATAATCCAAGCAAGGAAACCCTCATGTATATACCATATGTCTCAAATTATAGATAATTAAATATTAATCCCGATCTATGTATGAAAAAAATACAACTGGCCTACCTCTCACAAGAATCCATAATCAGCTAAAGTAACAATGTCATGTAACTAGTCATCCTATAACATGTCACTGGTTCACAACTCACACAGAGTCAACGTTCATATCATCGGATAACTGACTGATCACAAATCACAAGTATCCTAACTCCTTAGACCCACCCCAGTGACTACACAAACTTTACCGGCGCGAGCCCGAAATACAACCACAATCACAAATATCTTAACTTCTCAGACCACCCCGGTGACTACACAAACTTCACCGACGCGAGACCGTAATACAACCACAATCACAAATATCTCAAATCCTCAGACCCACCCTGGTGACTACACAAACTTCACTGACGCGAGCCTGGAAAATACATCATCAATCCCAACCGCTCACATGGACCAAGACTTCTCACCCTAATTCTCGTAATTCTAGGTCAACTACACAGGAGGTTCTAGATCCTAACTGTGTCAAACAGGTCACTATAGTCATGTATTTCTCATGATTCTCAACATGGAATAATAAATACAATTACGCTAAGTGTTAATGTCATGAAGTGTGAATAGGGGTCGTGATCACATGCCAGAAACATACGAGAGCAAAGCTACTATTAACAATGCAAGATGGAACTACCATTAACAGATGTTTTACACACGAAAATCGAATCTCAGTTATTAATTCCAAGAATAAATTCTTTTAAAATTATCTCTCATTATAAAAATTCTAAAATAATCTTCTTAAAATATATTTTATTATTATTTATGAACAATAATACTTTTTAACTTTATAACTGATTTCTATGATATTTTATAAAATAATCTAAAATACTCTTTTTCTCAAAATAAAATTCTTTTAATCATAACAATTATTTAAAAATACCCCTTATCCAAAATAAATTATTTTCTCAAAATAATTCATTTTAAAATATTTTCCTCATTATAAATAATTCTAAAAATACTCTATAAATATATTCTTCCTTTCAAACAACACGAAATTAACCGTAAACTATTTTTTTGACATACTTATTCATCATTTACAGCATCGTTTCACAGAATATATTCACCGCAATATTATCAACAACCACACAATTAATATCATATCAGCACAAACTAATCTATGCATATACCTTATAAATTCATAAGAGATAAAAAGTAAGTTAACAAGACAACGAGAAAGAGGGATCTTGTCTCAGGGTATTGTCGAACGAATCGACGAGACTATGACGGATCTGAACAAGGGACGATGTGGGTCTGACTCACTGAGGTGAGGGCTACTATCGGCGGCATCAGGTTTGAGCAACGTTAGGGAGGTGCTGGAGGTTGAACAATAGGGATCGTCGGCGTTCGTCAGAGTTTGACGACGACGTGGCTATCGTCGGAGGGGGTCGAGTGAGGGTGACGGAGATGCGACGGTGTTGGTACAGCGGAGAACTCATAGCGGCGAGGCAGGCTGTTGTTGGCCGCAGATTTGGGTAAGGTGGAGGCAACGGGTGCTGCTGATAGCGAGGTGGCGGGGTAAGAGGTGAGCGGGGGACGAGGTGGAGGACCGGTAGCTGTCGGGGAAGCGGTGCGGCGATAGGCGAGTTCGACGGAGGTAGCAGCATGCAAGCAAAACTGGTGGCTGCAAGGGGCTTGGGCGGGGGTTCCGGTGGAGGAACAGATGGCCGACGACAGGCGAAGGAACGAGGGCGGTAGGACTGGCGGGTTTGTCGGCATCGGCAGCCAAGGTGGCGGGGCTCGCTGCTGAGGATGACGGGGCGATTGTCAGGGTCTCAGGGTGCTGGCTGTAGCATAGAGGGGAGGCGGCGGTTGCGGTTGGGGCGCTGGCGATTGTCAGGTGGTTGAGGGAGTAGCGACGAGTGGCGGTGGCTTGGCCACACGGGCGAGGAACAGAGGAGTTTGAGGAGGAGAAGGCAGCGATTTTCTCTTGGGGAGGGAGTAGAGAGATGAAGTGATGGGGAGAGAGAGAAAAATGCGGTTGGGGAGTTCACGTGAAAAGGAAAAAGGGGATAGCTTATATATAGGTTAGGCTAGGGTTAGGGTTAATTATTTTAAAATGGAATTAATTAAAAAGAAATAACTATTGATATTTAAAAATCAAAATAATTATAGGATAATTATCTACAATTAAAAACGTACCAATTGTATTAATACAACCACTAATACGCAACTGAAAAAATAATACTATAAATTGTATAATTAAACAAGAATAATTAATAAAAATATAGTTACTTATATTTGAAAACAAATAATTAAGGAAGAATTATCTACACAATAAAACGTACAAGTTGTACTAATACACCAGATAATATGCAAAAGTAGTAATAATACAAAAAATTGTACAAAATAATATAAAATAATAATACAACGTATTATACGAAAATATAAGTAATAATAATAATAATACCACATATTATTGAAAATGATACGTAATAGTATCGGTAAACAACAGATAAATTCTAGAAATTTTTACTGCACTTAATAAATCTATAAATATCTAAATCATTTAAATAAATATAAAACTTAGACTTTAGGTCATAGAAAATTGTAGAAAATCAAGAAAAATACAAATATTCTTTTAAAAATAATAATAAAACATTTTAAAATACCAAAAATTATTTTAACTAGTATCAAAAATTCATGGTCCTTATAAGTTAGTCATAACCAAACTGACGAGCAAACCGACAAGGTAAATAAGGCTCTATGTGACAACGTCCTTTCACCTGAAAGACGAGATACCCATGATGGATATTCACCAACCATCGGAAACATCCTACATCAAGAGAAGTATGGCTTGTTCCTTGCTTCTCTTCATCAATCAATACCTCATCGTAACGGCCATAGAAATGAGGAAAACACTTGAAGAATTCCCAACACTTGTGGATCTGAAGCTCTTGCTTCGCCTTAGTGAAAGTCTTTGAAAATCATTTGCTCTCTTCTAATAATTGTAGGAGGGGCATGGAGGTATCAATGGTGCTCGGTGCTAACATCAAATTGGGGTGATGAAGGACGAGCCATGTCATCAAATATGCATACGGGAGCTCGACCTTGACGGAAGGGATCTTGGTTGACGGCTTGGGACCCATTTGTGTGAAACCATGTACCAGGTATATACGCCTGCAGTGAATATCAGCAACCATCGCTGGAAGTAAGGAGAGATCCTTCCCATAAGCTAGCTGGATGGCTAGGAAGAGAACTTCTATCGATAAAGTGTCGGAAAACTAATAAGGGACAACGCACTTCTTCAACCAAATAGCGAGATATCCCGCCAGAAGAGTCATGGGTCGAATCCACTTTTGCGCATACCACAAAAATATATGAAATTTGGTCACCACTGGAGACTGATCCTCAATAGCAGAAGTAATGAATAATCTAGCACATGTCTTCTCAATCAGGTCGTTGATATCTGAGGGAGTCAGATGGGCTAACTTATAAACCGCCTCATTGTAATTACTCTCCATATGCTGAAACAAATAATCAGCAAATTATTTCAGGCTTATCTGTGTTTTCTTTTTCGCCATGGGGCTTATGCTAACTAGAGCCGTCTGATACCGACACGTAAGATCCTAAAATGTATCGTACATATTTGAGGAAGCTTTCTTCAATTGCCTCAACTACCGGTTAGAAGGAAAATACTCCTGATATGGGTAATCACCCATCGGAAGTCCAGAAACCTTTTGTATCTCATGAAGAGCTAACCCTAACTCTCCATTATAGGACAAGAAAGTGTTGGTATCTGGATTATAAATCTCCAACAATGCTAAGAAGTGGTATTTATTGAAATGAATAACACACAATTAGATTTCTAAGGAGTGGAACTCATCTCATAAAACTGTGAGATAGAGTCACTGCCTTATAAATTGGCGAGATGATTTCAACTATTTAACACGCGAGGGATAACGTACATTATCACACAAATAACGTGATGATATACCACACTCTACGGAATGCAATACAGTATGAAATCGTCCCATTTGCCTCAAGACGTGCGTTGACCAAACAAAACACGTCTTTCAAAACGTTAATCCTCGTGAAGGAGGACATTGTCTCTTCCTGAATGGCTCACAAAGGATACAAACGAGGGTGCAATACAGCATGCAATCGCCCCATTTGCCTTAAGACGTACGTTGGCCAAGCAAAACATGTCTTTCAAAGCGTTAATCCCCATGAAGGAGGATATCGGCTCTTCCCGAATGACTCGCAAAGGAGACAAATAAGGGTGTAATACACAGAATATCAAATTTACAAAAAGCAATGAAAGCTCACCCCCGTATGGAAGAAGCTGCGAGAGCCTCCCTCTTAACATGTTGAGCTATCGATCGACTCCTGTAAAGGCGCGGTCGTCTCGGGGGCATTTCTAATCTGCAATAAAAGTTGGTGAGTCAGGTACAATCATAAATTCAGGAACCCGAAATTAAAAGGAAAATTATAAACTTTAACCAAAACCCTACAAATAACACGTGATTTTACTGTTAGAGCTAATTAAACCTACAGGATCCATACATACAAACGACGGGTTCGATTTACATTCAAAACCCCTCGTAATTAATTTTGGCCAAAATACCCAAAATACCCCTCATCCTCACTCAAAAAATTTTGACCACTATCATGAACACCAAACCATGTGTTTTTTCTGGGCATATTTATAAAAAAACCCTCACAATCAATTTTTGGCCGAAATACCCAAAATACCCTTCATGATCAAAGCTCAATGATGGCCATGAGCTCATCAAAATTTCGGCCATGTTCAAACCCTTCAAACCCAAGTTTCAAATTTCCTTTTCATGCCCAAATTTCGGCTATGAGTTCAAACCCACAATCAAGTTTCAATCTTTCCCACAAAACCCATGAACTCACAAGATTAAAGTTCTAATCTTTACATACAAAATAGAGATTATGGAGAAGAGCTTATCCAAATCAAGAGCTTGAACCCAAGAAGCTTGAGAACCCAACTCAAAAAATCAAGTCTTGAACTCAAGAATTCAACAATCCCTAACTCTTAAGGGATGACTAATTTTGGCCAAATAGAGGGGATGATTTCTGAATTTTTTTGAGGGGTTTTAAAGTATAAAAGTTTGAGTGATTTTAGAGTCCTTGAAGAGGAGAAGTTTGGCTTTGGGAGTGATGGGTTAGGAGGAGTTCTAAAAGAAAGAAGTTGAGGAAGAAGAAGACAACAAGAGGGAGTTCAAATTTTGATGGGGGGGGGGGGGCATAAAAGGACTATTGCACAAAACCCTTTTCTTTTTTCTCTCCTAGGTCTAGCCACCCTCTCTCTCCTCTATCTTATTCCCTCTCTTCTCTCATACTCTCTCTCTCTCTCTCTCTCTCTCTCTCTCTCTCTCTCTCTCTCCCCCTCTCCCTCCCTCCCTCTCTCTCTCCCTAGAACCGAGACACATTGTGTGTCTCGGTGCTAAGCTAAGACACAAGGGGTGTCTTGGCCCATGGCCAAGAAACTAATGGTGTCTCAGCCAAAGCTGAGACACTGTTCATGTCTCACGCCTAGGGTGAGACACCAACAATGTCTCGGGCCTAAAATGGGGTCCTAGGTATTCCACAATGCTGTTTTCATCCTTATTCGCCCATTATCGGATGTTTTTGCCTGTATTTGAAGCTCGTGTTCATACTCCAATAAGTATATGAGTCTAACTACATCTCCTTGAACCTCCGACAAGTACACGAGGTTAAACTGATTCTCAAAACTTCTAGGAGTATATGAGCATAAACTGGTCCTCTACACTCCAACACCTTAAGAACTTAAATTGTGTAGACTCTAATTAACGTATGAGTATAAATTGTGTTCACGCCGGTAATGAGTCAATGCTGGTCAATGCATATTCATGAGTCAACCCCTGTTAATGCGTTGCAATGAAAGTTAACATCGATCAACACGTTGCGATTAAAGTATGCGCCAGTCAACATAAAGCCATGAGTCAACATCGATCAACGCGTAGCCATGAATCAACGCCAGTAAACGCATTGCGATGAAAGTCAATGCTGATCAACGCATAGCCGTGAGTCAACACTGGTCAATGTGTTGTGATTAAAGGCAGTGCCAGTCAACGCGTTACGATGAAAGTCAACACCGGTCAATGCGTAGCTATGAGTCAACGTCAGTCAACGCGTAGCCATGAGTCAACACCAGCCAATACATTATGATTAAAGTCAACACCGATCAACGCATAGCCATGAGTCAATGTAAGCCCACGCTAGTCAACACATTAATAATTTTCACCAAAACAGGGCTCAGATCAATTCCCGGTCAAAGGATAATTCTAGGATTTCAATTATGATTCAAATACAAATCACCAACGAAGATAATTAGTTCAACATCGATTCAACGACACGAACTATAATTTGGAAATCAACACGCCAGCTTCAGTTCAAGATTTCGACAACGGTCAGATGATAAACGTAGCACCAGAAGAATTTTAGCTATTCGACAAAATACTGAATAGACTAAAAGCTAAAGAAGTTAACGAATTGAAGGTTACACATATCATATCCAAAGTATTCCAGCCTTCTCTATAAAAGAATAAGACTGAAATACTTTAGACGGGGTATCTGTAGGCATCAAAAATTACCTATAGGTTCCAGCACGTAGCTTAAGATAGAGAAAAGACGATGAACATCATTATCCAAGTCAATAAGGATTATTTGATACCGTAAGGAAGCTAACAAGCACATGAAGCAAGTTGACGAAACATATGAGTTAACGGGACAACAAAATAGCGAAGAGACTAATCGATCGGGAGTTTTGTTTCACTGACAAAAGGCGAAGCACCACTCATGTATCGTTCACTCCACATGTGTTTCACCTAAGGGAAGTTGTAGATCTCTTCACCAGCTTTCTAATGCATATTGAATCACATCATTCTGAGATCGGACAGGAGAATTGGAGGCAAAATAATAGAAATGCACCAAACAACATCTCAACCAACGGCTAAGGCACCAGTGGTGTCTCGGCCAAGGCCTAGACACCAATGGTGTCTCATGTCTAGAAAGGCTGTTTTCACCCATATAACCTCCCAAAAACTTGTTTTTCGATAAGATTTCAGGAATTCTTTAGTCCAGAGCCTCTCTAACTGATTTGAGGTTATCTTTGGATGTGGTTAAGTGGTTATAACTGAGGATAAGATCAAATCGTTCGTTCTTATCTGAAAACAGAGCTTCTGAAGCCTATAAATATAGCCCTAGGGCCTTTATTCATGGGGGTCACAAATTTCGGAGCAACAGTGAAGCCCTGTGGAATTGGAGAGTGAGGTGCATGAATTTCAGCAAGGAGGAAGCAAGTTCTTGGCGAGTTCTTCCACAAAAAGGAGAAGATTTTGATAGATCTGTAGCCTCTTCAGCCTCGTTCATCCGCTTCCCTTGAGATCGCACTGTTGCTGTGTTCTCAAGAAGAGTGTTTATCTCACCGATGTTGAGATATTCACTTCAATTTCTTGTATCCTTTGTGAGGCAGCAAAATCAATCAAATCTGATCATTTGGTGGTCCACAGATAAACCTCGACACCAGCAAAGATCCCACGCAAGCAGAAGACTGATAAACGATCTCTCTGCCTGTGTTTTTAAGAAAGTTATAATCTTTTAATTTTTCGTGTGTGTGGAGAGATCTTATAAAAGGCTCTTCCTTTTGAACTTATTGTAATGACTAAAGTTATAATGAGTCCCACAATGAAGAAATCAACTTTTGACGTGAACACTGGGGGCAGTGGAGGTGATCTCGCTAGTGCTTTGATGCTCATTGTTTACCCTCTTTTCAGGTAGCGAGTCAGGCATACAGAGAGTCACAAGTTGATGGAGTTTCGGATTAGTACCCATCATTATTTATTTCAGTAGTTATTTAGAACTCCACAGTAGTTATGATTTACTTTCGGACATTTAGAGTTGTATTTCATTTTATAAAGGCTGAGTGCCTTAGTACTATTTCATTTGACTCTATGTATTGAGATACTTCACATTGGTTTCAGATTATCAATTGTTCTTCATTTTACTTAGTTGGAACATGATTATATTATTATTGAATTCTCTCATTTCCTTTATCATGTTCATATTACTATCATCTTTACCTAATCTGCTTTATACATACACTGGTTTATTATTGATTTCCACTAGAGAGATATTTTTATGATGGTGAAACATGTTGTTACACTGTGTAGGTGCATGGCAGGTTTAACATTCTTGGGTTCACCTTGGATTATAGCCTTAGTGAAACCAGGGGCATCACACTAACGTACATGATTAAGGTTTTGACATTAAGAGTAGGCATAATGTGACACCCTAGGGTTCACACAAGGCTACAGTCCAAGGTGAAACCCGAATTGTCAAACCTGCCAAGCACCAAACACCATGCTACGATATATTTTACCATCACAGTCACTATCTCTCTAGTGGAATCAACAAATAGGTGATGGTACAAAATAGATAAATAATAGAAGTAGTACAAAATCAGATATGCACAGAAGAAATATATCAATAAATAAGCCCAACCAAAATAGAATGAAAATATCTCTGAGTCTGAAATACATCTTAATATAATGAGTCAAATAAAATCTCACCAATGCACTCAGCCTCTACAAAATGAATATAACTCTAAAGTCTGAACAATAAACATAACTATACTACGGAGCATCAGCTACTAAGACTGTGCGACGGCGACTATGTTAGAAATCCGTTATCCTGCAGCTTTTCAAAACTCTGATCCGCCTGAAAGAGACAATTTAAACAAAAAGAATAACAACAAGAGCGTCAGAGCGCTACAGCAAGATCACCTCCGTCCGCCCCTAGGGGAAGGGCTGCTAGATGAAGTGGAGGCTCTATCTATTAAGCATAGTCTACCTATATCATTTTCCCGTATCTAATAGAGTTAATATTTAGACACCTATAAGACGAGACGTAGTACGTCGAGCGAAATAATCCAAACAAGGAAACCCTCATATATATACCATATGTCTCAAATTGTAGATCCCTAAATACTAATTCCAACTCTATGAATAAAAACAACACTCAAAAGAAAAACTCCAACCCTCAACCATATAGAACCAATGTCAAAATATCAAACTACTTCTCAAGTAGTTGGCGCAATAATAAGAGAATATCATTCAACTCAAAAATCACCATAGGCCATATTCTGTAAGCCATAAATCAAAGAATATACCCTACTCATGAGTAATCTAACAGGAGAGTAACTACAACTGATAATATATATATGTGTACATCTCCTTATGCAATAGCGATACTCTTGTAATACTCTTACTCAAACGTTCTGCGACAATAGGTTTATGTTCAATACATGGACTATAAAAGCTTAAAGTCAAACACGAAGACTTCAATGGTTTATAGTCCAACACAAGGACTTCAACTACTATATGTTAAATAAAAACAACTTAGATAAATGTCCAACACATGGACTGCATATGATATATGCCCAACACATGAACTGTAATAGGTAAAAGCCCAACACATGGACTGTAACAGGTAAAAGCCCAACACATGGACTGTAATAGGTAAAAGCCTAACACATAGACTGTAACAGGTAAAAGTCCAATATATGGACTGTAATGGGTAAATGTCCAACACATGGACTACATGATTAAGGTCCAACACATGGGCCGCAATAGACAAGTGTCCAACGCATGGACTGCATATGATTATTATTATGCAATGAACTGTTGGCCTTCTTGTTTTGATGATGTTTAACAAACAATTTACCACTA
>BQKN01000866.1:94938-133926 GCA_022839385.1 Asparagus kiusianus
TGATAATCACATTTTATTATAATTTTATACCCTCATTATCTATTTTATATGAATAAATATGCTATTACTAATTGTTTTTATCTTTAATTGCAGGTTAGTGAAGAATAAAGCCCAAGATCTCTTATCTCAACAAAAACCCATGAATTAAATGAAGAACACAAGCAAGAGTCAAAAAGCCCAAGCCCAGAATCAAGCCGAGTAGCCTATAGAAGCCGGAGAAAATAAAAAAATTAAATATGGAAAAAAATGTATTCAAGATAGTTGGCCGCAAAGAAACGGCGATATCTCCCAATCCGGAAGGCGGAATTTAACAGATAATATATAAAAATCACCTATCTCGACGAGATGAAGCCAACCGTGAAGTCATACTTTTTATTAGAGCATCGTTTCCAGCATCGATGCGGGCATCGATGCGGGTATCGATGCCTGTATCGATGCGAAGTCATCCAGATTTCATCAACGGCCGAAATTGCATTCTTGGGGCTCAAGTTTGATCCAAGGGCTCTCATTCACTGATGTTTACTATAAATAGGGGTTGAGAGTGAGGGGTTAGAGGGGTGAAAATTTTTGTAACTCCTTTTGAAGAGGAGGGCTACTCTTAATTGAGAAGGACTTCCAAATTTGTAACTTTTTGTTACAATTAATAAAATAATTTTTTCACCACTTTAAATTTTTCTCTTCTTCTCTTTGTTGGATGATGAAGATGAAGATGAAGATGGAGATTAATTTGAAGGTTTGTTTTTCTTATTTCTCTTTTATTGCTTCTTAGTTTAGATTTATTTTATGCTTGTAATTAGATTTTATTTTCTTGTTTAAATAGCCAAGAGGCTAGAACCCTTTTGCCTTAGATTTATTTCATGCTTATAGATTATATTTATTTCATGCTTATAGAGAAGATTTATTTTCTTGTATTTAATTCTTACAATTTATTTTGTAGTTTAGATTTTACAATTTATTTTATAGTTAGATTTTAATTTTTTATACTATTCACCTTGAGGCTAGAACCCTCTTCGGCTTAGTTTTTCTTTTTCTTTTTGTTCATTTTTATTTTCTTTGATTCGCCTTTAGGCTAGAACCCTTTAGGGAATTACCTTTTTCTAAGAAGTAGATTCAATTCTAGATTACCCATATCTTTAATTGAATCCGCTATCTTTACATTCTTGATTTTTATTTGTTCTTGATTTTTCCTTCTTGCCTTGTTGATCACATTTATATTATCACTTCCACTCTCAAATATATTCATTTACACAATCATTTTCATTCTCTCCATCTCTCCACAATCACATTCACTCATCACTTCTATTTGTCACGCACGCAACATAAGAACCGATTTTATATTTTCTCCTACAAAACACCTTCCTCGTGGATCGATATCTTTATACTATAACTTGACACGGTTGTGCACTTGTAATATTTTTGGTACATGTTTATGCCGCATCAATCTTCTTATATAATAGCGATACTCTTGTAATATTCTTACTCAATCGCTCAGCGGCAATAGGTTTTGTCTCCCTATTCCAGATACATTAAATGATGATACTTTTGTAATACTCTTACTCAATTGTCCTACGAAAATAGATTTTATCATCCTATTCCGGATACATGAATAACAAAACTATTATAATACTATTACTCAATCGTTCTACAGAAATAGGATTTTATCTCCCTATTCCGGATACATGAAATGATAATACTTTTGTAATACTCTTACTCAATCGTCCTGTGAAAATATGTTTTATCTCCCTATTTTGGGATACATGAATTATGATTATACTCTCCCATATGTATTCATCAAATTAACATGCGACAAAAATATGTTAACACAATATAATCTAAGTGTACGTGCACATATCTCGATGTGCGTGTCCATAACTGGTGTTCACCTTCATCTCAGGTGTTAAACAACTCTTAATCATTGTAATATAATAGTACAAGATCGAGAAACTCTCTCGAAAATAATAAACAAGAGCGAAACTCAAGAAACTTTCACGTTATATATCAATTATTTAAAAATAGCACATTTGTAGTTTTCTGTAGAACATATAATTAGTCAATTGAGTATATCTTTCCCTAGATAAACTCTTTTTAAGTATAGTTTTTCATTTTGGAAACTAGATTCACATAGCTATCATTTGGCACTGGTTTGGTTTAGTTTGGAGTTCATATGATATCTCTAATTTCTAGTTAAACATTATATATGTGTAGCAGTCTTTCTGCAGAATGTATCATTAGTAAATTGAACATATCTTTCTCTAAGAAAACCATCTTTAGGAATGGTTTTCTGTTTTGAAATCTATATTCACATATCTTTCAATTTGCATTAGTTTGGTTTGATTTGGATTTCATTTGTTATTTTAAATTTCTACTTAAATAGTATATATGTGCAGCAGTTTTTCTGCAGAACATAACAAGCATGATTATTTGCACAAGAAATCATATTTAAACCTTCAATCATGTTTAAAATATATTGAAACATAAATAAAACATATAACAATACTTAAACCTTGATAATCACTTACTAAAATTATCTTGAACATAAATCAAATTCTTATATTAATTTAATTAGGGTTTTTCAACCTAATTAACCAAATTCTTCAATCTAAAGTATGAACCTTTAACATATTAAACATAAGCATGATTGCCAAATAACTAAGAAAAGATATACATTCATTAAATTATATTTTTTAACACTTAGGTATCACAACCTCAGGTTTTCTCATCTTTAATCCACATGTAAACATAATTAAATGTTAAATTAGGGTTTAAACATGATTAGAATATGATTAACAAGTTAAAAATAAAAATTTGAAGAACCCTTATGATCATGATCATGTTTTTATTATAAATAGCAAGAAAAACATATTGATCTAACATTTGTTTAAGTTCTAACAACAAAAATCTAATCTTTTTACATTAGATTAATATCTAAGCATTATATTAAACATATTACTTCATAAAACCCTCAGCCATTAACGGATTTAGCTTGCCTTTACCAATTACCGTTTGAATCGGGCTAGCATGCAGATTGTTCAAATCCGTTCTGCATGTGATGTTGTGCTAAAAGAATGAATTCTTTTAGACTTAGCGCTATGATTTTTTGAATACATAGACTTACTCATCCCTTATGGGGTTCCCATAGGATTTTTGGCAAACCCTCAGTCATCAACGGATTTGACATGCCTTTACCTATTATCGTTTGAGTCGGGCTAGCATGCGATTTGTTTAAGTATGTTTCGCATGTAACGTTATGCTAAAAGAGTTAACTCTTTTAGTGCTACGATATTGAATACGTAGACTTTGTCTTTCTCATGGGAATAGATTACCCGGCAACGCGTGTTAGGCGATGACTTATCTCTAATTAGAGATCAAGATAAAATCCCCGTGTCTGAAGTGTATGAATTTGAAGTCAAGAATTGCGTCTTTTCTTAAGGTAAAAGACAAACCCGATGCTGAAGAGGAAGAATTTTATATTCTGTCCCCAGGTCTTGTTTATGGTAAAGACGAACCCAAAACAGGAGAGGAAAAATTTTATATTCTATTTCCCAAAACTGAATAGGAAGAATTTTATATTCTATCTCTAGTTGCAAAGGAAACTCGAGGTGAGATCTCTACCCCTAGAATCCAAAAAGGTGAAACTAAGAGTGGGATCTCCACTCCGAGAATCAGAAAGATTCAAGCAACCCTAACTTGTATAGGATTAGTTGCTAAATCCAAGATAAGAATCCCTCATTTATTAAGGTAAAATTCTGTTTTTGGCCCTAACATTTATAGGTTTGGCTGAAATCGAAAAGGTGGAAGTCTCTCGTTTATCAAAAGTAGGAATCTGATCTTGGTCCTAACTATCGGCAGGTTTGACCAAGTAGGGTTGGAGGCAATCCTAACTTTTATAGGTTTGATTATTCAAATTGAAAGTGGATCTCTCGTTCATGGAAGGAATCGAGGGGGGATTTTAGCTTTGGCCCTAACTTTTATAGGTTTGACCAAAAAAGAAGTGGGTGTGTAATACCGATAGCAGTGAAACCTGTCGATTTGTACTAGTCACTCGATGGAATATTTTGATGTTAAGTGATCAAGACTTAACATGTCAAGTTTGAAAGACATTGAATATTGATGGATAGAAGTTTTGGTGGACCCATCGTCAATTGATTTGATCAGTTGGAGATTTTGTGGAGAAAGATTGATTTGTTAAAATGGTCGAATCTTGTCTCACAAAAGAATTCACGAGAGTTGGTGAATTCAATGTCAATATATGTTCCAACTTTGAAAACATTCAGAGCCCAAGTGTGGATCTATTACTTATTATTTTTTGTAGTAACTGGGTTATCCCTAAGAATACTACACGTAGTATTCTTCCGGAAACTTTCTAATATATGGGTTATCTTGAATGTACTAAGGGTAGTACTTTTTTAAGAATTTCCCATTTATCGGTATCATAAGCCGGGCGCCTTCCTTGGTAATAAGGCGATATGTGCCATTTGAGTAGACTATCTCTACCACAAATGTTCCTTTCTATTTAGGTTCAAACTTGCCTTTCTTCTTGGAATTGAGGATCATTGGTCGTCGGACAGCTAAGACCAAGTCCCCTTCCCTAAAACTCCATTGTCGAACCTTTTTGTCAAAAGCTCGGGAAATTTTGGATTGATAGAATTCAATGTGCTGTTGGGCTTCTAAGCGCTTTTCATCAAGCATCTCTAGTTCTCTGAGATGTTTCTGATGTTGTTCTTCAGTGGTCATCTCCGTTGCAAGAGCAATATGAAGAGATAGAATTTGGATTTCTAATGGAAGAACTGCTTCACACCTGTACACTAGAGAATACGGGGTTGTTCCAGTGGGCGTGCGAACTGTGGTGCGATTGGCCCATAGAGCTTCTCCAAGTTTATCATCCAAATCTCGTTTATTAGTTTTCATGAGTTTTAAAAAAAGTTTTATGATAGTCTTGTTAAAGGCTTCAGGCAATCTGTTTGCTATGGGATTATAAGCTGTTGACGAGACATCTTGAATTTTAAACTTTTCACAGAATTTGATGAAAACATTACTGACAAACTAAGGACCGTTGTCGTGTATGATTCATCTTGGGAAACCATACCGATACATAATATGGTGTTTGATGAAAGCCACGATGTTGCTCGTCTTAACTTCTTTGAGCGGAATCGCTTCAGCCCATTGGAAAAAGTAATCGGTAATCGCCAGGATGAATCGGTTGCCTTTAATTGACAGGAGAAAAATAGGACCCATGACATCCATTTCCCAAGTTTCGAAAGGCCATGATGTAGCCAAAGGGTGTAGATGCTCCGGGGATTGGTGCATGTAATTCGTGTGCACTTGACACGCGTGACACTTTTAGACATATGTGACTGCATCTTTGATCATGGTGGGCCAGAAATATCCCATCCTTCTGATGTGGTCGTAAACTTTGGGGCAAGTTTGGTGTGCGCCACAAACCATTTCGTGCGTCTCTTTAAGGACTTTTTCTGCCTCTTTAGTTGATAGGCAATGTAGTAGTAAACCATCGTACCCTCAACGATATAGCATTCGACTCTCCGTGTTATAGTAGAATCTCGGTGCTCTCCGTCGGATTGAGTCTCTTTCCTTTACGTCTTCTGGTAAAAGCCCGTGTAGGACGTAATCTATGATAGGAAAGCGCCAGTCTCGAGATTTGAACTCAATTTAGGTTGAATGCACTTCTTTAATATCCTCTTCTCCGTTATCTATATCGTAGATTGGTACGAAGAGCTGGTGAGTTCTTACCGTAATGAATTGTTCTGTTTCAGGAGGCTATGCCAGAGATACTGCTAATGCATCAGTGTAGGCGTTCTGTAAGCCTGGAATGTATTCGATGAAGAATTATTCAAATGATTCCGCCATCTCAACGGCCATCTTATGGTATGGTATTAAATCTTATTTTCTAACCTCATACTCCCTTTGAACCTGTTTAACTACCAGTTAAGAGTCACCAAAAGCTTCAAGGTACTCGACCCCCAGCTCTTTAGCAAAACTAAGCCCAATAAGCAACGCGTTATACTCAGCTATGTTATTTGAGCGTGGTTTGGTTAGTGAGTAATCTCGAGGCATTACATGTTTTCCTGGAGAAACTAAGACAACTCCAACTCCGGAAGAGACCTTAGAACATCTAGGAGCACTTGCTACATTAGTTGCTCGAGCAGCACCGTCGAAGTACAAACACCACACCTGTTGATAGGAAGTTACATTAGCTTCGTGGGTTTCATATGGCAGATTGTCGTACATCTTGGCGGTATTCGTAGTTGGATTAGCTACCAGAAGATCACAAATATCTTATCCCTTGACCAACTTTTGCTGTTTAAAGTATAGGTCATATTAGGATAGAAGTAAGGCCCACTTTGCTAACCGCCAATTCATGAAAGCTGGCTGTGTCATGAATGCTCAGACTGGGTTAACGTTAGAAATGACGTAAATAGTCTGTCCAACTAAGTAATGCTACATCTTTTGAATTGCGAACACCAAAGCAAGACACTCCCTCTCAATCATTAGATACCGGGATTCGGTGCCCACAAGGGTATGGCTTAGGTAATATATGGCATGTTCGTGACCGTTGTCATCATCTTGTGCAAGTAATGCACTTAACGAGTGGCTCGTCGCGTTAACATAAATCAAGAATGGTTTGCCTGATTTCGGTGCAACAAGTATAGGGGGTTTCAAGAGATATTCTTTAATATTCTCGAATGCTTTTTGATAAGCATCATCCCATACGAATGACATGCCCTTCTTTGTGAGCTTGGAGAATGGCTGACATTTTCCCGAAAGGTTCGAGATGAACCGACGGATATAAGCCAATCGTCCTTGTAATCCTCTGAGTTCTTTAAAGTTTATCGGGGGTTGCAACTCGTTAATTACCTTCACTTTATTAGGATCAATGTGAATACCCCTAGTGGTGACGACGAATCTAAGGAATTTGCCGCTGGACATTCCGAGGAAAGATTTGGTGGGATTCATCTTCAGCTGATGAGTCCGCATCAGGTCAAACATCATCTTTAAGTCTTTGATGTGATCATTCTTGTCACGGCTTTTCACAACTAGATCATCCATGTAGCATTCGACAGTCTTCCGGAGATGCTCCTTAAAAATCTTTGACATAGCTCTTTGGTATGTGGCACCTGCGTTCTTCAAGCCGAAGGGCATAACTGTGTAACAAAAGACACCGAGGGGTGTTCTGAACACAGTATGTTTCTCATCATCTGGATGCATCTTTATCTGATTACAACTAGAAAATCCATCCATGAAGGATATTCTCTTGAATTTACACGTATTGTCGATGATAACATCCGTGATGGGAAGAGGAAAATCGTCTTTCGGGCAAGCGGTGTTAAGATCTCTGAAGTCGATACAGATTCTGATTTTCCCATTCTTTTTAAGGACCGGGACAATGTTGGCAAGCTATTCAGGATGTTGTTCTTCCCTGATGAAACCCGAGTTAATAAGCTTTTTAACTTCGGACTCGATTGCCTCCATAATTTGCGGATGAAACCATCTTTGTTGTTGTTTGACAGGTTTGACATCTTGTTTAATATTGAGGTGATGCACTGTTACATTTGGATCTAGCCCTAGCATATCCTCGTAGTTCCAAGCAAAAACATCAATGTACTCCCTAATGAGGGAAATTAGCTCTTCTTTCTCATTTGGTGGGAGACTATCGCTAATGAATATCGGTTTTGGGTTATCCTTGTCACCCATATTTACCTGGATTACTTGGTCCTCGGTATGGGGTTCCCTTTGTTCGAATCTATCACCATACTACATATTCAGGTGATGAACCCAAGGGTCTTCCCAAGTTGGTATTTGATCATCTTCTTTAACAGTGGCGGAGTCAATTGTATTCATGTTTGACATTAGTCTTTTGAACATTTCCCCAAGACTAGCGTCGGAGTCCTAGGCTGAAGAATCGGAAGAATATCCGTCTTTACCCTTATTAGCTATTTGGTCGATTACTTGCCAACAGCACTCGTCATCGGATGAGGAGACGTACCCTAAACCTCTTCTGTAGCTATAATAATTATCGGGTTTTCCTTTTGGTACATAAGCCATACGAGGTGGAACTCGCGGACCTCGACCGAAACAAAGACCCTCTCCAAGGGTGAATTCATATCCGTATCTCTCCATGAGGTTTCGTGCTTTTGTATCATATCTGGATAAATGAGGAGCAAGTTTAACATCATCGTCATCTTCTTCTAAGAAGTGGTCTGGTATTGAAAATTCCTTTCCTTTACCGTAGACAACTTCCTTTTCACCCCTGCCTTTTCGGGGACAACAAATGTCGTTCCGAACGAATCTTGAACATGCTTCTTCATCATGCAACATGACTGAAGTGGCATATACAAGTTGGGGTCATCATATAACCCCTTCATGATGTTATCAAGACACAACGAGTACTCTAAATCATCATTTATTGCAATTTCTTTGGCAAGTTGCCAATTATAGCTACCATCTGATGACTCTCCATCGTCAAGATTGATTACAATGGGTACAATGTCATTAAGTATAAAACCACCATTGTAATCAAACCCAGTTTCGGTGTCAGCTTCTTCTCCACTGCTGTACCTTAGGCCGATGGTTCAGTATCGGATTCAGCCACGTAGAGAAGGGAGTCGGTAAAATAATTTTCTAACCCCTTAAACGGTTGCTTATCCACGAACACCGTCTTAACCTCATTATTAGTGTCTACATATTTAAGACACTAATGGAGGGTGGAAGGGACTATAATGTTACCGTGGATCCATGGTCGATCCAACAGTAAATTATAGGAAGTCTCTGCGTCGATCATATAACATGTGACTTCCGACTTCAAGTCTCCGATCTGGTACCTCACTCAGATTTTACCTAGTGGTCTGGATCCACTGGTGTTGAATTTGTAGATCATAGTACCTATGGAGGCCAGCTTACTAGCCGGTATTCCAAGATTATACATCAATCGGAGTAGCATGATGCTAACAGCAGAACCCGGATCGACTTGGATCCGGTTGACCACGCTGGAGCCAATGTGCTCGGTGAAATACAAGGGTCGGTCATTCTTTGAATTCTTCTTCTGCATGTCCTCTTTGGTGAAAGAAATGCAGGAAAAGTAGTGTGCTGCGAGGTTGTAATGTTGGACTGACGGCTCTGGTTCTTCAGGGGATGGCTTGATCTGAGTCAGGAAAACATCAGAATTTGCTAAGGGTTCTTGCAATGCTTCCCTCGTGTCTTTCAAAAGATGTAGCAGCTCGTATAGAGTTATTCTTGCTGGTATATTGGCTAACTGCGTCATAATATCGAAGCAGTGCAGAGTGTTCGATGTCCCCGGTTTGTCTCTCCCAATCGGTTGATTGAATCGAGACAGCTTCGGGTTCTGGCCCTCTTGGTGTAAAGGCTCTTTCTCCTTTAGCTTTTGCTGAGTCTTTTCAACAGGTGCTGGGGGAGTTGTGACCACTCCCATTTCTGCTAATGTCTTGGAGGGAATGGTTTTGGTTACCCCTTGCTTAGCTAACTGCTCGGAGGCATCCGGGTATTTGAAATAGTATTCATTCTCACTCTGGGTAGCAAAAACTGGTTCTCCATTGGTTACAAAGACTTCTGGTTCATCTTCAGAGAGTGGGAAAGTAGGAATTTCTTCATCATCTTCTTCTGGAATGGCTGCGGCTCCACAACAAGATTTCCCTTTCCCTTTTGATTTCTTCTTGGATGACGATCCGACCCACTATTCATCTTCAATTAGATCAGGATGGACCCAGAGAATCTTACCATTTAGGGCTATGTGTGGCACAAGTCCTTTCTGTTGTTGTTCATGAGGATCGTCGTTGATGGCCTTTACCTCTACATTCATTATGGTTTCGGGTTGAAACCAATTCAAAGGAACAGACACGAAGCTGATTGACACTGCGTTCGCACCCACCTTCTTTTCCTTAGACTGTTTTATAGTAATGACACCAACGTCGATCAAAGCTTGGATCTTGTCTTTGAGGGCATAGCATGACTTAGTCAGGTGGTGGACTGCTCTGTGGAACGTGTAATATTTCGGATCATTAACCCTTTTGGGGTCCTCCTGGTCCTGGATCGGAGGCAACTTGATCTTTTTGTTCTCTACGTGGTATTTAAAAATACCGAGGACCTCGTCTTCTTTAAAAGAATAAACCTTTGGGATCTTTGGTTCCGCGGTCTTTTGCTTTTGAGGCTGTTGTTGCCAATACGACTGTTAAGGCGCCTTTTGCTGCTGTTGTTGCGGTTGCGGTTGCGGTTGCGCTTGCAGCTCGAATGTTTGGTTCGCGTCCACTGCATTTGCTTGTGCTTTTCCCTTACCCCGAGGAGCAAAATTTTGTTGTGGAGCATTCATCGCTGTCTGACCCCTTTCGGCCTTCTTCCTTTTGAGGAAGCATTTTGCTCGTTCTCCTCAGACTTTCAAATCCTTCCAAGTCTTGGACGGTGCCATTCCCATGGCTTCGAGGATATCCAGAGAAAGATTGTTGTGATGGGTTTCCAGGATGAAGTCCTCGATAACCGAATCTCTACAATTCATAGCTTTGTTCCGGAATCATTTAATGAAATTTTCGACCAACTCTCTGTCCTTCTGCTTTTCATCGAATAACGTTCTGATTGAAACTTTAGTGTCGTCATCGAAGAAATTCGTGAGGAACATGTCTTCTATGTCGTCCTAACTGTTGATACTTCTTGGCTTAAGACGGCGATACTAATCGAAAGCTGCTCCCCGAAGAGTGCCAACGAATGACCATACCATTAAAGGCTCATTTCCGGAGATTATTCCCAAATGAGACTTGAAGTATATTAGATGCTGAGTGGGGGAACCCTTTCCATCAAACGGCATGAAGTTGATCAAATTAAACTTTGCCGGGTATGAGATTGATTCCCACTCTCTTGGGTAAGAACAGGGTATCCCGGACTTCTTTACTTCTTGAGCGCTCATTAATGCATTGATTTTTCTCTCCAAGTCCCTCATCTTCTTATCCTCGCTCGTATCATTCTTTGAATGATTCCGGGGAGAAGTGACGTGGTCCTCCTTTGTATTGTTATCATTCGAGGGACCCCCCCAGCATTGTTATCAACGGGAGGGGTATCCATGTTGGTGTTCTCATCCGCTTCCCGATCGCTATCAGCTTGGTTAGGAATGTTGCGACGGCTGGACTCTCCCTGCTGATTCGTCAGCGCCGCAATTTGTTGGCTGTGCATGTCTCTCATCTCTTGCATAGCTATCTCCATCTTGAATTTAAAATTCTCTTTCTGCTTGGCTAAAGCATCCTCGAGAATTTTAGCCATTTGTTCGGCATTAATCATGAATGATTCATAAGATTGCCTTACACTGGATGCCGTATCATCAGAAGCCAACGTAGAGCAAGCATCTGACGTTTCATCGTCGGAGGACCGTGACCTCCCTGGTCTAGGCCTGACAGTTCTAGACCACAGCCAGGTCATGCACTGAGATACTTCTACAAAAGGCTCAGGATTGAAGCGTCGCGAGGACTTGCCTTTGTCGGCCATGTTAATGGTTACTCGAGGGAACTCGTTATCTAAGCCGATTGGTTTTCCTCTGTGAAAACGCCTCATCTTTGGTTCGGACATTTCAGTAGAGATTTGTTCAAATACTGAGACCCTTCGGGGTGTAGTCTCGTGGTAGCTACATTCTGACAATACTGCCTTGATGATTTTGACACACGGACAATTTGAGTTCATCTCTCAAACATTTCTCTTCTGAGACTTGTTCGTATTTGCCGTTTGATAGTACAACTCATCAGTCTGATGACTGGAGCAACCTATCGTGTGTTGGTATGGCTTCCTAGGTATAGCATCATCATCAGACGGACACGTTTCCCTCTGGGGATACGATGCTTCATTGGCGTCTCCAAGAGTCACTCGTTCAGATTTACGCCTTCTTGAGCCTGAAACTCTAACGGGCTCTTGTACTTTGACTCACAATCCAATACGGTCGGTCATAAGAGCTTTCCCTTTATTATTAGGGGGGATTAGTACGACCCCTAGTTTGAATGGTTGTTTGGGAGACTTTCAACGGTCCTAATCGCTCATTTACAGGTACTTTACCTCGATCTTCAGGGAAAGGACCAAGGCAGTCTTTCAAAGAAACTCTGAATTTGGTGAGGTCCACACTACTAAGGGGAGTAGGATCTAGAGTTGACGAAGGTTGAATGGTAACTTCGTTGCTTTTGCCTTAAGCGCTGATTTGACCTTTGGCATCCAAACCCGTTTTTTCTTGGGTGGTTTTTTAATCACCTCTTCCTTCTGCATTTTCCATGCTTCTTGCACAAGGATTCGGGCTTGCGTTAGCAATGCGTAGCGTTTCTGGATTCGCTCCTCGAAGGTAGAGCGGGTCCTCTTGACATGGACCTATTCGTTCTTCTCAGCTTTAGAGGAGAGGTTACTCGATCACCGTTGTTGTTCTTAGCGTTGCCTAAATTTTAGATCCTCATCATAGCGGATCCAGTCCATTGGCTCCAAAGCCTTAGCGAGTTGACACGCAAGACGTTGACGCCATCTTTGGTGCGCCCTCTTTGATAATGTTTGTGCACCTTCAGCAGCTGATTCTTTGGTCAAGAAGGAGTTCAGATCTGCTAATCTAACCTCGCCGGATATCGGCGACATGTTATGATCTACGACTGTAGCGGCAAAGATGCGGAGATCATCTTCTTAGGTCTTCGTGTTAGAAGACCAGCAGACATTTCTGGATTTGCGAGGAGAGGCAGATCTGGAGGAGGACAAGTATTCCTCGAACTTCTGTTAGTCAAATTCAAATTCGACCTCTTCATTCACCAGGATCTTGATCGTTGGCTACATCACGACAGCTTCGACAGTGAAGCTGTTGGCTCCCACTGTGGTCGCCAACTTGCTTGGGGAGAAAGTTAACGTATTCATTATTGTGTTCATTACAACTTTAGACGTTACAATGAAAACAAAAGTTAGTCTTTTTATAAGACCCTTACACAATGAAAACAAAAGAAAGTACAACTCTCGTCAAACAACACAATGGGTGTTTATCGTCCGCTGCATGCGTGAGATTTTGGCCTGTGACGGGGACGTTGATGTTCGTGGACCACCAAACGATCAGATCATATCTGGAGCTTCATTGATTCGTGAAGGAATCAGGAAGCTGAAGCAATTATCTCGGTAACAGCGAGATAATCTCTCTTCTCGAGATCACCACAACGGGGCAATCTCAAGGATAAGGACCGGGAAGTGTAGATCTGACGAGCTTCTCTTCTTTATACTGACAAACTCAATCTAATCTCCTCTTCTCTTCTGAAATTCATGCTCCTTCAGCCTTCAGTTCAGCAGGGCTTCGCCAACGCTCGAAAATTCCAGATCTGAAAAAATGAAGGCCCTGGGGTTGTATTTATAGGCTTCGGGAGCTTTGTTTTCATATAAGAACAGTTGATTCACTCTTATCCTCACTTGTAACCACTTAACTATGTTCTTGGGTGATATTTTATCAGTTGGAATAAATCCAGGTGGCTAACGGTCGAAAAACGGCTCAAAACAGCCAAAAATAGATTTTCAGGGCTGCGGACACCAGTAGGTGTCTCGGCCATGCTTTGGCTGAGACACCATTTGGTGTTTCAGCCAAAGCATGACCGAGACACCATTTGGTATCTCGGCCAAGCATTGGCCGAGACACCACTTGGTGTCTTGGCCAAACTTTGGCCTGAACTTGGTTTCACGTGTTTCGTCTGTTTCTGCCGTATCTTCATCGTCCAAACTCGGAATTATGTGGTTCAAAATGCATCAGAAAGCTAATAAAGAGATCAATAAGCTACCATGGTTGAATCATATGTAAAGTAGACGGGACATGAGAGGTGCTTCATCTTACGTAAGTGATGCGGAGCTCTCGGTCCATTCGTGCTTCCGTTATTTCGAAGTTTCGTTGCTTCGCATGGTTTGTCGACTCACTTCATACGCTTGCTATCATCAAATGAGCTTCCGTGTCTCGAATAGCAATGTTCATCATCTTCTATCTATTTTGAGCCATGTACGGAGACCTATAAGCAATTTTTGACGCTTACAGGCTTCATCGTGGGGAAGGGCCAGTGGAGGATAGATCCAAGTAAGGTGGCGGTGATCATGAATTAGCCAACACCTAGGATAGTGATGGAGAAGAGAAGCTTCATGGGAGCTTGCCAGTATTTGTACAAGTTCATTCGATATTTTTCGACTTATGCAGCACCTTTGCATGGCCTTACAAAGACGAATGTTCATTTTGAGTGGGGGAGGACGCATGAGGAAGCTTTTCAGTTATTGAAAAGGAAAATCTCAGAGGCACCGATGTTGGCATTGCCAAATTTGTAGAGGACCTTCAAGGTAGAGATCGACGCTTCTAGTTATGCTATGGATGCTGTGTTGATGCAGGATGGGAAGCCGATGGACTACCATTCAGAGATGTTCACGGGTGCTATTCAGAACTACCCCACCTATGACAAGGAGTTTTATGCACTTTATCAGGCAATCAAGTATTGGTGGGTGTATTTGTTAGGAAGGGAGGTGGTTGTACACTTAGATCACAAGCCATTGGAGTTTTTACATACCCAGACGAAGCTGCAGCAGACACGACACATGAAGTAGATGTCCTATTTGATGGCGTTAAACATAATCATTAGGTACAAAAAGGGAACGACGAACAAGTTAGCCGACATGTTATCTCGCCCACCCGTGAGGGCTCTTTTGGTGATGATGCTCATTCAGCCCTTGGTTCCTTTGGACTATGTACAAATGTACACATCTAGCAGAGACTTTAGTAGTTTGTTTGAGCAGGTGAAGGCTGGTCGAAGAGGGGAGTATGAGATTGGTGAAGATGGTTTGTTGTATCGTGGGATGTCGCTTTGCATTTCGGAGGATGGTGACAGATTGCAATGGATTTGAGAAGCACATACATTACGTGTGCAAGGTCATTTTGGGATTCAGAAGATGCTTCTCAATCTACGGTGCCATGTCTTTTAACCAAAAATGTTGGAGGACATTACTAAGTATGTTGGAGGGTGTAAACTATATTGCATATCGAAGCCTTCTAATAAAAAACAAGGATTGTATCTACCATTGTCGTTACCTTCGAGACTGTGGGAGAATATTTCTATGGATTTCTTAGGAGGATTGCTGACAACTAAGCGCGGGCATGATTATTTGGTCGTTGTGGTAGATGGTTTAGTAATATGGTGATCTTGATTCCTTGTAAGAAGACCATGACGGGAGCGGGTGCAGCGCAATTATTCTTTGAGCTTGTTTGGAAGCACTTTCGGTTGCCGAATTTGATTATTTCCGATCGAGATAGCCGGTTTCTCGGGTACTTTTGGGATTTTTTGTGGAGCTTGATGGACACTAGATTGAAGAAGAGCACGACCTTTCATCCACAAACAGACGGACAAAACAGAGGTAGTTAATCAGACTATGATACACATGTTGAGAGCATACAATTCTAGGCATCCTAAGACTTTGGATGAGAGCTTATCATATCTTCAGTTTGTATTTAATCGGACTATTCATGGGTCTTTGGGGAAATCACTGTTTGAGACTTGTTATGGGTTTTTACCTCTAAGTCTGTTTGATCTCGTGTTTTCTAGAAAAGCTATGACCAAAGGCAAGGAAGGGAGTGAAAGACAATGAGCTCAGCGATTTCTGGAGAAGATTGCACATATTCATGCCACGGTGGAAGCATAGTTGAAGAAATTACAAGCTAAGTACAAGGCGAAACATGATCAACATCAAGTTCCTTGTAATTTTGGTAAGGTGATATGGTGTGGCTGAAGTTGAGTAAGGAGCGTCTAAAGGGAGAAGGGAAGTAGTTGAAGCCGATATGATATGGTCTGTTTCAGATTCTTGATCAAATTGGTGACAACGCCTTCAAGCTGGATTTGCCACCTTATCTAGGCATGTATGCGGTGATCAACTCTGAGTATTTGAAGTTGTTTGAGCCTCTATTGTTGGATGATGAAGGTGATGACAAGATGATATTACCGCATGTTGATGATTTGTGGTTTGATAGAGAAGAACCGCTCAAAGGAGATTGCATTTTGGAACGAAAGGTGACTACGACGAGACAAGGGACGAAGAAGTTGTTTTTGATCGGACCTCAAGGTCAGGTTGCTAGCAAAGCCAGGTGGTTCAACAGAGAGGGAAGGGCTTGTGAGTTCCCTCAGCTTCAGTTCTAACTTGAACAGGACTTCAAGTTCCTAAATGGGGGAGCCATGATATGAGTGTATCTTCTTCCTTGCTTCGGGAGCTTAGCGATCCTCATGGGAGCTTGAGGATAGATGATTCTCATAGTATCTTGAGAATAGAGACATGGGCGAAGTCGTTGAAGGCGACAACGTCGAAGAGTACAGGAGAACTACAGGAAACACTTTGGACTTCCAGCGGTCGACTGCACGTGACGCCGCGGTCGACCACGAACATGCATAGCTTAGGGAAAGTCTCTCGACTTTTCGCGGTCGACCACGACTTACTCTGCGGTCGACCGCTAAAACCCTGTAGGCGATTTTGGTCTCAGTTGTTTTCCACGGTCGACCACGATGGGCTCTGCGATCGATCGCTAAACCCTATAGTCGATACTGAGTTTTGATCGTTCTGTCTGGTTGATCGCATGTGTCTCTGCGGTCGACCGCGAGTCCAGCTAGGCTAGACTTCCAGTTTCCTGTTCGCTTTAGGTTTTGGTTTTGATCCTAACTGTTTAAAGGTTTGACCAAATAGGAATTTGAGACGATCCTAACTATTAAAGGATTTGATCGTTCAATTTATGGATCTCTCGTTCATAGAAGAAATCGAGAGGGGATTTTAGCTTTGATCCTAACTGTTTAAAGGTTTGACCAAATGGGAGTTTGAGAAAATCCTAACTGTTTAAAGGTTTGATCGCTCAATTTGTAAGTGGTCCTCTCGTTCATGGAAGGAATCAAAAGGGGATTTTGGCTTTGGTCCTAATTGTTTAAAGGTTTGACCAAATGAGAAGTGGAAGTAGGGTACAAATAAAAATGAGAATGTTGACTTGTACAAATCACTCAGTGAGGGTTTTCAGTGTCAAGTGCCTAGGATTTAACACGAAGGGGTTTGATAATCGCTATGGATCAACAGATTAAAATTTTGGATTTTGTGTCAGGACTTCAACAGTAGGAGTGTTAAAGGGTTAGACATAGTGGGAGGTTCTTAATCATAATTAAAAAATAAATTATTCTGATGATTGGTTTTTACTTTGAATAATCAATCATTTTTTGGTTATCCTTAAAAATACCATGTGTAGTATTCTCCAGGAACTTTTTATTAGAATGAATTGAGGTATTCTACCCCCAGCTCTTTTGTGAATCTGAATCCAATTATATTCGGCTATATTGTTGGGTTATCCTTAAGAATATTAAGAGTAATATTCTCCAGGAACTTCCCATTGTTGGAATATGGGAAGTAGTTTAACCTCGTATACCCGTCGGAGGAAAAGGATAAACCGTTTATACTCTTATACTCTTTGGAGTTACATGGAGAAGCAGTTTATACTCGTATACTCATCGGAGTCACATGAAGAAATAGTTTATACTTGTGTACTCATCGGAGTCAGGAGAAACAGTTTATACTCGTGCACCCCATGGAGTTGTATGGAGGGAGTCCTTATTTAGCTTGTTTTGCTGTCATGATACCGGAGTCAATTAAGGCTTGGATTTTGTTTTAGAGACCGAAGCAAACCTTAGTAGGATGAAGAACCTTTTTGTGGTACGCACAATAGTTTGGATCTGTAATCATCTTAGCACCCTCATGATCTTTAATAGGTGGTAGCTCGATTTTGTCATTGGCGAGGAGGTATTTCAAGATGGATGGAACTTCATCATCTTCGAAAGAATACTCCTTCTGGAACTTTAGATCGGGAGTCTTCTGTTGCCTCCGGGGTTGTTGTTGTGACGTTTGATTGACATTCACAGTGGTCGCACATATCGTCGGTTGGCTTCTTTTAGTTTTCTTTCTTTGAAGGAAGCATTCAGCTTATTTGCCACGTAGTTTTAACTCTTTCCATGTTGCTGAAGGCATGACCCCTAGGGCTTCTAGGACATTAATGGAGAGATTATTATGGCATGTCTGAAGGATGAACTCCTCTGTGACACGATCTCTGCAATTCATTACCTTGTTACGGAAGCGCTTGACAAAATTGTCAACTGACTCTCCATCTTTTTGCTTCTCACCCAGAAGGGTTTCGATTGACACTTCGGTATCATCATCGAAGAAATTAGTGAGTTTGTTCCATGTCATCCTAGCAGTTGACGCTCCCAGGTTTGAGACGTCGGTACAAATCGAAGGCGGACCCACGAAGGGTGCCAACAAATGACCGGACCATTAAAGCCTTGTTTCCAGATATCATGCCCAAATGATACTTGAAATAAATCAAGTGCTGAGTAGGAGAGCTCTTTCCGTAAAATGGTGTGAAGTTAATCAGATTGAATTTTACCGGGTATAGAATTGAATCCTATTCTCTTGGATAGGGACACAAAATACCCGTCTTTTTTACTTCCTGAGCGGACATCATAGCATTGACTTTGTTTTTAAGGCCTTGCATTTTCTTGTTCTCGTCTTCATCTCTCTTTGAGTGATGTTGAGAAGAAATAATTGGGCCACCCCCAGTGTTATTAAGAGGTGCAATTGAACTACCCTTAATATCGTTGTTGGGAGGATCCGTTGAACTTACCCCAGTGTTATTATTATTGGGAGGTGTATCAGCCATAATGACTTCATCCACTTATGGATCACTGTCTTCTACAACATTCTGAGTGCGGCGGCTAGATTCAGCTTGCTGATTAGACTTAGGAGGTTGAAGACATTGAGCTTGCAATTCTCTCATTTGTTGGATAGCCAACTCCATCTCCGTCTTCATCTCAGCTCTAATTTCTTCACGTTGCTTGGCTAGAGCTTCTTGAAGCATTTGAGCAAACTGATCAGGAGTGATTGTGAACACTTCTCTAGCTTTCCTCGTGCTAGATATTGTATCATCCGAAGCGATCGCAGAACAAGTGTCCGAAAGTTCATCCTCCGAGGACATTCCTTCATGCATTCTCTTGTAATCCCTACGTTTGATGGTTCCTAACTGGAGTCAAGACATCCGTTGAGAAACTCTTGGATTGACTTTTCCTCCTGAGGAAAAGACGAGATTTGATTCACTTGAATGCCGCTTAGATTTTCCTTTATTAGCCATGTTGATGGTGACTTCAGGGAATTCGTCATCTTGGACAGTTGATCTTCTCTTGCGGAAATGTCTCAGCTTGGACTTTGACATTTCAGTGAAAAGCTTCTGGAGAACTGAGACTCTTTGCGGGATGACTTCTCGTTTGGAGTAGTCACATTCTGATAGTACTACTCTAATGAATTGCTGACAAGAACAATGAGAACTCATTTCTCGGATAATCATCTTTTGAGATTTGTTTACACCCCCAGCTTGATAGTATAACTCATCGGTATGATTACCAGAGTACCCTATCGTCTGTTGGTGTGACCTCCCAGGTATAACGTCATCTTTTGGCGGACACGTCTTCTTCTGAAAATGTAAAGTCTTGTTAGCATTCTCAGGAGTCGCACGTTTAGAACCACCCTTTTGCGGGTGTGGAGTCTTAACGAGCTTCTGAGCTTCGATATGAACCCCCAAGCGGGTGGAAATCGGGATTTTCCCAACTTGGGATTGCTTTAGGTTTGTAGGAGGACGCGTACAACCCCCAGCCTGACAAGTCATTTGGATTTTGTTCACCGGACCCGAGCGTTCCTTGACCAGAGCTTTGCCTCGATCTTCGTGCAAAGGACCAAGGCGATCCGCTATTATGATTTTAACCTTTGATAGGTCAGGGTTGACC
This sequence comes from Asparagus kiusianus, assembly GCA_022839385.1. Lineage (NCBI taxonomy): Eukaryota > Viridiplantae > Streptophyta > Magnoliopsida > Asparagales > Asparagaceae > Asparagus > Asparagus kiusianus. Next base: position 114,765 of record BQKN01000866.1, read on the forward strand.
CAAGGCTTCACTAATGGTGTAGCAGTTGTATTCGGAGTAGACAGATGAGGAGCGGATGTCGACGGAGTCGAAGGATTAGCTTCGGGGGCTGTTCTTTGGGCGAGACACTTTCTAGTGTCTCAGATAAAGTCTCTTTGGACGAGACAGTTGAGACTGTCTCGGACAAAGGCTCTTTGGACGAGACAGTCTCCACCATCTCGGCCAAAGGGCTGAGTCTTGACGGCCTCCGAATGCTGATTTTGCATAACTTCGGACTTTGGAATCCAAACTTTGCAGAGTTTTGGTGGTTCTTTAGCCACCGTTTCCTTCTTCCTTTCTTGTATTTGTCGCAGCAGGGCACGGGCACGAGCGATGTTTGCACAACGCTTCTGGATGCATTCCTTAAAGGTCGAACGAGCTCTTTTGACAAGAATCCATTCCTCCGTCATAAGTTTAGCAGAGATGTGAGTGATTTTTCATTGAGGTGACCGGACCACTTGATGTTTCCTAAACTTTAGGTCCGCGTAGTAACAAACCTCGTTGGTTTGTTCCAAGGACTTAGCCATTAGACGAGCATGGCGCTGATGTTATCTCCGACGAGCCCTCTTCATCAGTGCCAGTAGGCTTTGATTCAATGACTCCTTAATTGGAGTAGAGTCATTGTGAGCAGAGGTGTTGCGAGTAAAATCCTCAGCAACAATCGGACGAGAGTCTTCACCCATAGTATTCGACGGAGTTGAAAATTTGTAAACCTTCTTAGAAGATGAAATCTTTCTGCATTTGCGAGACAAGGAAGATTTTGTAGATGAGGATGACAAATACTCCTCAAACTTTACTTGGTCGAATTCATACTCGACCGTGGATTCAATCGATATCTTGATCAATTGTGACACGACGGTCTTGACAACGAGACCGTTGGCTCCTACTGTGGTCACCAGTTTGTTTGCATAAGGAACAAGTTCTGTTATAGAATTCATTATAACTGTTTATCGATAGGATCGTTGTTTGGATCGCTGCTTACACGGGATTTTGCCTATGCCGGGGGTGCGTTAGCCCGTGGACCACCGATTCACAGATTCTGATTGAACCGTGAAGGCTATTTGGGGATTCTTGCTTTGTTTAAAAGTAAGAAAAAGGTAAGTGAATATCTTATCGATGTAAGATGAACACTCTTCTCAAGATCAAGTCGAAGCTTAGATCTTAAGGAATCCCAATGTTGCTGTTTGTACTCGAATTTGATGAAGACTCTCTCTCTCTTGAGAAGAACGCTCCAAAATGCTCAAGTTCTCTGTTTACTCTGCTCCAAAATGCCTCGCCCTCCTCAGTAATGGTCCTAGGGGGGTATTTATAGCCCCTAGGAACTATAACTAAAGTCAGAAGTCGAAAAGAAGTCACATCAGGGGAATCTTATTTCCGAGACAGTTGTAACTGTCTCGGAAGCATGGTGAGCTTCCCATTTCTGAGATAGTTACAACTCTCTCAGAAGCATGGCTTACTTCTGGCCATTTTGTAACCATTTTCCTCATGTTTAGTTGCCATTATTCCTGCAGTTATGGGCGTGATTCTCACTTGTAACTGCTCTCCCCATGTTCATTGGTAATCCCCAATAGTTAATAAGTCATAGACCACACGAAACTCAAGACTATCAGAAAACACGTTGTCAGCTTCTCAGTGTGTGAGACAGTTGTAACTGTCTCGCACTTCCAAGATAGTTTATGCTATCTCAGGTATTTTGATTCTAACTCCCTCGTCTAATCTCAAAATGAGATGATCTAAGATGCGTTAGAAAGATAATGAAGAGATATACAACTTTTGTCTTTTATGATTTTTTAGATTCTATGCGAATCATGGTCTAAATCTTAACTCTTGTCTTGTAGTTTCCGAGATAGTTGCATGTGTCTCAGAAACTATATGTTGTATTTTGTCTCTAACTCCCTTGTCCAATCTCAGAATGAGATGATCCAAGATGCATTGGAAAGAAGATGAAGATATATACAACTTTTTTCTTTTGAGATTTTTCATATTCTATGCGAATCATAGTCAAAATCTCAGTTCTTATCTTGTAGTTTCCGAGACAGTTGCATGTGTCTCGAAAACTATGTGTTGTATTTTGTCTCTAACTCGTCTGTCCGATCTCGGAATGAGGTGATCTAAGATGCATTAGAAAGCTGATGAAGAGGTATATAACTTTTATTTTTTGAGATTTTTATATTCTATGTGAATCATGGTCTAAATCTTAGTTCTTGTCTTGTAGTTTTCGAGACAGTTGCATGTGTCTCAGAAACTATATGTTGTATTTTATCTCTAACCCACTCGTCTGATCTCAGAATGAGGTGATCTAAGATGAGTTGGAAAGATAACGAAGATATCTACAACTTTTATATTTTGAACATCTACAGATTTGAATCACATCATGACCAAAATGTGTGAGACATCTTATAGTTTCCGCGACAGTTGCATGTGTCTCGGAAACTTATGTGATGTCCGCATTGTTGTTTTGGCTCTAACTCCCTCGTCAGATCTCAGAATAAGGTGATCCAAGATGAGTTTGAAAGCTTGAAAATAATTCTACAACCTCCCTTAGACGAGACACTCATGGAGTGGGCAAGACACAAATGGTACTTTGCCTTTTGTGGGCGAAGCACAACTCTCGGCTGAGTTGTTCCTTCATCGTTAAACGTGTTTCATAGACTCGTACGCTTCGTCGACTTACTTCATATAGTTTTTACTTCTTTATAGTATTGAATGATCTCCTTTGACTCAGATAATCCTTCTTAACTCGGATAATAACATTCATCGTCTTTTTTTCATCTCGAGCTGTTTGTGGGGACCTATAGGTAATTTTTTATGCCTACAGGGGTCCTCTTTATGGTCCTCCTCTTCGGGGTCCTCCTCTTCAGGGTCCTCCTCTTTGGGGTCCTCATTCTCAAGCTCGCCACTCTTCGGCAATTGCCACGGGTGTGATGGCTAATCGGAGAGTAATCCACTCACTCCCCAATTGTCTCCTCTGGATTTGTCTCCTCAGAGCTGATCTCCCAATCATCTGAATGTGTTGAGCACACCTCCTTGCTGCTAAAGGATCCTTCCATCCTAGAAACACTCAAATTGGAATCTGCCATTTCTGCCAAAAGTTATCTATCATCATCTAAGGGTGCAAAACTAATCTAATAGAAGTCTAGATATTACAAGAATGTCAGGGAAAGATAATCTTTCCATGACTGTGTTTGACCCCTTCTCGAATCGTCCCTAAGTCCCCTTGGTATTTTATGTATGACTCTTAAGGTGTCAACATGTGCTCTCATACCCCTTTGTAACGCCCCTCAGGGAGGTACATAAAAATTTGGGCATGACCTATCTGTAATAAGAATGGTCGACCTGCTAAATCTTTATGCATATCACAATATAGATATATTAAAGGGCGAAAAATAAAGCAGTGGAGATGTATATGCAATACTCAGGATCACGAGGTTGACAGCAGAGTCCATAGAATACCAAAATAGAGGAACACTAAAGGGAACTACAAAATATTACAATAATAGCAGTGGCTACAACATTAGTACAGGTTTATAAGTCAAAAATACTACAAGAGTGAACATAAATTAACTCCTACTAAGAGTTTCCTCCGGAGCTAATCTTCAACTTTAGGGTCTGCAATCCCCTTATCTTTGCCAGTAGTATGACCTACGAGTGGATTCAAAAACAATAGGGGTGAGCCTAAGGCCTAATAGGTAACCATAAAATTCTCGGGTACCACACAAGGGAACGAATGAAAATGATAGACATAGATATCAAACTTGAACAAAGGGATCTCAACATTAAGTTGCCATTCTTATATCGCTATCATTGACCGAAATGAAATAACATGTAAAGATCAATAATCAAGGTCTAATATTCAGGATTCCAAACTCCCCAATTATGGGATAATCAATAAACCGCACATGAATTTATACACCCATCGGTTAGCGTCCTCACACAGTGCATTGTCCCCACCGGGACACATTACTATTACCACCCACCGGTGAAGCTTATTTCTCACAGGGCATAATCCATGAATATAGACTATCAATTATCAACAAAGAATGGTATATTATCATTACCAATAGTTGAATCATCGAAGCAAGTCGAAATGTTGCAATATAATCTTTAGAGGATATCAAAGATATAAAAGTGATATAAACAACATTAGGATAACAATGGCTAAGCAATCACAAAGAGCTAACACATGAAGTGAATCAAATAGGAATATTACAGAAGTGATAAGATATACAAATTAGCATGGGAAACTAACTCGCAGAAATTTTAAGAAAGTAATCAATCGAACTCTCAAAGACTTAAGAGGAAACAATGAAAGGTTACCTACCGATTATGTCGGGATCCTCTCGGCCAATGAATGAATCCAAGATTCTCTATCCTATATACATGTATACCCACATGAGATTCTAAACACTATGTCTTTTATAATTTTCTAACTTAAAACTTATATTATGGTATAAGCTACACTCTAGATGATTACATTCAATATCTCTAGCATGCACAGCACCACCTGTAGTGTATATGTAGCAGATTTAGGTGAATGGATGGTATGATGTCCAAAATATATGAAACTAGTTCCAAATGAATCCATTATGAGTCTAATTTTATAATATAAAAATATTAAATTAATGCATAGTGTATAGTAAGTGTTATGCTCTCAGCAAACTATACCTATTAAAACTGTAGCAGAAAAACAAAGATTACTATCTAGAATGAATGATTTATTTTGGATACTTAACACTATGCAAAATAATCTCAAAATTGGTAAATAAGTGATATGATGGATTAGATTCCAAGTCCCATTAGTTTCATCAAATTTTCATTTTTATAATGCATGTTACATGTAAAACAACACAAAGGGTAGACTAAAATTGCCGGTACATATACTAGCTATTAGAACTAAGTTTAGACTTACCAAACGTTATTCGAATTAATTCAAACTCACATTAACAGAAGGACAATTGAGTTTAGTTTTAGGAATAGTATAATTTCATGCATGCATGGTATATGTTGAGATATATGCTCTTTACAAAGGACATAACTCAGGCAGGCAGTTTCAGACACATGCACTGAGTTAAATCATACTTTTAAACTAGTAAATTATTTTAGAATTAAACAAACAGGGTTTCAAATGAAAGTCACGAATGTGTAGTTTTTAGAACAGAAAGAATTTTATTCATGCATGGTATATGTTGAGATATATGCTCTTTACAAAGGACATAAATCAGACAGACAGTTTCACACACATGTACTGAGTTAAACTATACTATCAAACTAGTAAATGATTTTAGAATTAAACAAATGACTCAAATGAAATCCACGAATGTTTAGTTTCTAGAACAAAGAAAGTTATGATCTTTTTACAGATAGAGTATCCTGCTAGAAATTTCTGCACAAAATTTTTGGTTCAAGATAACATTGACATACATCCCTAAAATGTTACATACAAGACTAAATTTAAATTAAATCATATAATTTTAGTTCTAACATCCTTAATGGCAATATGCAACAGAGAATTTTATCTAGGGTTAGGACTTGCTCCACTTCCTCCTCCAAAGTCCTCAACTACCTTCTTTCTCCACTCCTTCAATGTTCTTGAGAGATGAAGGCTTTTGGAATCTTTTTTTTTCTTTTTTTTATAAGAGGAGAGGTGCTGGGCATGTTTAGAGGAGAGGGAGGAGGGTTTGAAGAGATTTTTCTTCTTAAATGGAAAAATGAGAGGTGGAGGGCACATATATATAAGCCCATGTGAAGAGAAATCTTCAATTTGGCCATAGTTGAGGGTTTTTGTGCAAAATTTCACCCACTATCATGGCTGAACTATTTAAATAGCTATGTTAATTAGAGGGTTTCAAATTAGGTATTTAATAATTGGGTTATCTCTAACTAAAGTTTAAAGCATGGTTGGTTTAGGTTTACATGCTAAGTTTGTATGCATGCTATAACTTCGTTAACTAAATCATAATATGGAAATTAGCTAAGTTTAAAACTCTCATGCTAGAAGATTATCTGGGACACAATGAAGGAAAGAATTTACTAACTTATGGATCTGTATCGATAACGGTATCTGATCAACAAAAGGAAAAAATGGAATGTTACAATTTTGTTCTACTTTATTAGGCTTTCTAAGTAAAAATTTAAGGTATTTTGAGCCAATGGATTCCAACCTAATTGAGCTTAGGTCATTAAGTATAAAAATACTCATTAGGCTTAATAGAATTTTTTTATTGGTCCCTATTTTTCATACTCTTCTTTTGCAAAGTTAGTTTTTTTTAATATGTGTGTGTGTGTGTGTGTGTGTGTGTGTGTAACTTGAAAAATATTTAGATCAAAACGACTTGAAAAATATTTTCTTCTCTAAGCTAAGCATGGAAACATTTCATTACTTCAATTAAAAGTCGTAAGTTAAAACTTTAATAAAGTATACTACTTTGAAAATTATGACATAAAGAGAAGAGAAAACTATTTAAAATTTATTATGTAGATCAATTATTAACTAACTCTATTAAGTTAGCAAGTGACAATTTTTTGTGAAAAAAGAAAAAATATGACATAAAGAGAAGAGAAAAAATAGTAAAATAAAAAGGAAAAATGACCAGTCCCCAATCACACACCTAAATTTTGCATTGTTCTCAATAAAAACTCTATGATGCACAAAATAAAGAACTTACATTCATTTGGTTTAATGGAGAATAATGATAAAAAATTATAATTACCTTTGGTATAAAGAAGATGAAATCAATTTTTTTTCTTTTTTTTCTTCGTTTTATTTTTCCCCTTTTTTCATATCTTTCTTTCATTTTTTCCATATCTTTTTAAATATTTTTCTTCTTCTTTTTCTTTTTTAAGAAACAAAAAATTCTCAAATGAGAGAAGAATAAATTCTTTTTATTATTTTTATTATTATGAGAAAAAATATAAAGATACAGAATAAAGTATAAAACATCAAACACTCATGCTTTACATCAAATCCTACCCTATTACTAGAAATTCTACCTCGGATTTTAACGAATTCTAAAATGATAAACTAAAAAATGTGCATAAATTCTATACACTCTAAAGTTTTCAATAAATTTCACAGCAATTGAAGGTCAAGATGAATGGTGTTATGCATTTTGAAATTCGAAAAGCAAGTCTCAGATGTGAACTCAAGTTCTTTATTTTGTCCTGACACAACTAGCTCTTCTTTAAAAATTTCCTCAAATCCATGATTTATGGTTAAGGTATGAAATTTGGTCAATGTATATTTTTAAGGAATCTAAGCTCATCAATTAAAAGTTCTTCAAAGCTAAAATTAGAGAAATTTATATCTAACTCAGTTCCTTTGCTCTGAAACACTTGATCTGATTCTAACACATCTAGTATCTTCAACTCCTCACCAAAGATTTCCTCAAAGCTCAGGTCTAACTCATTCTCTTCTTCGAGAAAATACATGTCTTAAAGATTTACTATTTCTTTAGTTTTTTAAAATTTAGTTCAACATAGATTCATCAATTGGTACTATCCCTAATTCAAACTTGCATACACCAAAATAATTTTTTTTTAGAATTTTATTTCTCTTTTTCATTTTTTAACTATAAAAGGAATAAGAAAAAAAAATCCTTAAAAATATCAAAAGTTCATTTTTTAAGACCTAAAGGATTAATGATAGAAGAAAAGAAGGATAAAAGAAAAACTTAACTAAAGCAAATCTAAAGCAAATATTTTGAAACAATCACTCTTATTTCTAGGATTAAGACTAGACTCAAGTAAACCAGCTCCCAACTAAAAACTCTTTGAGTGAAAAGATTGAAGTTCACTCGGTCAGTAAGTCAGGCAAGAATTATATTAGAGGGAAACTAAAGACCAATTAAGTACCTCTTTCCTTACGGAGCGCTTTACGCAACCCCTAAACATTGCCTTAGAGACCAATAAATTCAAGTAAACTTAAATCGATTTACTTAAAGATTTCTTATTCCTTAATGAGCTCGAGTCATTAGAGGCCAACTTCTAATAAATTTTAAAAGGCTTGGGCTTGTCCCACGCTTCAATAAAAGGTAAAACATAAGGAAATTTGAGTTCTTTTTTGGGCTTTTATTCATTAATTCTTCATTAACCTATAAATTAAGATAAAATATATTATTAGTGATATTTATATTTAAATAAAATAGAAAATAAGGGTATAAAATATAATAAAATATGATTTATCACTTAACATGGCGAACTTCACTATCTTGGTGAAGTTTGTTATTTCAGCTTGTTGGGCTTTTGGGAAAACTTCGTCTGAGCAAAGTTCATCATACTAGCCTACTTGGGCTTTTGAACAAGTCTCACCAGTGTGTTGAGATTTGTTGTTGTTAGGGTGAGCCTTGGATTCGATCTATTCGTTCGTAGAGCTATTTACTCGATCGCACCCACAGCACTTGTGCTAACTACTCTATGGGCTCGACTTGTAACACTTAGCCAAATTTCTGGAATTTAGTGATGGCGCTCGTGAGTGAGCTTCACTCAAAAAAGTCTAGTGCATGAGCTCCTCTTATGAGCTCAACATTTAGCTAACTTCGAAACTGAGTCTTCCACAAGTTTTCTAACTTACTTTCTTTTCTTTGTGTAGTTCCTCTACCAAATAGGTCTGTTAGCATTCATAACCACTTTAAGAATAACGAAACTCAAGATCCTTTGATGTTGCATGTTTTTCAAGGAACTATTCCTTTATTTTTTGAGGAAAGCAGCCAACAGCAAATTGAGGCGATTTTCCATGGGAGCTCTACTACCCTAAGAGAACTTATTATGGATATTGAGTTCTCCATTTCGAAAAGTGACCAGTAAAGGAAGCCACAATTCCTATTTGGGGATAGCAACCTAGGGGGTCAGGTCATCTTTAATCAAGAAAGGGAACGCGGGTACTATGTCCAGAAAGATTTCCACTTCTGTTTGCTACTGATAGATCAACATGTATTGTTCATGCTCCTACAACATCACACGGTTCCTCATTTGATGCAATTCCCAATTGTTAAAAAGGAAGACAGTGTGATGGTGGGTCGCTTAAAACCCGAGGGCGTATTTTATAAGGAGGGGCAGTTCAGGCTCAGTATTGTCAGCCTTCATCCTAGCTCAATCAAAGAGGATGCTCTAGCCAATGGGTGCAGGCATCAAAATTTATCTATAAGTTCCTGTACGCAGCTCAAGACGAAGAGCAAACAATGAACGTTGATGTCTGAGTCATAAAAGTTCATCTGATGCCAAAAGGAAGCAAAGGAACATGTGAAGGAACGTGCGAAATGATGAATCTACGAAACAAAGAGGCACAAAAATCGATGAAATAGCAGAAAAAACACCACCAAAGTTTCTCACCTATGAGACACTTCAAAGTGTCAAGTGTCTCGCCTACAAGACACTTCAATGTGTCTCGCACACACATCAGTGCCTTACCCGATCAGCCTCGCGATGACGTATTTTTGATAGATTTCTCACGATTTGTTCATTCTAGTGGCCTCCTAACTACCTTAGGGTTATCCTTAAACATGGTAAATCCGTTATTAACTAAAGATAAGGCCAAATCATGAATTCTTATCCACAAACATGGCATTCAAGCCCTATAAATACCCCCCTTCGTGCATTTGTGAAGGGTACTGATGGTTGACGGACGAACATATGAGAGAACCCACATTTTCCAGAGCAGAGCCACGATTTATATATATATATATATATAGAGAGAGAGAGAGAGAGAGGGAGAGGCGAGATCTTGGCGATTTTCTAAACATAAAGGGAGAATTTTGAGAGATCCATAGCCTTTCACATGTTTCCTTGAGATCAGACGCTGTTTTGATCTTGAGAAGAGTGGTAATCTCATTTTGTTGAAGTTATTAACTTCTGTTCTATGTTCCTTAATTGAACAAAGAACATTGAGCCTTCTTTTAGATTAACCCAGATCTCTTGTTTGGTGGTCCACAGATCAAAACGTCCCCGGCACAGGCAAAGATCCCATGCAAGTAGCAGATTGATAAACAATCTCTGCGTGTATTTCTAGGAGATTTCATTTGTTTATTTTCATTGTAACAAGAGATCTTATAAAAATATTAACTATCTTGAATCTATAATTGATAAAAAAAATTATAATGGATTCAGTAATGAAAACGATTTCCGACGTAAACATGCTGGCGACCATAGTGGCAGGCAATAGCCTTTCTGTCGAGGCTGTCGTATCGCAACCGAAGATTAAGATCCTGGTTGATATAGAGATCGAGTATGAGTTTGACCAAGACAAGTTTGAGGAGTATCTTTCCATATCTTCATCAAGGTCTTCCTCATCCCGCAAGTACAGGAAGATTTCAGCATCGAAGAAGGTGTTTCAGTCTTCAAAGACTACGGGTGATGATTCTCACCTGATCATTGCTGAGGCTACCCCTCACAACACCCCTCCGGCATTCAATGAAGCCAGAATTTCTGCTCACAACAACTCCTCTTCAGTCAAGGAGTTATTTGCTGAAGGCACACTAGTTCTGATAAAAAGGGCTCGTCAAAGGCAGCGCTAATGTCTTGCACATCAGCTCGCCAAAGCCTTGGAGCCAGTTGACATGATCCGTTATCATACAGATCTAGAGTTTAGGAGGCGTCAATCGATTCTACTACCTCAATGGCAACTAACAGACTCTTCCTCTAAGCTGTTAGTCAACGAATGGGTCTGTATCAAAAGGACTCGTTCAACTCTCGAGGAATGCATTCGAAAACATTATGCATTCCTTACACACGCGTGTGTTCTTGTGCAGAAGGCACAGGAATTATAGAAAGAAGAGGTGGCCAAAAAACCACCAAAACCATACCAAGTCTAGATGACAAAGTCTGAAACAACATTAAAATTAACTCGGAAGACGGTCGAACCATCGCCTGATGGCTAAGACACATTAGAGTGTCTTACAGGCTGAGACACTCTGAAGTGTATCGCAAGCCAAGACACTTCAAAGTCTCTTGGCCATGGCGGAGACACTGTGAGGTGTCTCGCCCAAACAGCCTCTCCCGTAGCTATTTCCCCACTTCTGTTGGCTTCTGTTCCTACGCCGTTTGATCACGTACCTCTGATAAAGCCTTACGACAGCGTAGATCTATCCAAATTCAAAATGACGATGGTAGATTGCCTTGGTCCTTTACACGAGGATCGAGGCAAAGCTCTAATTAAAGAACGCCTAGGTCTAGTGAACAAATCCCAAGTGATTCTTCAGGTCGAGGGTCGTACGCGTCCTCCTATTAAGTCAAAGCAATCCCAGGTCAAGAAAAATCCAACGCTCACAAGGGGGTAGCTCTAAACGTGTGACTCCTGAGAATACTAACAAGGCTTCACATCCCTAGAAGAAGACGTGTCCATCAAAAGACTGCCTTATACCTGGGCAGTCACACCAACCAATGATAGGTTGCTCCAGTCATCATGCTAATGAGTTGTACTATCATGCTGGGGTGTAAAGAAATCTTGGAAGAGGACTATTTGAGAGACAAACTCTCATTATTCATGTGAGAGGCTTATTAGAGCTGTATTATTAGAGTATAGCTACTCCAAGACCGCTCTACAGAGGGTCTCGGTATCCAAAGTCTTTCCACCAAAGCGTCAAAGCCCAAATCAAGACGCTTCTGCAAGTTAAGATCAGCCAAATTCCTAGAAGTCACTATCAATATGACCAATAAAGGAGAGTAACATGACATTACAGTCCAAACCCTCTTATATCCCATCATCTAACACGGCTGCACTCTGGAACTATTAGACGTCGGGATTATCAGAGGATGCAGAGAGGGCTATCCTCAGATGATGAAGCATCATACGCTTGTATAGTAGTCACTTTAGGTAATACGATGTCCAGTATAGGATGAGTGCGGGGGGCGTTCACAATCACTCCCGACCAGTTAGCTCAAATGCTCGAAAATGCTCTGGCTAAGTAGAAAGAACAGCTTATAGCTGAAATAAAGAAGGAAATGGAGTTGAACTTGCAACGGATGAGGGAGTTACATGCCCAACAACTTCAGGCTCTATCAAATCAACATGGTGAATCCAGTCATCGCAACAGTACTAATCAGATAGATAGCAATTCATAAGTGGAAGAGAATATCACTGCTAATATCCCTCCCGATAACATAGATGTTGGGGGTGGTCCCACTAAAGATAACAACGTTGTGGGTGGTCCCGTTGTTCCTCCCCGAAATCACCCAAAGAAAAATACAGGCGAGGACGAGAAAATAAAGACTCGGAGAGCAAGATCAATGAATTGATGTTCGCTTAAGAGGTAAAGAAGAGCAGTATTCCATGCCCCTACCCAAGGGAGTAGGAGTCAATCCTATATCCGGTGATATTCCTGATCGGATCGTTTCTATATTATTCTGTTGTTCTGTTGATTCATACGCTTCATCGACTTGCTTCATACGCTTGTCGATGTAAAATAATCCTTCTTGATTTAGATAATGATATTCATCATCTTCTCTCTGTCTTGAGCTACGTGCAGAAACCTATAGGTAATTTTTAACGCCTACAAATTCCCCCTCCAAACTATTTCAGTCTCCTTTCTTTTATAGAAGAGGCTGAAATACTTTGGATGTGATAGGCCCTACCTTCAGTTGGTTTAAAAGGACCTGTAATTAGCTTTAGTTCTTGACTTGTATAATTTTTAGTCTATTCAGTATTTTGTCGAATGGATAAAATTCTTCCAGCGCTACGTTTATCGTCAGACCATTGTAGAAGTCTCGAATTGAAACTAGTGTGTTGATTTATGATTTTAGCTCATGTCGTTGAGTCAAAGCTTAAACTAACTATCTTTGTCGGGAATTCATATCTGAAATACGGTTGAAATTTTTAGGATCATCATTTGTTCTGGAGTCGATCTGAGCCTTGTTTTAGCTAAAAAAATGTCGACGCATTGACCTTCATCGCAATGTGTTTACTGGCATTATCTCACAACTATGGATTGACCAGCGTTAATTGTTGGATATGCTTTAACCGGCATTGACCTTCATAACGTGTTGACCAACATTAATCTTCATCGCAACGCGTTGACCAACGTAAATACAGTTATACTCATACGTTAACTAGAGTCTACACAGTTTAGGCTCTTAAGGTGTTAGAGCGGAGAGGATCAGTTTATACTCGTGTACTCCTGGGAGTTTTAGGAATCAGTTTAACATCATGTACCCGTCAGAGGTTCAAGGAGATGCAGTTTATACTCATATACTTATCGGAGTGTCGGGAAGAGCGAGCTGAGAATGCTTCAGATGCTTGCTAGGTTGAGCTCTTTGTGTGAGATTTGATCGTAAGACCAGCTATTGGTGCTGATACAGCTACTATCTTTGAAGTTGCTGAACATCTGAAGTTATTATCCTCAAAACTTCGGCTGGAGTTGAAGTTAGCTCGGCTATTCAAGTCATGAAACCAACTGGTGAAGCTGATACGTTAGTGACTTGTATCCCTTATTATGATTACCCATTTCGTTTTGAATAGATAAGCATAATACTCATAGGATTTTTAGCAAACCCTCAGCCATCAACGGGTTTGAAGTGCCTTTACCGACTACCGTTTGAATCGGGATAGTATGCAGATTGTTTAAGTCCGTTCCGTATGTAACATTGTGCTAAGAGAATAAACTCTCTTAGATTTGATGCCATGATATTGAATACATAGGCTTAATCATCCCTCACAGGATGCTCATAGGATTTTGGCAAACCCTCAGCCATCAACGGATTTGACGTGCTTTTACCGATTACCGTTTGAATAGCATATGAATTATTAAATCTGTTTTACATGTAATGTTGTTCTAAGAGAATAAACTCTCTTAGACTTGGTGCTATGATTTTAAATACATAGACTTTGTCATTTTCATGGGAAACGACTAACCGGCAACACGTATTAGGTATAGGCTTATCTCTGATTAAGGCTCAAGATAAATTCCCCCAGACATAGACTCTGGTGTCCTTTTCACGGAAAAGACTAACCGACAACGTGTGTTAGGCGTAGACTTATCTCTATTTAGGGATTAAGATAAAATCCCCCAGACATGGATTCTGGTGCCTTTTCCACAGCAGAAGACTAAATGATAGCATGTGTTAGATGCAAGCTTATTTCTATTTAGATATCGAGATAAAAGCCCCCATGAATGAAAACATAGATTTTGATGCTAGAAAATGGTGTCTTATCTTGGGGCAAAGCCGAACCCGGTGTCGGAGAAGAAGAATTTTATATTCTATCTCCTGCTAAAAAAAACTGAAAGTGGGATCTTCATTCTGAGAATCAAAAAGATTTAGATAACTCTAAATATTTAAAGGTTTGATTATCAAATCTGAATTGGGATTTCTCATTTATCAAGATGAAATTCCGATCTTGGCCCTAACTATTTAAAGGTTTGACCAGAGGGGAGATTGAGATGATCCTAACTATTTAAAGGTTTGATCGCCTGATGGGGATGGAGGTCTTTCGTTCATCGAAAGGGAACTCCGAGTGAGGTTTGGAATGACTCTAACTGTTTAAAGGTTAAATCGTTCAATTTGAAAGTAGACATCTCGTTCGTGGAATAAATCGAGAGGGGATTTAGCTTTGGTGCTAACTGTTTAAAGGTTTGACCAAGATGGGATTAGAACGATCCTAACTGTTTAAAGGTTTGATCATTCAATTTGTAGACCTCTCGTTCATGAAAGGAATCGAGAGGGGATTTTAGTTGTTGTTCTAACTGTTTAAAAGTTTGACCAAGATAGGATTGGAAGAATGATTCAAATTGTTTAAAGGTTTGATCATTTAATTTGTGGACCTCTCGTTCATGGAAGGAATTGAGAGGGGATTTTGGTTGTGGTCCTACTCTGTTTAAAGGTTTGATCAAGATGAGATTGGAAGAACGACCCTAACTATTTAAATGTTTGATCATTCAATTTGTGGACCTCTTGTTCATGGAAGGAATTGAGAGAGGATTTTGGTTGTGGTCCTAACTGTTTAAAGGTTTGACCAAGGTGAGATTGGAAGAGCAACCCTAATTGTTTAATGGTCTAGTCACTCGATTTGGAAGTGGACCTCTCGTTCATGGAAGGAATCGAGAGGGGATTTTGGTTGTGGTCCTATTTGTTTAAAGGTTTGACAAAGATGGGAGTGAGGTGATACAAATAATAGTGGGAGTGTCGATTTGCACAAAGGGAAATTTTTTAAAATAGCCCACTTTTGCTAAATATTTAGCAAAATAGACCACTTTGCTAAATATTTAGAAAAATAGATCTCTTTTATGCCAATAGGCCAAAAAGCAGTCGATTTTGAAAAACAAGGCTCAGAAAACATACGGGACTAGTAGTCTCGTATGTTTATGTAAAACCCCATAAATTTGAATATTTTATGATAAATATGTTATATAGTGAAAAATAATACATTTTGATGTTTGAGTATGATAAGAATTGATTTGGGATCAATTCAATATTTATTTATGAAAATATGAGTGCAAATGCACAAAACATGCACAAAGGCCAAAAGAGTGAAAATCTAGGAATAATGACCAGTTATGAGTTTCTATATTTTGCATACCGATGTAGTCAGAATCTAGAAATTTATAAAAATCAAAGTTGTAGATCTCTTCAACAGCTTTATAAAAAATCTTAGAGAACCTTATTCCGAGGTCGGATGAGAATGTTACAGCCAAAATACTGAAGGTTGTTTTCCTAGTCAGACTAGGTTTCCTGGTTCGGATCAAACAGGTTTGTTTCGTGTTTGCCTCTATAAATATCTATGTTTTTTATAAAAATTCCTTTCTTTTATCATATTTATGAACCCTAACATCCACCCTCTCCCCTCAAAAACCCTAGATCTTTTTCTTATGAGTTTGGAAAACTTTGTGAAGCAAAACACCGAAACGAGGGCAAGATCATTGACGTGTGGCGAGGGAGAACGGGTTTTTTATGCTTATGGATTGCTTGTTATTTGTTTCAGAGGCTTGCACATTATATTAAGGTAAGATCATCTGTATCCGAACCTTACCCATAGTTTAAAACATGGTTTTATGAAGTAATATGTTTAATATGATGCTTAGATATTAATCTAATGTAAAAAGATTAGATTTTTGTTGTTAGAATTTAAACAAATATTAGATCAACATGTTATTCTTGCTGTTTATAATAAAAATATGATCATGATCATTAGGGTTCTTCAAAATTTCATTTTTAACTTGTTAATCATGTTCTAATCATGTTTAAACCCTAATTTGATATTTAATTGAGTTTACATGTGGATTAAAGATAAAAAAAGCCTAGGTTTGTGATATCTAAGTATTAAAAAATATGATTTAATGAATGTATATCTTTTCTAAGTTGTTTGGCAATGATGCTTATGTTTAATATGTTAAAGTTCATGCTTTAGATTGAAGAATTTGGTTAATTAGGTTGAAAAACCCTAATTAGATTAACACAAGAGTTTGATTTATGTTCGAGATAATTTTAGTAAGTGATTATCAAGATTTAAGTATTGTTATATGTTTTATATATGTTTCAGTATGTTTTAAACATGATTGAAGGTTTAAATATGATTTCTTGTGCAAATAATCATGCTTGTTATGTTTTGTAGAAAAACTACTGCACATATATATTATTTAACTAGAAATTTGAAATAATAAGTGAAATCCAAATTGAACCAAACTAATACCAATTGAAAGATATGTGAATCTAGATTTCAAAACAGAAAATTATTCCTGAAGATAGTTTTCCTAGAGAAAGATATGCTCAATTTACTAATGATACATTCTGTAGAAAAACTGCTGCATATATATAACGTTTAACTAGAAATTAGAGATAACATATGAACTCCAAAATGAACCAAACCAGTGCCAAATGATAGCTATATGAATCTAGTTTTCAAAACGAAAAACTATTCGTAAAAAGAGTTTGTTTAGAGAAAGATATGCTTAATTGACTAATAATATGTTCTGTAGAAAACTACAAATATGCTGTTTTGAAATAATTGATATATAACGTGAAAGTTTCTTGAGTTTCGCTCTTGTTTGTTATTTTTGAGAGAGTTTCTCAATCTTGTACTGTTATATTATGATGATTAAGAGTTGTTTAATACCTGAGATGAAGGTGAATACCAGTTATGGACACGCACACCGAGATAGGTACACGTACACTTAGATTATATTGTGTTAACATATTTTTGTCGCATGTTGAGATGATGAATACATATGAGAGTGTATATTTATTTTTATGTATCCGAAAATATGGGGATAAAACCTATTTCTGTAGGAAGATTGAGTAAGAATATTACAAAAGTATCATCATTTTATATATACGGAATAAGGAGATAAAAACCTATTTCCGCAGGACGATTGAGTAATAGTATTATAATAGTATTGTTATTCATATATCCGAAATAGGGAGATAAAACCTATTTCTACAGGACGATTGAGTAAGAGTATTACAAAAGTATCGTCATTTCATGTATCCAGAATAGGAAGACAAAACCTATTCACGCAGAGCAATTGAGTAAGAGTATTACAAGTGTATCGCTATTGCATAAGGAGATGCACACATATATGTATTATCAATTGTAGTTACTCCCATGTTAGATTACCCATGAGTAGGGTACATTCTTTGATTTGTGGCATACAGGATATGGCATATGGTGATTTTTCTTTGAGTTGAACGATATTCTCTTATAATTGTGCTAACTTACTTGAAAAGTAGTTTGAGATTGTGACATTGGTCCTATATGGTTTAGGCTTGAAGTATTTTTTTTGGGTGTTGTTTTCATTCATAGAGTAGGAATTGATATTTAGGGATCTACAATTTGAGACATATGATATATATGAGAGTTTCCTTGTTTGGATAATTTCGCTCGACGTACTACGTCTTGTCTTATTGGTGTCTAATTATTAACTCTATTAGATACGGGAAAAGTAATATAGGTAGACTATGCTTAATAGATAGAGCCTTCACTTCATCTAGCAGCCCTTTCCCTGGGGGCGGATGGAGGTGATCTTGCTATAGCGCTCTAACACTCTTGTTGTTGTTCTTTTTATTTAAATTGTATCTTTCAGGCAGATTAGTATTTCGGAGAGCCGCAGGATGACGGAGTTCTAGCATAGTCGCCGTCGTACAGTTTTAGCAATTGAAGCTCCACTATTTAGTTATATTCATTGTTCAGACTTTAGAGTTGTATTCATTTTATAGAGGCTGAGTGCCTTAGTAAGATTTTATTTGACTCATTGTGTTGAGATGGATTTCAGACTCAAAGATATTTTTATTCTATTTCAGTTGGGCTCATTTGTTGATATACTTCTTCTGTGCATATCAAATTTTGTACTACTTCTATTACTTGTCTGTTTTGTACCTTCACCTATTTGTTATTTCCACTAGAGAGATAGTGACTTTGATGGTGAAACATATCGTAGTATGGTGTTTGGTGCTTGGTAGGTTTGACAATCTGGGTTTCACCTTGGACTGCAGCCTTGTATGAACACTGGGGCGTCACAATTGGTATCAGAGCTCTAGTTCCAACATCCTTAGAATCATTCATGTGTCAAATTGTGGAGCTAGGATAGAGTTTCCTAGGATTCATGTATAGAGTCTGCTAGGAATTCCTGGAATGAGTGAGGAAGATATGTGCGTATATCTCATAATTTTGAAAAAAATTTATGACAATTATTTTATGTTGATTTAAAGTATTTGCGTGAATACTATATGTTATGTATACGTATTATGATACGTTATATATATATATGTATATATGTTTGTGATCTCACTTACTGTTATCATAAGCTCTCCTCTAGATATTATAAATGTTAGGACGAGGATACGGTCGAGATAAAACTCGCACCCGAAGAGCTGGGCAAGCAGAGCCCGATCCGCAACAGGCTTCACAGTATCTGATTGACTTAATGGCACCGTTGGTAGTAAGATTTTGTAACACTCGAGGAGCGAGAGGCGCATCCATTTTTCCCAGTAGTATTATTTTCTGGAGTTGCACCACCAATTCTACTAGTCATGCCTATTGAAGAGGCAATACCTATGATTTCATTATCATCACAACCAGCTATTAATAGAGCCGCAGAGCAGGAGGCTTGGCTCTGGCACACTAGATTCATGTGCAGCTCATAAATAAAATGGAATATTTAAAAATTTCTTAACGTCATCTCAGTACCAAACCAGAGATTAAAAATATTCAGCATAGAGGACATCA
>BQKN01000866.1:134326-147547 GCA_022839385.1 Asparagus kiusianus
GGCAATACCAATGATTTCATCATCACCACAACTAGCTATTGATAGAACCGCATAGCACGAGGCTTAGCTCTGAAAGAATAGGAAGGATATCAGACACTGAGAACACCATAGTGTAGGGCACACTAGATTCATGTGCAACTTATAAATAAAAAGGAATATGTGAAAATTTCTTAACATCGACTCAGTACCAAACCAGAGGTTAAAAATATTCAGCATAGAGGACATCACCGGGGAATAGCAGCAAATGATAGCTATGATTTTAGATTTTCGCCGGGATAGCATATATCACTTATTTGGATAAATTTTGTTTACTTCTTCGACAAGTAGTTAGAGCTAGTTCGATTAAAGTAGTGAAATATGCCTATAGTTAATTATGAAATCAAGACCAGCATGATAGTAATAACAAGGACAAGAGGCCTATTGTGGGATCTAGAGGACCCCAGTAGTGGGGTAAGGATTTTTACCATCATCAACAAAGACATTATAAGAAGATAGCACAACATGATTTAATAGCACCACAGCAGCGCATGATTCAAGACACATGATACAATTATAACAAGATCGGGTATAGATCAAAGAATTATCACAGTACACCAGCAGGAGACCAGCATGACAGAGGCCAGGGTCAATAGTCTTAGGGCCGCGATTACAGTCAGCATCGGAGGATAGATGTACTACTAGTTATTTTGAGGATTTAGGGGCCTATAGGCCAGAATTACGCTATTCAGAGTATTCATCAGGGTTAGATGGACCCATACGTTCCACCGCTGGCAGCAGAGCAGTCGCCAGCTACCGACAAAGTTTATGTAGTCATACCACGTGATTATAGTGCGAGTAGAGTTTTCATAGTAAATTCTTATCCGGATCGAATCTTGGTTGATTCAGGAACTTCGAATTCTTTCATATTTCATGCCTTCATGTATAGGCTTCAGTTAGTTACACATCCCTTAGATATTCTGTTATCAGATTCTACTCCGCTAGGGGAGATGTCCCTATTAGAGAGTATATGTAGGAGATGTTTCATCATTATAGATGAGTTTGAGTTCATCTTTGACCTGGTCATTTTTGTGGATGTCGAATTTCGACGTCATTCTTGGTATGAAATGGTTATCATCCTACAATATTAGTACCTACTGTTTTGCAAAAATAGTATGCTTGTGAGCATTCGTTGGGATTGAATAGATAGTAGCAACCTCATAGGCTAACCAGAATGTGAAGCCATTTCTGGCATACGTCGAGAAGGTGATGATACGAGATCGGGGTGCAGTTTTTAGCGAGACCGGAGTCATCTCAGAGTATCAGGGTGTCTTTCAGGACATACCTACGTTTTCTTCAGTGAGAGAGGTTGTTTCCCTGCATCGAGTTGCAGCAAGCACTGTACCGATATTCCGAGCATCCTATCATATCATATTGCACCCGCTGAGATGAGGGAGCCATAGACTCAGCTAGATAAGTTGTTAACTCAGGGTTTTATTGTCAGGAGTTATTTTCATGGGAGTACCGGTCCTCTTCGTAGGGAAGAAGGACTATAACATGTGATTGTATATCGATTATCGTAAGTTGAGCAAGTTACTATCTGGATCAGGTATCCATTATCGAGGATTTATGACTTGTTCCACCAGCTGTAGGGAGCGTATCATTTCTCGAAGATTAATCTTTGTTCTAGTTATTTCCAGTTGCGAGTGCGGTAAATGGATATTTCCAAAACTGTATTTTTTGACTCAATATGGGTCTTTTGAGTTCTTGTCATGCCATTTGGGCTGACCAATGCACCCACGGTATTTATGAATTTGTTGAACCGGGTTTTCCATCCATGTTAGGACCAGTTTGTAGTCGTTTTATTGATGACATCCTTATCTTTTCGAGATCGGAGGCAGAAAACGAGCAGCATCCTTTATTGGCATTATGGGCATAGCGGATAGTCGAGATTAGAGGCCTCAGTGATACGCTGAGTTCAACAAATACGAGTTTTGGCTATAAGAAATTAGATTTTTAGGCCACATCATCAGTAGGGGGCATAACAGTGGATCCAGCCATTGTTGAGGCTGTACTTGATTGGGAGCCACTAAGAACCATTACGGAGATGCGGAGTTTTGGTAGAGTATGAGATAAAGTTTATTCGGGACCTTTTGAAGATTATGATACCACTTACACAACTTGCGAAGAAGGTTGTATAGTTTGCTTTGGACACTGGGTGCCAGGGAGCCTTTGAGACTATTAAAGCTAGATAGACTACAATAACAATTTTAACTTTTCTGAGCAGTGATACAACATTTTTCGTTTACGTGGACACGCCATTAGCAGGACTACGAGGTGTTTTGATGCAGACCTGGAGGGTATGGCTTATTTCGCGACAGTTAAGACACATTGTAACAGATATACAGTGCATCCAGGCATAAGGAAAATGTACAAAGATGTGATAAGACACTTCTAGAGGAGTTTTTAGGATTTATTCAGTAGCTAGTTGTGATATTCTAGTGTTGTCCACCCACAGACGGATGGACAAACAGAGAGAGTAAACCAAGTGTCGGAAAACATGTAGCAAACATGTATTATAGATTTACAGGATAGCTAGGAGGATCATATCCTATTGATTGAGTTTGCTTATAATATTATTTATCATAGACTATTGGCATGACACCATATGAGGCATGGTACGAGAGGCGTTATAGATTGTTTATTAGGCAGAATTACAAGAAAGTTTATTGCTTAGATAGGAGCTTATGAGGCAGACTACAGAAAAGGTAACAGAGATTCGAGAACACATTCTTGCAGTGCATAGTCGTTTGAAGAGTTACGTAGACCAGAGACGATGACCGTTAGAGTTCTAGACTATGTCTTATTGAAAATATCGCCCATGAATTTAGTGACTCGGTAGACGGGGAAAGTTTACCCCAATGTATATTGGCCCGTTCATGAGAGTTATACATTTTGGAGCCGTTTTGTATAGGCTAGATCTTCTAGCATCAATGTCGAGTAGACACGATGTTTTCTATGTTTTAATAATTTAGAAGTAATTGCGCGACGAGAAGCAGCAGAGGGTGATTGATGTACCAGAATTTGAGTTTCAGATAAATTTAACTACCGTGGAGATCACGGGTTGTATTCTTACTAAGAAGGACGAGAGGCTTAGAAAGGAAGTAATACCTTAAGTTAAAGTTCAATAGAGATAGAAAAGAGATAAGGAGGCTTCTTGGGAGTGTGAGGAGGATATGCGTCGCGACTACCTGCTACTGTTCAAGGGGGTAAATTATTTTGGTTATAGCTTATTGATGTTTTTGATTTTTTGATTTTTTCTATATGGTCATATTTATATTTAACGCTAGAATGGGGGTATTAACACTTAGCTCCTAATCATTCGGAATACATGGTATACATATAGGGGGGTTTCTTGTTTGGATTTTTCACCCGACGTACTAGTTCTGTTTAGTTAGGGGTTAAGTGGGAGTATTCGTATTTTAGATTGTTAAGCATAAATATTACTAGTGATTCATATCTAGGGATTAATGGTACGAGATATATACGAGAGGGTTTCCTTATCTGGATTATCCCCTCTTAGTTCTTTTCTCATATTATTAATTTCTAAGATACGATTGTGGAATTTCGGGGACGAAATTCTTTTAAGGGGGGAGAATGTAAAACCACGTAAATTTAAATATTTTATGATAAATAATGATAAATATGTTATATAGTGAAAATAACATATTTTGATATTTGAATATGATAAGAATTGATTTGAGATCAATTTAATGTATATTTATGAAAATATGAGTGCAAATGCACAAAACATGCACAAAGGCCAAAAGAGTGAAAATCTGCGAATAATGACCAGTTATGAGTTTCTATATTTTGCATACTGATGTAGTTAGAATTTAGAAAAGTATAAAAGACAAAAGTTGTATATCTCTTCAACATATTTCCAACAAAATTTAGATAACCTTATTCAGAGGTCGGATGAGAAAGTTACAGCAAAAATACCGAAGGTTATTTTCCTAGTCAGACTAGGTTTCCGGGTTCAGGACAAACATGATTGCTTCGGGTTTGCCTCTATAAATACCTGTGTTTTTCACAAAAGTTTCTTTTTTATCATATCTATGAACCCTAGCAGCCATCCTCTCCCCTCAAAAACCCTAGATCTTATTCTTATTAGTTTGAAAAGCTTTGTGAAGCAAAACACCGAGACGAGGGTGAGATCATCGACGTGTGGCGAGGGAGAACGGGTTGCTCGTGCTAATGGATTGCTTGCTATTTGTTTCAGAGGCTTGCACATGATATTAAGGCAAGATCATCTGTATCCAAACCTTACCCATAGTTTAAAATATGGTTTTATGAAGTAATATGTTTAATATGATGCTTAGATATTAATCTAATGTAAAAAGATTAGATTTTTGTTGTTAGAACTTAAACAAATGTTAGATCAATATGTTTTTCTTGCTGTTTATAATAAAAACATGATCATGATCATTAGGGTTCTTCAAAATTTCATTTTTAACTTGTTAATCATGTTCTAATCATGTTTAAACCCTAATTTAACATTTAATTGCGTTTACATGTGGATTAAAGATGAGAAAACCCGAGGTTGTGATACCTAAGTGTTAAAAAATATGATTTAATGAATGTATATCTTTTCTCAGTTATTTTACAATCATGCTTATGTTTAATATGTTAAAAGTTCATACTTTAGATTGAAGAATTTTGTTAATTAGGTTGAAAAACCCTAATTAAATTAATACAAGAATTTGATTTATGTTCAAGATAATTTTAGTAAGTGATTATCAAGGTTTAAGTGTTGTTATATGTTTTATTTATGTTTCAATATGTTTTAAACATGATTGAAGGTTTAAATATGATTTCTTGTGCAAATAATCATGCTTGTTATGTTCTGTAGAAAAATTGCTGCACATATATATTATTTAACTAAAAATTTGAAATAACAAATGAAATCCAAATCGAGCCAAACTAATGCCAATTGAAAGATATGTGAATATAGATTTCAAAATAGAAAACCATTCCTAAAGATGGTTTTCCTAGAGAAATATATGCTCAATTTACTAATGATACATTCTGCAGAAAAACTACTGCACGGAAGGGGACTTGGTCTTAGCTGTCCGACGACCAATGATCCTTAATTCCAAGAAGAAAGGCAAGTTTGAACCCAAATAGGAAGGACCATTTGTGGTAGAGATAGTCTACTCAAATGGCGCATATCACCTTATTACCAAGGAAGGCGCCCGGCTTATGATGCCAATAAATAGGAAATTCTTGAAAAAGTACTACCCTTAGTATATTAAAGATAACCCATATATTGGAAAGTTCCCGGAAGAATACTACGTGTAGTATTCTTAGGGATAACCCAGTTACTACAAAAAAATAATAAATAAGAGATCCACACTTGGGCTCTGAATGTTTTCAAAGTTGGAACATATCTTGACATTGAATTCACCAACTCTTGTGAATTCTTTTGTGAGACGAGATTCGACCATTTTGACAGATCAATCTTTCTCCACAAAATCTCTCACTGATCAAATCAATTAACGATGGGTCCACCAAAACTTCTATCCACCAATCTTAAATGTCTTTCAAACTTGACATGTTAAGTCTTGATCACTTAACATCAAAATCTTCCATCGAGTGACTAGTACAAATCGGCAGGTTTCGCTGCTATCGGTATTACACTCCCACTTCTTTTTTGGTCAAACCTATAAAAGTTAGGGTCAAAGCCAAAACCCCTCTCGATTCCTTCTATGAACAAGAGGTCCACTTTCAATTTGAGAAATCAAACCTATAAAAGTTAGGATTGCCTCCAACCCTACTTGGTCAAACCTGCCGATAGTTAGGACCAAGATCAGATTCCCACTTTCGATAAACGAGAGACTTCCACCTTTTCGATTTCAGCCAAACCTATAAAAGTTAGGGTCAAAAATGGAATTTTACCTCAATAAATGAGGGATTCTTTTCTTGGATTTAGCAACTAATCCTATAAAAGTTAGGGTTGCTTGAATCTTTTCGATTCTCGGAGTGGAGATCCCACTCTTAGTTTCACCTTTCCAGATTCTAGGGGTAGAGATCTCACCTCGTGTTTCCTTTGCAACTAGAGATAGAATATAAAATTCTTCCTATTCAGTTTTGGGAAATATAATATAAATTCTTCCTCTTCTGTTTTGGGTTCGTCTTAACCATAAACAAGACCTGGGGACAGAATATAAAATTCTTCCTCTCCAGCATCGGGTTTGTCTTTTACCCTAAGAAAAGACGCAATTCTTGACTTCAAATTCGTACACTTCATACACGGGGGATTTTATCTTGATCTCTAATTAGAGATAAGTCATCGCCTAACACGCGTTGCCGGGTAATCTATTCCTATGAGAAAGATGAAGCCTACGTATTCAATATCGTAGCACTAAAAGAGTTAACTCTTTTAGCATAACGTTACATACGGAACATACTTAAACAAATTGCATGCTAACCCGACTCAAACGATAACCGGAAAAGGCATGTTAAATCCGTTGATGACTGAGGGTTTGCCAAAAATCCTATGGGAACCCCATAAGGGATGAGTAAGTCTATGTATTCAAAAATCATAGCGCTAAGTCTAAAAGAATTCATTCTTTTAGCATAACATCACATGCAGAACGGATTTGAACAATCTGTATGCTAGCCCGATTCAAACGGTAATCGGTAAAGGCAAGCTAAATCCGTTAATGGCTGAGGGTTTGCCAAAAATCCTGTAAATATTATGGTTATTCATCCTAGAGTGGATAATAATCATAATAAAGAGTGAGCTAAAGAAAAGATTTTATTTCATTAATAAAATCAAAATGAAGGAACTATCGCTCTAAGTACAATCCGCGGATGAGAATCCGGTGTTCTAGCATAGAAAGATTTTCGGCAAAACTCTGCTCGAGTTTAGCCTGCAACTCAGCTCGAATGGAATCTTCAGATGTATCCAGTATCTTCGCGGCTGCGCTCCTCAACTTAGCCAACTTCTCTTCTGCAGGCTCCAGCTTCCCCAATGTCTGTCTTCGAGAGTCTTCAGCATTAGCTAAGTCGTCGTCAAGAATAGCGCGAGATTCTTTGGCATACTTCAAGGCCTTCTTAAGTTCAGCTATCTCCTCGTCGGCTGAAGCTAGAGAGCTAACTAAATCAACCTTAGCCTTGTCCTTCCTCAAGAGTTTAGCCCTCATCTGTGTAACAAAGCTCTCCTGTGACTGAAGATCATGTCCAATGGATACTCTGGAGTCATGCCACTGCTTCAACTCAGATTCCAAGTAGCAACAAAATAGGGAGCACCTCTAGTCTTCTGTTCCCCTAACTCTTAGGATTCACGCACCAGTATGGCAAGATCCGCAATAAGGGAATCGGCTAGCGCGGGTACCCCTCCTCTCTAATCATCATCATATGACGGTCAAGTGATCGTCTGTACTGATCAAAATGGAATCCATGATGAATAATCCTCTTGACCATCTTACCCAAGAAAGTAAGGAAACTCTCAAGATCTATCCGGAACATGTCTGTGCTCGGATCAGTATCATATATAAAGGCTATAATGCGCTCATATGGAGACGATGAAAACCCTACAAATAATCATATGAAGAGGTAAGAAACCCTAGAGTATTGTAGGGAAATTCAGAGCGAATTATGATCTTACCAGCGCCGATAGAGGTTCCCTCAGTTTGATGTCCTATAGCGGGCCCCACCAATCTAGTCTCGGCAGGCCCGGGAATGATAACAGGAACGACTACCGATGGTATATCGACTCCTCTAGGAGATTCTGCCATGCCCAGAGGGTTTGGGGTAACAGCAGCCTAAAGATGGGAATCGAACGACTAACTCATAGCCATACTTCCCTCCAGTGGAGAAGAGACAGAACCCTCAGGCAGACTGGAAACACCAGGAATCATAGTAGTATCAGTCTTAGCGGCTGGTCCTACGATTGTAACTCTTCATCAAAAAAATATAAATTTTGACAAATGAAGATAATAATGATGCAGAGGATTATGTGCATACCTGTGGGTAAACAATCCTTAGGTAGACTGGAAACACCAAGAATCGTAGTAGTATCAGTCTTAGCGGCTAGTCCTATGATTACAACTCTTCGTCAGTCAAATATAAATTTTGACAAATGAAGATAATGATGATGCAAAGGTTTACACGCATACCTACGGATAAAAAACCCTCAGGTAAACTAAGGATGCTAGAAATCACAGCTGTATCAGTTATAGTGGCTGGTCCTACGATTAGAACTCCCTATCAGTCAAATAGAGATTTTGACAAATGAAGAAAATTACAATGTTGGAGATTAGATGCGTACCTGCAGAAGAACCATCTTCAACGGATGGTCCTTCAGCCTATCTGGTAGCCTGCTCAGCCAACATCTCAATGAGCAACCTAGTGTCAGATCCCGAAAGACTCGATGCTGAAACGTACATGTGCTCACTAAATCCCCCGAGATCTATGCCATGAAAAGTCTCATCCTCGATTGGTCTCTCCAGCATAGTATCTGCACAAGAATTTAAGTGTTGGATATATAAAAAGAAGCTGAAGGTTCATGATAGAGAAGTGCAGACTCACTTGTGGCAGTGGCAGGAGGCTCATCCACCTCGATATTTGTGCCCACATTCTTTAATTTGTCTAAAAGAGATTAAAGTGCGGAAGTGATTTAAGGGGGAACGAATTCTAAACTGCCTAACTCCTTTAATTACCTCGAATGGTGTGTTACTGATGTTAGATATACCTGGGCATAAAATACTTGTCTCAATGGTGTTACCTTCGTCAAAACCTCGGTTTACCCCAACATATGTAGGCTCATCACAAATGGCATCACACATTTGCTGCACAAAGCTCCGGCTATCTAAATGGCCAGGATCAGAGAATACAGAGTCGCACGGAAGTTCACCTCTGCCATGGCTTCCTGAAACACGGGACATGATTAGGTTCAGGGAATCCAGAAGAGCACCATTTTAAGGTCGTGAAAATAATGGAACATTATCTTCTTCTCTACCAGCAGTTACAGTACCTCGTAACTTGGCTTCGCGGGTGCGATGACCAATGTGTGACTTATAAGTGGTCTTCTTCCGCTTTAGGTGACAAACTTCTACAGGACCAGTGGGTCGCTCATGCGTAGATTTAGTACGCATCTCAACCTGTACGGGAGCCTCGGCACCGAATCATGATCTCGAGTAACGGAAAATGAGAGGTTCATGCTCGTCAATCATCCTACCTAGAGTGACAAGAGTCATCTTATTAGGATAAGTAAATAAAACCTTTCGTTCTGGCTCTGGAGGAGCCGGTCGAGATCTAGAACGTTGAGACCAACGAAGAAATGCCAGATCTATTAATTCCGAAAAGAAAGAGTCTGATAGACCTGTCTCAGATTCTTCCTCGTCAACTCCAATGTCAGTGTCCATATCCCTAAATTCTTCTTCAGAAGTCTCATCCTCATCATCAATAGGAAGGAGCTCCTCATCATCCTCCATCTGTCTTTTTCTTGAACGGGAGGGATTGACAGCTTTCTTCCCTCACTTCTTCGAAAGCCCGGCCTTACGAGCAGCTTTAATGGTAGTCTAAACCAAGTGCTCAGCCTCCAACTCTGAGAGGCTCTTCATATCTAGAAGCTCGTTGGTAGAGAGGAGCCATTTGCAGCTGAGAAAGGTGAGCGATGTCTTGCGTTTAGACGAAGGGAGAGTGAAATAGGCGTCGGTACAACCCATCATAGTCCAGAGCCATGCCCGGGCACCGTCAATAAGACCTCCTTCGGTCCTCAAGCCTAGGTTTGGGTTCCTAACATATAGTTGGTCATAACTGAACTGACGAGCGAAACGGTAAGGGAGATAGGGCTCTATGTGACAACGACCCTTTACCCAAAGAACGAGGTACCCAGCATGAATGTTCACCAACCAACGGAAGCAACCAACATTAAGGGAGGTCCGACCGGTTCCCAGCTTCTCCTTATTAATCAATACATCATCATAACGACCCGAGAAGCGAGGAAAACACCTGAAGAACTCCTAGCTCCTACGAACTTGAAGCTCTCGATGTACATCAGTGAAGTTCTTCGCGTACCAATTGATCCCCTCTAACAACTGCAGAAAAGGGACAGAGGCATCGATGGTACTAGGCCCCGACATTAAATCAGGATGGTGATGGACGAGCTATGCTATCAAGTACGTATACGGAAGCTCAACCTTTACAGAGAGAATCTCGGTCGACGGTTCAGAACCCACATGTGTAAAACCATTGACCAAGTACCAAAGCCTACAATGAATGCCGGCAACCATCGCCGGAAGCAGAGAAAGATCCTTCCCGTGAGCTAACTGAACAGCGAGGAGGAGGACCTCAATAGGCAAGGCATCACAAAACTGATATGGAACGGCACACTTCTTCAACCAGAGGGCGAGATAGCCCGCCAGAAGGGTCTTAGGCTGAATAGGTTTCCATGCATGGCAAAAAAATGTCCGAAATTTAGTCCCCGCTGGAAAGGAACTCTCAACACTAGCAGTGGTAAATGAACAAGCGCCGGCTTTCTCAATTAAGCCATTAATGGCAAAAGGTGTCAAAGGGGCCAACTCACAAATAGTCTCGCCCGAACTGCTCTCCAAATACTAAAATAAATAATCAGCAAACTGCTTCAAGCTGACCTGCTTCTTCTTCTTTGACAGAGGACTCATGCTGACCAGGGATGTATGATAATGACACGTAAGGTCCCAAAGCGTGTCATACACATCAGAGGAATCCCTCTGTAGCTGTCCTAACTGCAAGTTAGAGGGAAAATACTCTTGATATGGACAATCTCCCATTGGAAGGCCAGAAACCTTGTGCATCTCATGGAGAGCTAACCTCAACTCTCCACCGCAAGTCAGAAAAGTACTACTATCAGGGTTATAAAACTCCAGC
This sequence comes from Asparagus kiusianus, assembly GCA_022839385.1. NCBI lineage: Eukaryota > Viridiplantae > Streptophyta > Magnoliopsida > Asparagales > Asparagaceae > Asparagus > Asparagus kiusianus. The sequence goes on from BQKN01000866.1 coordinate 145,220, forward strand.
AATGCTAAGAAATGATAGCTGCTGACCGGGAGTTCGTACATAGTGGCCCGTATAGGTGCATACAACCTGCTACGCTTCAGCTCACTCTCCCAATGTCCTAAGACATAACCAGTCATACGAGTCCACCACTTCTTAGGCGGTGAGGACGACCAACCGAAACATCTATATTCCTTTGGGGGTAACGTCCTCCCAAGCCTAGCCAGACGATTCCTCATAGTAAGGGTGAGTGCTGACACCTCGTCCGATGGTGCTGTATCAAGTCCCAGAATCCCCAGTCAAAGGCCACGAATATAATTATAACCATTAGAACCTGGGGTTTTATGATGGGAAATAAAGCCACAATGAACTCGGTCATTGTCATCGGTAAGATTCCAGGACATTTGTCGCCACACAGCCTGCGTCTCCAAATGAGCGAAAGAATACTGATGGGGAATAGAAGGAATATATAAAAGATTCCCACCATCGTCATTCAACCAATGTTTATCATCAAGAATCAACTTAGCCGGATCCTCAGCATGGTCCGTGAATAAATAATCCAGCTTCTCTAAAGCCTGGGTAGAAATTGAATCTTCAACGAAGGCAGCATCGGTAATCAGCTGGCGTAATGAACGGCGACCTCCGTCTCGTATCAATCGACGCACCTCATCGGAATGACTCTCGTTGAATTGAGGGGTCGGGCCAATAGCTTGCATATCAACATTAATAGTGAACGTTTCCCGGTTGCAACCAGTCGTAGCATGAGGTGGAAAACCTTCTGCAGGGAATTCAACTGCGGCAGCACAAACATGGAGTCAGAAAATTATTCATAAATTATCCAAGGGTTTGTTTCCGGTAAAAGTTGCTGTTTTCATTGATGTTCTCTTTTTCGAGATCTGTTACAACTTTGAGCGTTACAACAGAATAAAATGAAAACAAAAAGGGTTACAACTTTAACGAAAATAAACACGAGATCCCGGTTTGGTATGGTCTCGCTTGCGTGGGTTGTTAGCCTGTGACGGGGATGTCGATATCCGTGGACCGCCGACTCTTCAAGATCCTTTCTGGTAAAATCCGGCAGAGTTTCGTCTATCCGCGGAGGGATATAGAAATAGAACTTCGTCGATCCGCGTGAGATCTAGAAGTTATAAGCGTATATCTCGACTAAAACGAGATAATAGCTCTTCTTAGTGTTGCCTGCGAAGGGCAACACCAAGGAAAAGGATGGGTGAATGAAGGGAGCTGATGAAGAACGCCTTACTCCTTGCTCCGGCAGGGCTTCGCCGCTATCTTGCAGACTCTGACTCCTCACTCCGGCAGGGCTTCGCCGCTCTCTTGCAGAACAATCCTTGGCTAAGATAATTCAACCTTGAATTGAGAGCAAAATCGAGAGCCCCTCACAAAGGAGGCCAAGGGGGCTATTTATAGCCACAAGGAGAGGGGGGGGCTGATGTGAGACACCCCCTAGGGGGTGTCTCGGCCCTGGCCGAAACACCCCAAGGGGTGTCTCGGGCCTGCCGAGGCTCATTTGGGTGTCTCAACGCAGTCCGAGGCTGTGCCGTTGTTCTGCCGTTGTCCTGCCGTTGACTCGCCGTTGACTTTTCGTCCGAACTCGGATTTGAGTGATTTTGGATGCGTTGGAATCGTGATAGCGAGCTCTGTAGGTCCCGATGGTCGGATTATCCGTGGGGTGATCGGGGCACAGCGGGCGTTGGTCCAATTGCGGTGATCGCGGGGTTTTCGGTCAACCCGTATCCTCGTGATTCTGACATTCTGTCGGCTCACGTAATCCGTCGGTTTGCTTCAGTCGCTCACCGGTGTCATTTGAGCTCTTGTGAACTGGGTAGCGTCGTCCAATCGTCGATCATTAACACCAGCTGTGAGTGGGGACCTATCGGCAATTTTCGATACCTACAGATACCCCCTCCAAAGTGTTTCGGGCTCGTTTCTTTTATAGAAGAGACCGGAATACTTTGGATATGATTGGTCCAGCCTTCAGTCGGCCTAAGGGACCTGTGGTTTGCTTCAACTCTCGGCTCTTTCGATCTTCGGTTTATCCGGTGCTTTGTCGAATAACCAAAGTTGTTCCGGCGCTGCGTTTATCGCCTGGCCGTCGTCGGAGTCTCGAGTCTACAGCTGATGAGTTGAGTTTGGCTCGTGTCATTGAGTTAACTTTTGAACTTGCTATCCCCGTCACATCGTGTTGACTTGAGGGTTTCGGTTGACTTTTTGACGCAACGCGCTGTCCGGCGTTGACCTAAGGTTACGCGTTGACCGGCGTCCGCCTTAGGGTTTTGGAACCGCATGGGTTGACCTTCGTCGTCACGTGTTGACTTTCGTCGCCACGTGTTG
>BQKN01000866.1:188017-239202 GCA_022839385.1 Asparagus kiusianus
ATCAGATTTAATTGTTTTTATATTTGTTTTACTCATTGTTTACACACACAACCTCTTGAACTTTAGTATTTTACATTAAATATATTTTGGTTGTGAGAGTGTTTTCATTGAGAGAGCTTTACTTTTTGTTCTCATTTATCTTGGAGAACAAATCCTTTATTCAAACTTATTGTTGAACACGTTATAATACACAAGGATGCTTAGAGGAGTGGTTGGGAGAGAGACTAGGGTCAATTCCAAGAGGAGTGGGTTGGTTGTAAATCCTAGGGAGAGGTTGTAAATCCAAACACTTGAGAAATGTGACACGAGTAGTCCAACACTTAGAGAAGTGTAGCTTGTGTGATTAATATCGTATCAGTTGTAAAAGTTATTGGTGAACTTAGAAACTGTTATTGTGTAGTATTGGAGATTTAGTGGAGATCTCCTCGAGGTGAGGAGCGGAGACGTAGGTCGAGGGTTGACCGAACTCTGTTATCATATATTGTGCTTGCGATTGTGTTTTAGCACACTATTTCTCGTTATATCTTGTGCTTGTTGTTTATATCGCCTATTGTCTCTTGCTTATCCTTGCATATCTTATTGTATATCATTGCTAGGGTATTGTATTATAAGTTTTAATTTGGCATCTAAATCGGTTTAGTTAGCAATTACCCTATTCACCCCCTTTAGGGTACTTTCATTTGGTATCAGAGCGTGATTCTCTTGATTTATGCATGGTTTAATCACCTAGAGTCAAAGATCCTTGTTTTTTATTTTTCTAATCTAGTTTTGTGATATATCTTGCTTGCATCACCATCATGGATATACACAATGGACCTAGTTTAGGCTATGCTATAGATGTTGCTCATTTATTTAATGATTTTCCTTATGCTCAATGGATGTTTAGATTTAAACTATTTGCTAGATCTAAACCTGTCGATTTATGGGAAGTAATTGATTGTTCTTATTTTGTACCCATATTAAAGAAATCCAAGTGGAGCAATGATGATAAAAAGATGTTTATTATGAACAAGTTATTATTAGAATTTTTGCTTTATGCTTTTGATCCATCTATTTCTAACAAACTTGCTTCTTTTGATAGTGCTTATACATTATGAAAACATATAGAAGTACATCATAACAACTTGGAGGAAATCGAACGAATTCTGGTGGGTGTTAGGTCTCATGTTTATGAGCCTATTATCTACTCTAGTTTTGATGATTAACAAATAATTCTTAATGATGTTTTCTCGTATTCGTGTTTTCCTCTAATATGCATCCAGGTTGGAGGTTGGTTATGAAATCACCCTAGAGGGAGGGTGAATATGGTTATTGCTAATCTTATTAGATATTAATGCCGATTAAAACTTATTAACAAATTATTCTTGCAAGATAGATATACAATGTGATATGAGCAAGAATATAACCACAAGCGAAAATAAACAAGAGTGAAAGTATAAACAAATAGTAGACACAAAGAGCAATCCAAACACAATAATATGATCACGGAGTTTGGACCTTCCGTCCTACGTCTCCGCTCCCCACTTCCGGGGAGAAATCCACTATCACAATCGGGTTTTCTACGGTTACCCGAATAACGTTTACACCTCACAACCCGGTTTTCTAGTTCACTGAAAACTTTACAACTACACACTTGCAATCATACTCTACACACTCTAAGTGTTGACCTATCCTGTGTCCTTTTCCTCAAGTGCTCGGATTTATAACCTCTCTCTAAGTTTTACAACCGACGCCACTCCTCTTAGAATCGTCCCCGTCTCTCACCAACCACTCCTCACAGTGTACAAGTGTAATATAATGTGTAACTTACAATAATGCTCAAATACAATAAAATGTTCTCTAATATAGATGAGAAATCAATGTAAGCTCACTCTCACAAAATCACAATCCCACAACCCAATATATGATGTATGAAATACTAAAAGCTCAAATAGGGTGTGTGTGAAAAAATGAGTATAAATGAAATCTAACTCAATTAACAAACTAGCAATGAAAAGAATGTAAAATTCAGTAATTAATTGCTAGAGAAAATAGTTAGAAAAACTTCACTATAAACACAATAGAGGATGAAAAAGATTAAGGAAGAATTCCTGAATTGAAAATGCAAGCCTCCTCTTTTGTAAACAAACACCAAACTCAAACTTGAGAAGAAACAAACTTTAAACACTTAAAAACTCTTGTTAAAAACCCTCTTAGATTATCTTTAGAGCTGAAATAGTAAGGGGTATATATAGGATAAAAACCAAAGCTTAAAACCAAAGAAAATCCAACAAAAAGAAAAAACTACAAAAGGCTAGAAAAATAGCTGTTAGGGCTTATCAGTCGACTGATGGGTTACGTCAGTCGACTGATGAGCTGACCGTTATAGGCAAACGACAGCTTATCAGTCGACTGATAAGCATAGTCAGTCGACTGATGACCTCATTAGTCGACTGATCAGTCGACCAATAAAAAACAGAAACTTTTGAAGATTGTAGGACATTTCTTCAGTCGACTGATAACAGGTTTTCAATCTGTATTAATTTTTGAAAACGAATTTTAAAGTCCTTTTAAACATAGCAAATAAATTCCAAAAAATTCAAAACTTTGGAAAAAGTTTATAAACATGATTATAAACATGATAAATGATATTTATTAATGCTTGAGTTTGCTAGGAATTGATTTGAGATCAATTCAATGTATATATGTGAATATAGAAGTGATATCATGCACACGTGCACGGGCCTGAATCTGGGGAAAACGCCCACTTAAAGTATATGTATTTTACACACTAAAAAAGTTAGAATATGGAAAAACTTAGGCCAAAGTTGCAGGTATTTTAAAGAGATTTCCAAAAAATCTTATATCATCTCATTCTGAGGTCGGACGTGAAAGTTATGGCCAAAATACCGAAGGTTATTTTCCCAGTCAGACTAGCTTTCCTGGTTCGGGTCAAACAGGTTTGTTTCAGATTTGCCTCTATATATACCTATATTTTTCAAAACAATTACTCTCTTTTATCACATCTATGAACCCTAGCAGCCACCCTCTCCCCTCAAAAACCCTAGATACTTTCTTATGAATTTTGAGAGATTTGTGAAGCACAACATCGACACGAGGGTGAGATCATCGACGTGTGGCAAGAGAGAACGGGTTGTTTACACTTGTGGATTGCTTGTTGTTTATTTCAAAGGCTTGCACATGAGATTAAGGCAAGATTATTTGCATCTAATCTCATCCCCTTAGTTAATCAATAAATTTAACAAGTTTTAATTGTTGATTATATATTAGATCTTAACATGAGTTGTTAAAAACATGATTTTTGATGTTATATCTTAATCTCTTGCTAGTTTCATATTAAATCCTTATTGTTTACAATAGTTTCATAATCATGATCATTAGGGTTATTCATAATTTTGTTTATATATGAGAAATTTAAGAGATGTACTAAATATATATTTTCTGCAGAAAACTGCAGTACTTATATAATATTTAACTGAGATTTTGAGATAGTAAATAAACTCCAAATTTAACCAAACTAGTTCCAAATAAAATATATATGTATCTTGTTTCTAAAACAGAAAACTATTCTTAAAAAGAATTTGTATATGGAAAGATATGTTCTTTTTATTAATAACATGTCCTACAGAAAAACTGTTGCACATGTATAATGTTTAATTGGAGATTTGGGATAATAAATAAACTCCAAACTGAACCAATCTTATGTCATTTGAAAGATGTGTGAATCTAGTATTTAAAACATAAAATCATTTGTAAAAATAAGTTTCCAAGAGAAAGATATGCTCGTTTTACTAAGAGAAGTCTCGTCTATTTTTCTGCTCGTTTTGTGGAGCTGTGTTGCGCTGTTTTGAGATACGTTCGCAGAGTTTTAAGCTGTTTGATATTACTCGTATAGTCATTAATATATTGTGTTACGCATTTGAGAATCCTAAGGGGATTATGATGAGTTTTGATTTGATCATATTTGAATTAGATATCAATCATACACATGTTGGATGTCGTTGATGAGCACAGCTCAGTACTATATAGGATAGTGCGTTGACATACCAGATATACATACATAAGGTGAATATTGTTGATGATCTCAGTTCAATACTACATGAGGTAGTGCATTGATATTCTACATGTACAGGACATTGAGTCGGATTTTAGGAGGCTTGATCTAGCCGTCCGTCCCGCACTAGGTGCGATGAGGCTCGTAAGCCGTATTTCTAGGATGTCTATTTGGTAGTCCATCCCGCACTCATGTTATGTACTGAGATCGCAATGAGACTAATGAGCCGTGTACATAGTTCAGGATACCTATAGAGTAGTTCGTTGCACTGAGACAATTACCTGATAGCCTAAGTGTGGCAGATGTCGGTTATGAATATGACATATCACTGAACTATATGATTGAGATATGTTACTTTTAAAAGTATACAAAATTATATATTGGTATTTTATATTATCTCCCCAGTGATAGTGGAAGATATTATAAATACGATGTGTTGATGTCTTATTTCTTTTACTGTCTTCTTTACTTCTTAGTTGAGATCAATGATTAGAGATTCACAACTTGAGACATATGATATATATATATATATATATATATATATATATATATATATATATATATATATATGAGGGTTTCCTTGTTTGGATTATTTCGCTCGACGTACCAGTCTCATGTTGTGGATTTCCAATTATTGGTTTTATTAGATTATCTTTTCTTAGTTCGGTATTAATGTTTAGTTATCTATAATTTGAGACTTATGGTATATACATGAGGGTTTTTTTGTTTGGATTATTTTGTTCGATGTACTACATCTCGTGTTGTAGGTTTCGAAATGTTAATCCCACTTAGATACGGGGGAAATGAATCTAGGTAGACTATGCTTAATAGATAGAGCCTTCACTCCATCTAGCAGCCCTTCCCCTGAGGGCGGATGGAGGTAATCTTGCTGTAGTGCTCTGATGTTCTTGTTGTTATTGTTTTTCTTTTAAATTACTTTTCAGGTAGTTCGGAGTTTCGGAGAGCCGCAGGATGACGGAGTTCTGACATAGTCGATGTCACGTATTTTTACTTGTAGAGACTCTACTGTAGTTTTGAGTTTTATCCAGACATTAGAGTTTTATTTTCATAGGAATCATGTATAGAGTCTGCTAGGAATTTCTAGAATGAGTGAGGACGTTAGATACGTATATTCGAAAAATTACAATTTTTTTGTGACACTTACCTTACTTTGATTGAAAAGTAATTGCATGAATGATAAGTGATACGATTTTTCCTATTGGTATATATTATGTTATTTATGATTGGAATCTCACTTACTGTGTCAAATAAGCTCTCCTCTTGGTATTATAAATATTAGAACAAGGGCGTGGTCGAGGTAAAGCTTGTACCCGGAGAGCTGGGCAAGTAGAGCCCGAACCGCAACAGGCTCCACAGTATCTGATTAACTTGGTGACACCGATTGCAGAAGAAGAGACTAGCAACACTTGAGGAGTGAGTAGCAAGCCAGATTTTACTTTCTGAAGTTCCACCACTAATTGTACCAGCCATACCTATTGAAGAGGTAATATCAAAGATTTCACCATCACCACATCCAGTTATTAATAGAGCCGTAGAGTAGGAATCTTAGCTTGGTAAGATTGAGGAAGATATTAGAAGTTGGGAGCATAGAAATTTTAGGCCACATCGGATTCAGTTACAACCTATAAAATGAGTAAATATGTGAGAAATACTTTTAGATTTACTTAATATCGACTCCGTACATAGATGAAGATTAGTTATATTTAGCTTAAAGGACGATGCCAGAGGATAGGACCGATTCTAGTTATGCCGGAGCAGCGAATGTTAATTTCATAGAAGGATTTCATCTACTATTTCAAAAAGTAGCTAGACCTAACCCGATTAGAGCAGGGAGACGTACTAAGAGTTAATTTTGGATGCAGGATTGTCCGGAAACCAGGGCAAGGATAATAAACCTTTTGAAAGACCAGGAGGAACCCAGCAATGGGGTAAGGATTTTCATCACCACCAACAGATCAGTGATCAGGGTCAGCAGTCGCAGGGCTACGGTTACGACAGTAGCAGAAGATCGATGCACCACTTGCCATTCCAAGGATAGAGGGACCTGCAGGCCAGATTCGTGCTTTCCTGAGGGATAGATAGTCCCATAAATTCTACCGCCAGTAGCACAGCAGTCATCAGCCACCGATAAGGTTTATGTAATCGTACTGCGTGATCATGGTGCAAGCGAAACTTTCTTAGTGATTATTCATTTCCAGCTCAGATCTTGTTCAATTCAGGAGCTTCTCATTCTTTATCTCTCATATATTCATGGATAGGTTCTAGCTAGTTGCATATCCTATAGATGTATCGTTATCCGTTTCTACTCCTTTAGGGGAGGTGTCCCTATTAGGGAGTGTCTATAGAAGATGTGTCATTAGTCTAGATAACTCCGAGTTTATCATAAATCTAATTATTTTGCGGATGTTGGTGTTTGACGTCATTCTCGGTATGGATTGGCTATCTTCCTACCATGTTTTATGTTAGTATGGACTGTTTTGCAAAAATAGTCAGCTTGCGAGCATCCAATGGGTCTGAGTTGATAGTAGCGACCTCACAGGGCAACCAGTTTGTGGAGTCATTTCTAACGTACATCGAGGAGGTGATGCTGTAGAATCGTAGTGCCGATTTGAGTGAGACGTGAGTGGTCTTAGAGTACCAGGATGTCTTTTAGGACATACCGGGTTTACCTCCAGTGAGAGAGGTTGAGTTTTTACATCGAGTTGCAGCAAGGTACGGTACTAATATCCTGAGCACCCTATCATATGGCACCTGTTGAGATGAGGGAGCTACAGACCTAGTTAGATGAGTTATTATCTCAGGGTTTTATTCGTCGGAGTCATTATCCATGGGGAGCGCTAGTCCTTTTTGTGAAGAAGAAGGACGACAATATGCGCCTATGTATGGACTATTGCGAGTTGAACAAAGTCACTATCCAGAATAGGTACCCACTATTAAAGATTGATGACTTATTCGACCAGCTGTAGGGAGTGCAGCTTTTCTGTAAGGTTGATCTTTTTTCTGGCTATCATCAGTTGCGAGTTCGGGAGATGGATATTCCCAAGACTGCCTTTCTGACTTGATATGGGTCTTTCGAGTTCCTCGTCATGCCATTTGTACTGACTAATGCACCCGATGTATTCATAGATTTGATGAACTGGGTTTTCCGTCTATACTTGGACTAGTTCATGATCATTTTTTTATTGACGACATCCTTATATATTCGAGATTGGAGGCGGAGCACGAGCAGCATCTTCGTTTGGTATTATAGACATTGCAATATCATCAGTTGTACGCCAAGTTCTACAAGTGCAAGTTTTGGCTTTTTGAAATCAGATTTTTAGGAAATGTTATCAGCCAGGAGGGTATTGTAGTAGACCCAACTAAGGTAGGGGTCGTACTAGATTGGGAGCCGCCGAAGACGGTTACAGAGATTCATAGTTTCCTGGGATTAGTAGGCTATTACAGGAAGTTCATTCAGGACTTCTTAAAAATTACGATGCCGCTTACACGTTTTACAAAGAAGGGTGTATAGTTTTCTTGGGGCACAGAGTGCCAGGATGACTTTAAGACTTTGAAGACTAAATTGACTATAATGCTAGCATTGGTTATTGCGAACAGTGATAAGACCTTCATAGTCTACACAGATGCGTCGTTAGCGGGTCTATGAGGAGTTTTGATGCAGACCCAAAGGGTAGTAGCATACATTTCGCATCAATTGAGAACGCATGAGTAGAACTATCCCATACATGACTTGGAGCTAGCAGCAGTGGTCTTCCTATTGAAGACATGGAGACACTACCTATACGGAGTACAGTTCGAGCTATTTACAGATCATCAGAGCTTGAAGAAACTCTTCTCTCAAAAAGAACTAAATCAGAGACAGCGATGATGGGTTGAGTTTGTTAAGGATTATGAGTTCGTGATTCAGTATCATCCAGGGAAGGAAAACGTTGTAGCAGACGCGTTGAGCAGGAAGCATTGATATCAGATTTCAACTTTAAGATGCTTGTTGTACCGAGAACTTTACACCCTCAGCCAGTTTGATTTTAGACCGGAGATTGGCGGGAGTATCGTATTTTTGAGAGCTTTATCTGTACATCCATCTTGGAGTGACAGAGTGGTCAGAGCTTAGTTGGATGACTCATGGATTCAAACCTGAAAGGGGGAGATTTCCAAAGAGCCAAAATCTAATTGGACTGTTAGAGCAGATGGAGGCCTTCAAATGAAGGGCCGATTAGTTATGCCAACTAGTGCAGAGCTAAAGAAGGAGTTGCTTGATGAGGCGCATTGTTCTAGGTATACATTGCATCCAGGCACAATGAAATTGTACAAGGATCTAAAGAGACACTTTTGGTGGAGCATCGTACGTAAAGAGATCGCAGAATATGTGGATAAGTGCTTTACCTGCCAGCAAGTGAAGGTAGAGCATCAGAGACCAGTAAGAACCCTGCAACCTTCAATCGTTTCGAAGTGGAAATGGACAGATATTTATATGGACTTTATTGTAGGATTACCAAGATCGAAGAAGGAGAATGATTCAATTTGGGTAATAGTGGATCTGTTGACGAAGTCAGCACATTTTATACCAGTAAAGACAACTTACACGATAGAGATTTATGCGAGGATATTCATCTAGGAGAAAGTGAGATTACATGGAGTTTCAAAGACGATTGTATCAAACCGAGGCTTAGTTTTCACTTCACACATTTGGAGGAGCTTCCAGAATTCTTCCGGTAGCCAGTTGTCGTATTCTTGTGATTTTCACCCATAGATAGATGGACAAATGAAGAGAGTTAACCTAGGGTTGGAGGATATGTAGCGGGCTTGTGTTATAGATTTCCAGGGCAGTTGGGAGGACCACATCCCATAGATTGAATTCGCTTATAACAATAGTTACCAAGTGACAATTGGTATGACACCGTATGAGGCGTTATACGGGAGGCCTTATAGATCGCCTAGTTGCTGGGCAGAACCAGAGGACAACCTATTGCTTTGATCGGAAATAGTGAGACAGACTATAGAAATAGTCGCAATAATTCGGGAGCGCATTTTGTAGCATAGAATCGTCAGAAAAGTTATGCAGATCAGAAACGACGACCATTGGAGTTCTAGGTTAGGGCCTATATATTGTTGAAAATATCACCAATGAAGGGAGTTCAGTGATTTGGTAGACGGGGGAAGCTTTCCTTGAGGTATATTGGTCCATTCATATCGGCTAGATCTTCCAGCATCGATGTCGAGTATACACGATATCTCTCATGTTTCGATACTTAAGAAGCATCTACGTGACGAGGAGTAGCAGCAAGTGTTAGACACGCTAGAGGTTGAGATTCTTGATGATATGACTATTATTACAATTTCTGTGTGTATTCTTGCCAAGGAGGACAAGAGACTTAGAAACAAAGTGATATCTTTAGTTAAAGTTCAATGGAATCGAAAAGGAGCTGAGGAAGTTTCTTGGGGCGCGATGAGGATATGCATCGTGATGACTTGCACCTATTTGAGCAGGTAAATTGTTTGGATATAATTTGTCTATGTTTGTGATTATCTATATGCTCATATCTATACTTAACACTAGAATTGTGGTATTAGCACTTAGCTCCTAATTATTTGGAACATATAGTATATATATGGGGGTTGCTTGTTTGGATTTTTTGCTCGACGTACTTGTTCCGCTTAGTTAAGGGTTAAGTGAGAGTATTTGCATTCTAGATAGTTAAGTATAGATGTCAAGGAAGATTCTTAGGAGCGCGAAGATGTTATGCATTGCGACTACCCGCACCTGTTTGAACAGATAAGTTGATTGATTTTGATTGGTGTTTATGATTACCGAGATGGTCATATTTATATTTAAAGCTAGAATGGGGTGTTAACACTTAACTTCTAATCATTCGGAACACACGGTATATATATGGGGGGTTCCTTGTTTAGATTTTTCGCCCGACGTACTAGTTCCGTTTAGTTAGGGGTTAAGTGGGAATATTCACATTCTAGATTATTAAGTATAGATATTAAAATATTTTATATCTGAAGATTTATGGTAATGTGTTATTAATCTCTAAGATACATTTGTGGAATTTTGGGGATGAAATTGTTTTAAGGGGGGGGGAATGTAAAACCCTACAAATTTGAATATTTTGTAATAAATAATAATAACTATGTTACATTATGATAAATGATATTTATTAATGTTTGAATATGCTAGGAATTGATTTGAGATCAATTCAATGTATATATGTGAATATAGAAGTGATATCATGCACACGTGCATGGGCCTGAATCTGGAAAAAACGACCAGTTAAAAGTATATGTATTTTACATACTGAAGAAGTTAGAATATAAAAAAAAATTTAAAAGACCAAAGATGTAGGTATCTTCAAGAGATTTCCAACAAATCTTATATCACCTCATTCTAAGGTTGGACGTGAAAGTTATGGCCAAAATATCAAAGGTTGTTTTCCTAGTCAAACTAGGTTTCCTGGTTCGGGTAAAACAAGTTTGTTTCAGGTTTGCCACCCTCTCCCCTAAAAAACCCTAGATGTTTTTCTTATGAATTTTGAGAGTTTTATGAAGCACAATACCGATATGAGGGCGAGATCATCGACGTGTGGTAAGGGAGAACGGGTTGTTTTCACTTGCGGATTGCTTGCTATTTATTTCGTTGTCTTGCACATGAGATTAAGGCAAGATTATCTACATCCAATCCCATCCCCTTAGTTAAACAATGAATTTAGCAAGTTTTAATTGTTGATTATATATTAGATCTTAACATGAGTTGTTAAAAGCATGATTTTTTATGTTAGATCATAATCTCTTGCTAGTGTCATATTAAATCCTTATTGTTTACAATAGTTTCATGATCATTATCATTAGGGTTATTCATAATTTCATTTATATATGAGAAATTTAAGATATATACTAAATATATATTTTCTGCAGAAAATTGCAGCACTTGTATAATCTTTAACTGAGATATTAAGATAGTAAATAAACTCCAAATTTAACCAAACTAGTTACAAATAAAAGCTATATGTATCTAGTTTCTAAAACAGAAAACCATTCTTAAAAAACGTTTGTATATGGAAAGATATGTTCTTTTAACTAATAACATGTCCTGCAGAAAAACTGCTGCATATGTATAATGTTTAATTGGAGATTTGAGATAATAAATAAACTCCAAACTGAACCAATCTTATGCCATTTGAAAGATATGTGAATCTAGTATTTAAAATAGAAAACTATTTGTAAAAATAGTTTTCCTAGAGAAAGATATGCTCGTTTTATTAAGAGAAGTCCCATCTGTTTTCCTGCTCGTTTTGTTGAGCTGTGTTGCACTGTTTTGAGATGCGTTCATAGAGTTTTGAGCTGCTTGATGTTACACGTATAGTCATGAATATATTATATTACGTATTTGAGAATCCCAAGGGGATTATGATGAGTTTTGATTTGATCATATTTGAATTAGATATCATTCATACACATGTTGGATGTCGTTGATGAGCACAGCTCAGTACCAGATATATGCAGTTTATATATGAGGTGAATATTGTTGATGAGCTTAGTTTAGTACTACATGAGATAGTGCATCGATATTCCACATGTACAGGCCATTGAGTCAGATTTTTGGTGGCTTGATCTATAGGCGTATAAAACTGCCTATAGGTCCCATAACACAGCTCGGTATGGTGATTCGACAAATCAACGAACCATCGGATGATATATCCAAGCGTGTTCGAAGCTAAGTGAGACACGATGAAGCGGGTTAACAAAGCGACGAGGTTAATGAACCATACGCAAGCTAACGAGTCGAGAAATCAACGAGTCATTCAATCAAGAGCGGGCTCGAACGAATCAAGATCGAATCAAGATCAGTTTCGGACTCGAACTCAAAACCAAATTTACTGCCAAATCAGGTCAACGAATGAAGTCCGGATAAGTCAACTACAGAACCAGAAAACGGACACAACGACAGGAAAAACCAACACCAAGAGAGGCTCGGCCGAAACCGAGCCACCTCTTGGTGGCTCGGCCAAGGCCGAGCCACCTTGAGGTGGCTCGGCAGCCGAGCCGCCTCAGGGTGGCTAGGTGGTTCGGCCACCTGTGTCCGGGCACAGTGAAGAGAGGCTATAAATAGGAGAGGTGTGGGTCATTTGAAAGGACTTTTTGACTCTTGAGAGAAAACTCTGCCGAATTGATAACTCAACCTCGAATCGTCGGAGCCTCTAAGACTTGGACTAAATCCTCAGATCTGATCCTCAGCGACCGTCGACGCCAAATAAGGCAAGAGTTCGAGAGGAAGTCGGATCTCGGATCTACGCGGTCATCCTCCGGATCAAAGCTTGATCTTTGATCCCGAGAATCGGGCGATTATTTCCTTGGTGAACTAATCCCCCCCGGCTATTATTTCCTTCGTGAAATAATACCCGTCGTACTGTGTTGATCCGACCGGATCTAGATCGCGCGGTGGTCCACGGATAAACCCCGGCGCAGGCAAACAACCCACGCAAGCGAGCGACCGCAAAACAGGAGCTCGTGATTTGTTCGACAAACAAGGAGAAAAAGTTATAATTTTTCTTTTCTTTTATTTTGATTTTATTGTAACCGGATCTTATAAAAAGACCGGATCTTTGTAATCGATAAACTATTACTAAGAGTACGATGGAATCAATGAAGAAAGCTATGATTTTCCCCGCGAACAATCTGACGACCACAGTGGGAGCCGCCGATCTCGCTGCTGAGATCGGAGCGTCGCAGCCGCGGATCTCAATCCTGATCATGGAGGAGGTCGAATATGATTTCGACCAGCAGAAGTTCGAGGAGTACGTGTCGTCCTCGTCCGGATCTACCTCCCCCCGTAAGTCCAAGAAGTTCTCCTCCAAGAGGAAAGTCCGTTGGTATGAGGAAATGGAGAATACCAACGAAGAACTCACCCTAGCTGGTGCCGAAGTTGCACCGGGTGAAGTTCCACCGGCCTCCAAGCAGGTCAAATCTGCCATTGAAGGCGTGGTGACTCTCTCTAAGAGAGCCCGCCAAAAGCAACGTCAACGCCTTGTGAAATAATTCGCAAGGGCAATGGAGTCCGTTGATGGGATCCGCTACAACGCGGATCTGAAGAATAAGAGAGGCAAACAGCCTCAACAACCAATGAATGGTAGCTCCTCCAAGCCGCCAACGAACGAATGGGTCCGTGTCAAACGGAATCGTTCAACGCTCGAGGAGCGCATTCGCAAGCGCCGCGCACTGTCAGCGCAGGCACGGGCTCAAGTCCAAGAAGCCCGTAGAAGACTGTAGAGGGAAGTGGCCAAGAAGCCGCCATCAACCCGTAAAGTTTGGAGGCCGAAGTCTGAAGCGGCGATTCAGACCAAGGAGCAACAATCGCAGCCTTCAAAAGTTCAACCTCCGGCGAACCAACCCAAATCGCCGATGATTTCCACAACTGCTACGGGAGATCCCGCAGGACCATCCCAAAGAAGGAAGTCAGCCTTGGAGCGCCTCGGTCCACTTCTCGAGGAGCGAAACAAAGCTCCAGTCCAAGAACGTTTGGGCCCACTAAAGAAGCCCCGAACGAATCAACATGTTGGGAGTCGCCGCCATCCTCAACATGACAAGGAGTGCATGGCACCCAAGCGCACCATTTTGCACATTGAAGTACAGGAGCCCGCTGAGAATTCACGCCCACAAAGGCGTGTTTCAAGACGCGTGACTCTTGAAGGCCCGAAGAAGGCAATTCACCCTCAGAAGGAAATGTTGTCGTCCGATGACGATGGCGTTATACCTGAGAAATCGTGCCAACACACGATAGGTTACTCCGACCTGTAAACCGATGAGTTGTACTATCGTGTTGGGGGTACGAGTAAAGCAAGGAAAAGGAGTCCCCGAGAATTGACAACTCAATGTCCTTGTTCAAAACTCATTCGGGCAGTATTGTCTGAATGCAACTACACCAAGATAGTCCCCGAGAGGATTTCGGTTTTCGAAAGACTCACTGCTGAAACGCCAAAACCAAGGCATAGGTGTTTCCGACGAAGAAGAACGGTGATCGAAGATGGAGAATTTCCGAGGGTCACCACCAATATGACCAGCAAAGGAACATCGGCTCAGGACAATCCCGAGACGATTCCAGAGGTGCCACGATGTGTAACTCGTCTGCAGTCCGGAGCTATCATTCGTGCAACATATGGTAGGGTTCGGACAAGATTACCTTCAGGAGATGAAGAATCAGATGCCGGCTCGACAGTTGCATCTGACAGTACCGTATCCAGCGAAGGACAACCCCGCGAGTCATTCATGATAAGCGTGGAACAAGTGGCCAAGATGCTCGAAGAAGCCATGGCCAAACAACAGGAGAGCTTCAGGTTCGAAATGCAGATGGCCATGCAGAATATGAGAGAAATGCATGAGCAACAAATCCAGGCACTGACGAACCAGCAAGGCGAACCAAGCCGCCGTAACCAGGTCGTTCAGGAAGATGAGCACACGGATACGGATGAAGCTCACAATGCTAATAACCCTCCCGTCAATGCAGGGGGTGATAATGAGGATGCTAGTCACAATGCCACACTTCCACCTCAGAATCGTGCTAATGAAAACACAGGTGAAAGTTTGAAGATCAAAAACCTCGAGAACAAGATCAATACGTTGATTTCTGCTCAAGAGGTGAAGAAAACGGGCATTCCTTGTCCATACCCAAGAGAATGGGAATCAATCCCATATCCGACGAAGTTCAATTTAATCAACTTCACGCCGTTTGATGGGAAGGGTTCACCCACCCAGCATTTGATTTACTTCAAATCACATCTAGGGGTTATCTCTGGCAATGAGCCTCTGATGGTACGGTCCTTCGTTAGCACTCTTCGCGGAGCCGCCTTCGATTGGTATCGCCGCCTCAAGCCAGGTAGCGTGAATAGCTGGGACGATATGGAAACTAAGTTCCTCGCCAATTTCTTCGACGACGACACCGAGATATCTATCGGGTCGTTACTGGACGAAAAACAGAAAGACGGGGAGTTAGTCGATACCTTCGTCAAAAGGTTCCGGAACAAGGCGATGAATTGCCGGGACCCGATCACTGAGAAGTTCATTCTCCAGACCTGCCACAACAATTTTTCATTGGATGTGTTGGAAGCAATGGGGACAGCACCATCCAAAACATGGAAGGATCTAAAGGTCCGAGGTGAGCAAGCTGAGCGATTCCTCAGAAGAAAGAAGGCGGAGAGAGGCTAACCGGCGACAAATCCTCCGAAACAGAACTTCGTCCCAAAAGGGAAGGGTAAGGCACATGCTAACGCAGTTGATGCTAATCAAACTTTCCATCTGTAACCTCAGCAACAGCCGCAGCAGCGAGCGCCACAACAATCGCAGTAGCATTAGCAACAACGGCCTCAGAAGCAGAAATCTTCGGAGCCGAGGTTTCCTAAAGTGTACTCCTTCAAAGATGACGAGGTGCCCGCCATCTTCAAGTATTTGTTGGAGAATAACAAAATCCAGCTGCCGGCGATCGTGGATCAAGAGGGGGCTAGCAAAGTGACGGATCCGAAGTATTGCGCATACCATAGAGCGGTCCATCACCCTACGAAGTCGTGCTTCCACCTCAAGGATAAGATCCAGGCATTAATTGACGTAGGGGTCATAACCCCGAAGCCTGCCAAGAATGTAGGAGCAAATGCAGTGTCAATCAGCTTCGGATCGGTGCCAACAACATGGTTCGAGCCAAAACGCGTCTCCAAAGTAGGAATGAAGACGGTGAATGATGATCCATATGGACAGCGCCAAAAGGGACTTGTACCACACACAGCCCTAAACGGCGAAATCCTCTGGGTTCATCCGGATCTTATTGAAGATGATCAGTGGGCGACTTCCTCGACCAAGAAGGGTAAAGGCAAGTCCTGCAACGCTACTTCCGCAATCTTCAAAGAGGATGGCGATGAAGCTCCTACCTTCCCGCTCTCCAAAGAAGAACAAGAAGTCTTTGCCACCAGAAGCGGAAACCAGTACCACTTCAACTATCCATCAACTAGTGATCAGTTAGCTGAGCAGGGGGTGACTAAACGGGGACCAGCCAAAACTCTCACGGAGCTGGGGGTGATTGCAGTTCCTAAACCGGTTGAAAATGCTCGACGACAGCCGGTGGATAAGCCGAAAGAAAAGAAACCCCAGGAGGTGTAGAATCCGAAGTAGTCTCGTTTCAATCGTCCGATTGGAAGAGATAAACCGGAGAGCTCGAACACTCCGCGCATCTTCGATATTATGGCTCAACTAGCTAATATTCCAGCGCGGATAACACTGTATGAGTTACTGCAGTTATCTAAGGAGACCAGGGAAGCCTTACAAGAGGCCTTGGCCGATTCAGAAGCATTCCTTACTCGGGTCAAGCCGGTGCCGGAAGAGCCAAAACTATTAGTTCAACAATGTAATATAGCGGCTAAGAACCTTCCCTGCATTACCTTCACCAAAGAGGATATGCAGACGAAGAATTCGAATCATGATCGACCCCTGTATTTCATCGGGTACATTGGCTCCAGCGAAGTCAACCCATCCAAGTGGATCCGGGTTCCGCTATGAGTATTATGCCGCTTAGCTTGATGCATAGCCTCGGCATTCCAGTCAGCAAATTGGCGTCTACAGCTACTGTCATTTATGAATTCAACACCAGCGGGTCAAGGCCGTTGGGAAAGATCCGGATAAAATGTCAAATGGGTGATCTGAAGACGGAGGTCACGTGTTACGTGATTGATGCTAAGACATCATATAACTTACTACTCGGTCGGCCTTGGATCCATAGTAATGTTATAATTCCTTTCACTCTCCATCAGTGTCTGAAATATATCGACACAGATGGTAGAGTTAGGACGGTGATCGCTGATAAGCAACCATTTAAAGGATTTGAGAATTATTTCACTGATTCTCTCCTTTATGGTAACGAATCCGATACTGAACCATCGGTCCAGGGCACGGACAGCGGAGAAGAAGCTGATTCCGAAGCCGGATTCGATTACAATGGAGGTTTTGTTTTAAATGATATTGTACCCTTTGTAATCAATCTTGACGATGAACAATCGTCAGATGGCAGTTGTAACTGGCAACTTGCCAATATTGAAATAAAAGATGATTTAGAGTACTCACTGTCTCTTGATGATGCGATAAAGGGATTATACGATAATCCTGATTTGTATACGCCAATCAGATCGTCTTATGTAACAAAGAAACACCTCCAGCATTCTTTCGGAACAACCCTGATCGTTCCTGCCAAAATAGGAGGCGAAAAAGAAATGATTAACGGTAAAGGAGAGAATTTTCCGTTGCCAGATCATTTCCTAAGAGAAGATGAGGATGAAGACAAACCTGGTCGACATTTATCTAAGTATAGTCCGGAAGCGCGCAAGCTCATGGAAAAACAGGGATATGATTTCACGCTCGGAGAAGGTTTATACTTCGATCGAGGTTTCTAAATTCCAGCCAAAGCAGCATATGTACCAAAAGGGAAACCGGATGATTATTATAAATTCAGACGAGGACTGGGTTATGTCTCTTCTTCAGAAGACGAGTGTTGCTGGTTAATCAATGACCAATCATCTAAGCAATACAAGGATGGATACTCATCAGATTCCTCGGAATAGGACTCCGATACAAGTTTGGGGGAAGTATTTAAAACCCTAATGTCGAACTTGACTACAGCTGATCCATCTACGATGAAGGACGACGATCAAATGCCAACGTGGGAAGACCCATGGGTTCATCACCTAAACATGCAGTACGGCGATAGGTTTGAACAGAGTGAACCCCCCACCGAAGACAAAATAGTCCAAATTAATATGGGCGATGAAGCTAACCCAAAGCCCATATTCATCAGCGATAGTCTTCCCCCAGATGAGAGGAGGAACTAATTGCCCTCATCAGGGAATATATCGACGTCTTCGCTTGGAATTATGAGGACATGCCAGGGCTCGACCCCAATGTGGCAATGCACCGCCTCGATATAAGGTCGGATGCCAAACCCGTCAAACAGCAACAGAGACGGTTTCGTCCGCAGATTATGGAAGCCATTGAGGCAGAGGTTAAGAAATTGATCGACTCAGGATTCATCCGAGAGGAGCAGCATCCAGACTGGCTAGCCAATATTGTTCCAGTCATGAAGCAAAATGGTAAAATCAGGATATGCATCGACTTCAGGGACCTGAATGCGGCATGTCCGAAAGATGACTTTCCTCTCCCAATCATGGATGTCATCATCGATAATACATGCGGATTTGAGAGAATGTCCTTTGTGGATGGCTTTTCAGGATATAACCAAATCAAGATGCACCCGGATGATGAGAAGCATACAGCGTTCAGAACACCCCTCGGTGTTTTCTGCTACACGGTGATGACTTTCGGTCTAAAGAATGCAGGCGCCACGTACCAACGAGCAATGACGAAGATTTTCCAAGAACATCTCAGGAAAACAGTCGAATGCTATGTTGACGATTTGGTTGTAAAAAGCCGCAACAAAGAAGATCATATCAAGGACTTGAAGACGATGTTCGATCTCATGCGGAGTCATCAATTGAAGATGAACCCCACTAAATCCTTCCTTGGAATGTCCAGCGGAAAATTCCTTAGATTCGTCGTCACCACTAAAGGTATACACATCGATCCTGACAA
Source organism: Asparagus kiusianus (assembly GCA_022839385.1). Classification (NCBI taxonomy): domain Eukaryota; kingdom Viridiplantae; phylum Streptophyta; class Magnoliopsida; order Asparagales; family Asparagaceae; genus Asparagus; species Asparagus kiusianus. Next base: position 206,715 of record BQKN01000866.1, read on the forward strand.
GGTGAGGCGATACATGAATTACAACCCCCGAGAAATCTAAGAGAACTCAGAGGATTGCAAGGGCGTTTAGCTTACATCCGGCGGTTCATCTCAAATCTTTCTGGGAAGTGCCAACCATTTTCTAAACTAAACAAGAAAGGTGTGTCATTTATTTGGGACGACACCTACCAAAAAGCACTCGAAGATATCAAGACATATCTCACGAATCCTCCTGTTCTCATCGCACCAAAATCAGGTAAACCGTTCTTGATTTACATCAAGACGATGAACCATTCGATAAGTACTTTATTAGCACAAGACGATGATAATGGTCACGAACAGGCAGTCTATTACCTAAGTCGGACTTTGGTAGGTGCCGAGTCTCGATATCCGATGATTAAGAAAGAATGCCTCGCATTGGTATTCGTAGTACAAAAGATGCGGCATTACTTGGTTGGACAGACGATTTACGTTATTTCTAACGTTAATCCAGTACGGGTATTTATGACGCAACCGGGTTCGATGAATTGGCGGTTAGCAAAGTGGGCCCTTCTCTTGTCCCAGTATGATTTGCACTTCAAACAGCAGAAGTCGGTCAAAGGACAAGCGATTTGTGATCTTTTGGCGGCAAGCCCGACAACAGATGCGGCAGAAGTATATGATGACTTGCCGGATGAAACCCACGAGGTTAATACTACATCACACCAACAAGTATGGCAATTATACTTTGATGGTGCTTCGAGAGCAGTTAATAAGGCAGTAACCCCCGGATGTCCTAAAGTCTCCTCCGGAGTTGGAGTTGTCTTAGTTTCCCTGGGGAAGCATGTGATGCCTCTGGCTTATTCACTGACAGATCCATGTTCCAATAACGTAGCCGAGTACAACGCGCTTCTCATTGGACTCAGTTTCGCCAAGGAGCTGGGGGTCGAATATCTCGAAGCTTTTGGGGATTCTCAATTGATAATCAACCAAGTCCGTGGAGAGTATGAGGTCAGGAATCAAGACCTGATCCCATACCATCAGGAGGCCGTCAAAATGATAGATTCTTTCGAAGAATTCTTTATTGAATACATCCCTCGTGTCCAGAACGCTTATGCGGATGCACTGGCAGCACTAGCGGTATCACTTGCGCAGCCGCCCGAAACTAAACTGCTGGTCACAGTAAGATCATATCAACTCTGCATACCCATATACAATATGGATATCGAGGAGGAAGATGATAGTGACATAAACGCCAAGGAGGTGAACTCAACTCAAATCGGGTCTGAGTCCCGAGATTGGCGTTTTCCCATCATTGACTACGTCCAATATGGTATTCTGCCAGAGGATGTAAAAGAAAGGGAGTCAATCCGCCGAAGAGCACCAAGGTTCTTCTATAATACCGAGACCCGTACATTATACCGTCGGGGATATGATGATTTGCTACTCCGATGCCTTTCGAACGAAGAAGCAGAAGAAGTTCTTAAGGAAGCACACGAAGGAGAATGCGGTGCGCATCAGCCTGGTCCCAAATTGTATGATCGCATTAGGAGAATGGGATATTTTTGGCCAACGATGGTACGTGACGCGATCGAATATGCCCGAGGATGTCACGCCTGTCAAGTGCATGCAAATTATATGCACCAACCACCTGAGCGTCTACATACGTCGACCAAGTCTTGGCTATTCGAGATGTGGGGTATGGACGTTGTCGGTCCTATTTTTTCCCCTTCAGTCAAAGGTGATCGATTTATTCTCGCAATCACGGATTACTTTTCAAAGTTGGCTGAAGCAATTCCGCTTAAAGAAGTGAAGACGAACAACGTCATCAATTTCATCAAGCATCATGTCATATACCGACACGGCGTGCCAAGACGGATCATTCATGACAACGGTCCGCAGTTCATAAGCAACGCTTTCGTCAGGTTTTGTGACAAGTTCAAAATTCAAGATGTTTCGTCAACAGCTTATTATCCCGCTACGAACGGATTAGCTGAGGCTTTTAACAAGACGATCATTAAGATCCTGTCAAAGCTCGTGAAGACCAATAAACGAGACTGGGACGATAAACTCGGTGAAGCACTCTGGGCTTATCGCACCACCGTACGCACACCTACGGGAGCCACCCCGTATTCGTTGGTATACGGATGTGAAGCTGTACTACCGTTGGAAATCCAAATCCCATCCCTTCGGATTGCTCTCGCAACGGAGATGACGATGGAAGAACAACATCAGAAACGTCTCGAAGAACCCGAAATGTTGGATGAAAGACGCTTGGAAGCTCAACAACACATTGAGTTTTATCAAGCCAGAATGTCTAGGGCTTTTAACAAAAGAGTCCGACAAAGAAGCTTCAAGGAAGGAGATTTGGTCATCGCTGCTCGCCGACCGATAATCCTCAATTCCAAGAAGAAGGGTAAATTTGAACCCAAATGGGAAGGACCGTTTGTGATAGACACTATCTACTCAAACGGTGCATATCGCCTAATTTCTCTAGAGAGCGTCAGGCAATTAATGCCAATAAATGGGAAGTTTCTGAAAAAGTACTATCCCTAGTACATTCAGGATAACCCATTTATTGGGAAGTTCCTCGAATAATATTACACTTAATATTCTAGAGGATAACCCGAAATTATTTCTTACCACCAAAATCCCTCACTGATCAATTTCAATTGACAGTGAGCCCACCAAAACTGTCTTTCTGGTCTAAGTCACCAACAAATTCCCCTCTTGATTCTTCCCATGAACAAGAGGTCCACTTTCAATTCAGAGCCCCCTTTCGATAAACGAAAGAACTCCCTTCTTTTCTCTTTGGTTAAACCTCTTCATGGTCATAACCAAAGTTGAAACTTCATTTCGATAAACGAAAAACTCATCTAGATAACCAATCCTATAAAAGGTAAGCTTATTTAGATCTTCCGGATTCTCGGAGTGGAGATCCCACTTCTAGTTTCTTTCTTGCACTGGAAATAGAATATAAAATTCTTCCTTTCCAGAATCAAGGAATAGAATATAAAATTCTTCCTTTCTTGTTCGGGGAATAGAATATAAAATTCTTCCTTCCCACACCAATCTTTTTCCAAGAATTTAGGATTCATCCTAGGAAGTTTATCCCGAATCCTAAGCAGGGATAAGTCTGCGCCTAACACGCGCTGCTGGTTTAGTCTTTCTCCGTAGAAGACACCAGAGTTCGATTCTGGGGTATTCTATCCTAAAACCTAAGCAGGGATAAGTCTGCGCCTAACACGCACTGCCGGTTTAGTCTTTCTCCGTAGAAGAAGACACCAGAGTTCGATTCTGGGGTATTCTATCTTGAAATCTAAGCAGGGATAAGTCTGCGCCTAACCCGCGCTGCCGGTTAGTTCTTAACCGTTAAAAAGAACACTCGCCCACATATTCAACATTGTGGCAGGTTGTTATTAATAACACCAAAATCCATGTCTTGCACGCATGGGGAATTTCATCCTGAATCCTAAGAAAGGATATGTCGACGCCTAACACGCGTCGCCGGTTTAGTCTTTACCCATAGAAAGAGATACCAGAACCTGACTCTGGGGACCTTTATTCCGAAGCCTAAGTAGGGATAAGTCAACGTCTAATACACGTTGCTGGGTAGCCTATTCCCATAACAATGGCGAAGTCTACGTATTCGAAGTCGTAGCACAAAGTCTAAGGGAGTTCATTCCTTTAGCGCAACGTTACATGCGGAACGGATTTAGACAATCCGCATGCTAGCCCGACTCAAACGGTAGTCGGTAAAGGCTAATCAAACCCGTTGAAGGCTGGGGGTTAGCCAAAAATCCTAAAGTCAACGCCTAACACGCGTCGCCGGGTAGCCTATTCCCGTAACAAATGGTGAAGCCTATGTATTCAACATCATAGCACAAAGTCTAAGGGAGTTCATTCCTTTAGCGTAACGTCACATGCGGAACGGATTTGGATAATCCGCATGCTAGCCCGACTCAAACGGTAGTCGGTAAAGGCTTATCAAATCCGTTGAGGGCTGAGGGTTTGCCAAAAATCCTATGAGTATTATGGTCAATCATTTCAAACAGAATGAGGAATCATAATAAAAATAAAAACCGTGTTCACTAAGAGGATCAAAAGTCAAAACATCCAACAAAAGGAATCATACATCAAGCCCATGGCTAAAAATCTGCTGACTAATCTTAGACAGCTTCTCATCATAAGTCTGCCTAAGCTCATCCTCCAATTCAGCTCTAAGGGATTCTTCAGTGGTGGTTCGAGTCTTCACAGCAACCTCCTCTGTTTCGACCAGCTTCTGCTTCATGGACTTCAACTCCTCAGATAAGGTCATATGGGCTCGCTGATCCTGTACCTTCGTCATCTGAAGAATACTCAAAGTCTCCTCTTTCTCCCGAAGTTCTCTTCTGAGCTGCTCTATCTCGGTCTCGCAAGAGGTAATGGAAATGTCAAGCTCGGCAAGTGAAGATGATCTAGCAGCAAGGTTGGTCTCAACTCGATCTACCCGATCCCGCTGCACCTGAAGCTCGAACTCAGCAAGGACTCGAGTTTCGCGCCATGTCTGTAAAAGAGTATCCAACTCGGCAGCAATAAATGAAGAGACACCTTCATCTCGGAGCTCACAAAATATCTGAAGCTCATGCTCTAGGCAATCAAGGTCATCAACTATAGCCTTCGCCAGATCTGGATATACTGCTTCCCTTATCGAATTGATTCTGGGATTAAGGAAAGGCTTGAATTGGCGAAGGAAGAGTCCGCCATGGAAGAGCTTGTCGATCATAGTGTTCACGAAGGAGAAGAAGGAGCGAACTTCTATGCAGAGGACGATCTTCTCAGGATCGTTGTCTGATAACAACTCCTTCACAAGGACATGAAGCCGAGAAGAAGGCCCTACACAAAGAAGGAGAAATCCGTCAAAAAGGCCTTGAGGAAGAAATAAATAACATTCTCAGTTGCTTAATTCATACCCTCTTGAGTCACTGGAGATAGTGGAGATGTAACCGCTGTTGATGCATCAACTGGTATAGTTGGTCTCACAGCCGGCTCAACAGGATCAGTCCCAACAAAAGCCTCTGTCAAACATAAAATGGAGTTTGCAGATTCATCACATTATAGTTGCATTAGTCACAAAACGGCTAGTCCTATAATTAACCTGAGAAAAGGCATGTACCTTCAAAAGTACCATCCTCGGGATTCTTGGGGAATGTAGATTCAGGAAACATGTATTCAGGCATTTGGTCATCAATCTGAGGAGAGCCATACACGAAGTGGAGCATGGGAGTGTCCACAAGCAAACCCTCCTCATCAAAATCATCAGTCGAAAAATCTGATACAAGGAAATATAAATGCGAGAGAAAAGTAAAGAGGCTACAACCAAGGGAAATGAGTTACCTCTTACAGACGTGTTAGCCTCTTTACCCCCCAAGGTCCGTGGTTGCCCCCTGCAATTTATCTAAAAGGCAAGAAGCATAGAGACAATTAAGGGAGACATGACTTCTGAATCATTTATGTAAAGAATATACTGTCAATAGTAGATGTACCTGGATTCTGTGAATCGGGTCCTACATTGATAGTCTCCCCGACGTCGGCAACTTCTGCAGGCTTTTCTACCTGAGGTGGTGAGTTAGGCTCACCAAAAAATGCAAAGTCGTGAGGGGTAGAACCAGGACTCATCTCGCCTTCCTCACGCCGGCCTATATAAAGAGGGAAAAATATGAGCTCAAAGTTCTGAATGATCAAGAAGAAGGTCTATAGGGTAGATGTTACCTCCGTCGCTAGCCGGATCATCACCAGCCAAATCCACCTCAGGTGCTCGTGGATCTGCACGCGGCTTGTGGGCTAGTCTTTTCCGCCTAGCAGCTGGGACAACAATCGGAGGTCTCGCCTGAGTAAAAGGGTGGAATTCTTCTTCTTCATCAGCCACTGTCCCTGAAACATCAAACAGTTGTTAAAACTAATAATTCTGGAGGACAGAGAGAAGAGAGGGGTGACTAACCTCGCTCGAAGTCTCCCTCGTAATCTTCAGGATCTTCGCCTGAGGTCTATTCAGCAGAATTGAACATTTTTGTTCCCTCTTCGTCAATCCGACGAGTCTTGCTCCGTGCCCTCTGCGATCGAGCATTTTCCCAAATCTCACGAGAATCAGCCTGAGAAGCTTCCTCGGTCACTAGCTCTACAATCGGCTTCACGGGGATAGTTTTATTAGCTGCTAACAACCACATGCAGCTTAAGAAGGTGAGATTCAACTGCCGCTCAGCACTCGGGAGACTAAACTTAGCACCAGTGCAACCCGTCACGGTCCATAACCATGCTCGGAGACCGTCCACCAAACCGCCATGGGTCCGAGGCTGCTGACGTGGATTCCCCACATAAAGCTGATCATAACCAAACTGGCGGGCGAATCGGCAGGGAAGATATGGCTCAATGAAACACTGATCCCTCACCCGGAAGGTCAAATAACCTGGCCTAATGTTCATTAGCCAGTTAAAGCAGCCGACATCTAAATGAGTTCGGTACTCCCTCGGCCTCTCCTCATCAATCAGACACTCGCCATATCGGCCGAAGAACTACGGGAAGCAAGTGGAAAATGCCCAACACTTGTGAACCTGTAGCTGCTTTCTGATATCAGGGAATCCTCGCCCCTCCCACCTACCGTGCTCAAATAACTGTAGTAGGGGAACAGAATGGTCTGCGGTGCTAGGTACCGACATCATATTAGGACGATGAAGAACGAACCAAGCCATCAAATAAGTGTATGGGAGCTCCACCTTAGAAAGAGGAATCTTAGCCGATGGTTCATCTTCTTTCTGTGTGAAAGTACTAGAAATCTGTCGAAGCCCTCGATGAATATTAGCTACCATCACCGGAAGAAGCGAAAGTTCCTTCTTATAGGCAAGCTGAACCGCTGGGTAGAGCACTTCCAATGGCATGATGTCACCGGACTGATACGGGACCATGCATTTCTTCAACCAGATGGCGAGACAACCGGCAAGAAGGGTCATCGGCTGAATCGATGCGGTTGCATGTCACAAGAACGATTTAAACTTGGTCCCTGCAGGAAAGCCACCCTCGGGACTGCTAATGGTATAAGAGTGAGCGTCAATCTTCTTCAATAGACCATTAACCTCTGAAGGAGTAAGTGTTGCCCGTTCGCAAATAGCCTCGCCAGAATTGCTCTCCAGATTCCTGAACAGATAACATGCAAACTGCTTCACACTCACATGTGACTTAGTCCTCTTCGCTAAAGGCTCAGACTGCGCCAAAGCAATGTGGTAGTGGCATGTGAGATCCCATAAAGTCTCGTAGCGATCGGGCATGCGATCCTTTAGCCGACTCAATTCATGATTGGAGGGAAAGTATTCCTGATATAGCATCTGACCCATGGGCAAACCAAAAATCTTGTGCATCTCATGAAGAGCCAAGCCTAACTCTCCGTGCTTAGTCAGAAAAGTGTTCGAATCCGGGTTATAGAGCTCGCACAAAGTAAAGAAATGCTTAGCGCTGACAGGTAAGCCATACATGGTGGAACGAACGGCGGCATACAGGCCACAAGCGTGCAACTCCTTGCTCCATCGGCTTAGGACATACTTCGTCATACGAGCCCACCAAAATTTGTCCAAAGAATGGACCCAGCCATAGAATCTGTGGCGCGTCACAGGCATCTCCCGTTCTAAGGTAGCGAGGCGATTCCTCAAAGTAGAAGCAGAAGAAAGAAACTCATTACGCGGCGGTGCATCTAGCCCCAATACTCCAGGACGCAAGCCAACAATATGACTCCTGCTCGAGCCTGGAGCTGCCTGGTGGGTGATATAGCCACAATGAACGCTTTCATGCTCCTCTGTCAAGCGCCACGACATCTCCCGTGCAACAGCTTGATGCGTGAGCTCAGTCAACGAGCGGTGTCGAGGAATCTTCGGCAAATATAGAAAACCAACGCCATTTTTATGAAGCCACTGCTCGACATCAATGAACACTGCATCAAGATCTCTGACGGAGTCGCCAAATAAAAAGTCAGTCTTCCTGAGAGACTGAACAGAGCTGGCATCCTTCACGAAAGGGGCATCCGTGATCAACTGTCGAAGAGCTCGATGCCCACCTTCCTTCACCACCTGGGCAACCTCAGTCGACGTACCCGGAGCAAACTGAAAGGTGAACGGAATAGGCAAAAAATCGTCGGACGTCGAATAATACTCGTCACGACGCCTATTCACTGCATGAGATGGGAACGCTCCAGACGGGTATTCCACTGAAAACAAAGCAATTAAATATGTGTTAGTCTCAATTATAAAGGGAAGTTGAACTCATCTTATAAATGGGTTAGATAGAGTCACTGCCTTATAAAGGGCGAGACGTTTTGACGCCACATTATGCACTTATAAAGTAGGATATATCAAAAACATATCCCTACCTTATAAGGCACAATGTAACGTCAAAACGCCCCCTTTATTAATTTTGAGATATGGTTTTGACCAAGCAAAACCCATCTTTAAAGCGTCGATCCTTACCAAGGAGAATCAAGGCTCTTCCCGATTGTCTCACCAAGGAGAACAAAAAGGGGATAAAGGAATAACTACAAATACGCCAAAAAAGAGCTCACCAGCATACGAAGGAAGCACGCCATCAGCCGATGCAGCAGGGGACTGGCCTCTCATATGTGACATGGTGATCTGCAGAGTAAATCAAGGGGTCAGATACAAATAAAATTTTAGTTAGGGTGATAAACTCTAACCCTAAAATTTTATCCCCTAGTTTTTATAAAAAAACCCCTCAGATCTCTAAATTTTACCCCCTGAAAGAGGAGCTCGAGGCGCCAAATCATAAACCCTAACCCTCATATGCAATCCCACAAATTCATGTACTAAATTAAACATGAAATATGCCAAAATTATGGAGGATTTACCTGAAGAGAAGCTCAAGGATCCGACAAAAAATCAGATCTTGAAAAGAGCTCGAACCACGCGCTTGAGGGGCCTGAGAGAAACTTTAAATATGGAAGTTTTGAAGGATTTTTCGGTCTAAGATCAAAAGGAAACCTAGATCTAAGACAAATTTTAAGGTTTGAAGGAGAAAAGATGCTCGAGGGAAGAAAAATCAAAAGAAGAGGCACAAGGGGGGGGGGCGGCCCTAGAGAGGAGGAAAGATGGGCTTTTATAGAGGTGAACCAGTCTGAACCAGACCAGAACTGACTGAACCAGACCAGATCAGACCAAGTCAGTTCAAATGGAGCTAAAATAGACCAAACCAGTCTGAACCAGACCAGACCAAACTGAACCAGACTGAGCCAGATTGAACCAGTTTGAACCAGTTTGAACCAGATTTGAACCAGAATTCAAATTGAAGCTGAATTGAGCATCGAAACGACTTCAGATCAACCTACAGTTCAGTCCCTCATTTATTCACCCCTCTCTCATATATTTGGAGGGGTTGGAAGGATTTTTGAGCCCAATTACTATTTTTTTGGGTCATTATCAAGCCGGTTCAGATCATTCGAACCTAAAAATTACTCCAATGAGGTATACGAGTATAAACTATTCCCTATTTTTTGTTGAGAAGTTTCTGGAGAATATTTTTTTAAATATTCTTAAGGATAACTCAACATAACTCCCAGGAGTGTATGAGTATAAACTAGACCTCCATGCTCCAACTCCTTAAGAGCTTAAACTGTGTAGACTCCAATAGACATACGAGTATAAACTGTGTCAAACGCCGGACAACGTGTTACGATGAAGCTCAAACGCCGGACAATGCGTTGCAAATACCAATCGATGATCAGTTCTATGTTGAAATAACCAACACGAGCTAAGGAATCAGAAAATCAGGGATTGACTTCAAGTTCAAAATTCTGACAACGGTCAGAGAATAAATGCAGCACCGAAACCCTTTCAAGCATTCGACAAAGCACCGAATAGCCTGGAGGATTGAAAGAATCAAGAACAGAAGCCATTCCAAGGCCCCGTTACACCGATTTAAGGTTAGGACAATCATACCCAAAGTATTCCAGACTCTTCTATAAAAGAACGAGGCTGGAAAACTTTGGAGGGGGTATCTGTAGGCGTATAAAACTGCCTATATGTCCCTTAACACAGCTCGGTATGGTGATTCGACAAATCAACGAACCATCGGACGATATATCCAAGCGTGTTCGAAGCTAAGTGAGATGCGATGAAGCGGGTTAACAAAGCGACGAGGTTAATGAACCATATGCAAGCTAACGAGTCGAGAAATCAACGAGTCATTCAATCAAGAGCAGACTCGAACGAATCAAGATCGAATCAAGATCAGTTTCAGACTCAAACTCAAAACCGGATTTGCTGCCAAATCAGGTCAACGAATGAAGTCTGGATAAGTCAATTACAGAACCGGAAAACGGACACAACGATAGGAAAAACCAACACCAAGAGAGGCTCGGCCGAAACCGAGCCACCTCTTGGTGGCTCGGCCAAGGCCGAGCCACCTTGAGGTGGCTCGGCAGCCGAGCCGCCTCAGGGTGGCTAGGTGGTTCGGCCACCTGTGTCCGGGCATAGTGAAGAGAGGCTATAAATAGGAGAGGTGTGGCTCATTTGAAAGGACTTTTTGACTCTTGAGAGAAAACTCTGCCGAATTGAGAACTCAACCTCGAATCGTCGGAGCCTCTAAGACTTGGACTAAATCCTCAGATCTGATCCTCAGCGACCGTCGACGCCAAATAAGGCAAGAGTTCGAGAGGAAGTCGGATCTCAGATCTACGCGGTCATCCTCCGGATCAAAGCTTGGTCTTTGATCCCGAGAATCGGGCGATTATTTCCTTGGTGAACTAATCCCCTCCGGCTATTATTTCCTTCGTGAAATAATACCCGTCGTACTGCGTTGATCCGACCGGATCTAGATCGCGCGGTGGTCCACGGATAAACCCCGGCGCAGGCAAACAACCCACGCAAGTGAGCGACCGCAAAACAGGAGCTCGTGATTTGTTCGATAAACAAGGAGAAAAAGTTATAAATTTTCTTTTCTTTTATTTTGATTTTCGTTGTAACCGGATCTTATAAAAAGACTGGATCTTTGTAATCGATAAACTATTACTAAGAGTACGATGGAATCAATGAAGAAAGCTACGATTTTCCCCGCGAACATGATCTAGCCGTCCGTCCCGCTCTAGGGTACGATGAGGCTTGTGAGCCATATTTTTAGGATTCCTATTTGGTAGTCCATCCCACATTTATGTTACACACTGAGATCGCGATGAGACTAATGAGCCGTGTACACAGTTCGGGATACCTACGGGGTAGTCCGTTGCATTGAGACAATTACCTGATAGCCTAAGTATGGCAGATGTCGGTTATGAATACGACATATCACTGAACTATATGACTGAGATATATTACTTTTAAAAGCATATAAAAATATATATTGGTATTTTATTCTATCTCCCTAGTGATAGTGGAAGATATTATAAATACGATGTGTTGATGTCTTATTTCTTTTACTGCCTTCTTTACTTCTTAGTTGGGATCAATGATTAGAGATTCACAACTTGAGACATATGATATATATATGAGGGTTTTCCTTGTTTGGATTATTTCGCTTGACGTACCAGTCTCATGTTGTGGATTTCAATTATTGGTTTCATTAGATTGTCTTTTCTTAGTTCGGTATTAATATTTAGATATCTACAATTTGAGACTTATGGTATATACATGAGGGTTTTCTTGTTTGGATTATTTTGCTCGACGTACTATGTCACGTGTTGTAGGTTTCTAAATATTAATCCCACTTAGATACGGTAAAAATGAATCTAGGTAGACTATGCTTAATAGATAGAGCCTTCACTCCATCTAGCAGCCCTTCCCCTGGGGAGGATGGTGGTAATCTTGCTGTAGTGCTCTGATGCTCTTGTTGTTATTCTTTTTTTTTAAATTACTTTTCAGGTAGTTTGGAGTTTCGGAGAGCCGCAGGGTGACAGAGTTCTGGCATAGTCGCCGTCCCGTATTTTTACTTGTAGAGACTCCACTGTAGTTTTGAGTTTTATCCAGACATTAGAGTTTCATTTTCATATTGTAAAGGCAGTGTGCCTTAGTACGATTTTTAGTTGATTCATGTTGAGATACTTTCATTATTCAGATATCAGATGTATTATAGTTGAGACATGATTCTTTTTTATTTATGAGATATCTCTTCTATATCATGCCTATTACATTTATTCCCTTTATTTTGCATGTTTTGTACCTGCACTTCGATTTGGTTCCACTAGAGGATATTGCTGTGATTGGTAAAACGTGTTTATGCACAGTGTGGGTGCATGACAGGTTTGACATCTCTGGTTTTACCTTGGACTGTAGCCTTGTGTGAACCCAGGGGCGTCACAAGCTTAAACTTTGATTGATTGACTTGATTTGCATAGGCTTCAATATCAATATAGCTCATTTTCCTGTGTATACTAAACAACACAAAACAAAATACTAAAACTAATATTAGTCGTAAATTATTTGTTAAATCATCATCAAAACAAGAAGGCCAACGAGTTGGATTTCGGATTTAACGATGATATTCTTAGACGTTTGCGGAAATTGAAACGAAGCCATCGCAATTCAAGTCAAATACGAGATCATGCTTCATCACTACTACCAAGCTGAGGATTGTCCAGGATCAAGATCAAATGAAGACTTTTAGCTTGGGTATAGTAGTTTAGTTTTATACTTTATGTGTTCATGCTTAAATTTCAAATCATACACGTACACATTTTCTCGATTTATCGTATCATACATCTATTTAAGAATACATTGTGTTTTTAGATTATAGACTAAATGATATTGTTTTATATCTTTCCTAAAGTCTATCAATCCATTAAAAAGAATCTCAGGACTTGATTGAAAGAATTTTATCAAAATCAAGTTTTTTAATGAGTTCGTATTTCTAACCGTTTTGTAAAACAGTGAGTTTTCACAAATAGGAAATGCTATTTTAAGAAATTTCTTCTCTAACATGTTTATTTTCATATATATAAATATTTTCCAAAGTTTTAATATTTTTGGAGTTGATTTGCTATTTTAATTTGAATTTAGAAAATTAACTCTTCAAGAAAAACAAAGTATCTAAAATATCATGTTATTAGTCGACCGATTGATAGATCCGCAGAGCAGGAGGCTTGTCTCTGTAAGAATAAGAAAGACATCAGACACTGAGAACATCATAGTTTCAGGGTACACCGGATTTATGTGCAGCCTATAAATGGAAGAAATATGTGAAAATTTCTTAACATCGACTCAATACTAAAGCAGAGTTAGATGTATTCAGTGTAGAAGATATCACTGGAGGATAGCACCGGAGGATAGCATCGACTTCTAATTTTCACCGGAGCAGCGAATACCACTTATTTGGGAGAATTTTGTTTGCTTCTTTGACAAGCAGTAGAGCTAGTCCGATTAAAGCAGGAAGATATGCATGTAGTTAATTATGGAATCATGACCAGTATAGTGATAATGACAAGGGAAAGAGACCTATTGTGGAATCTAGAGAGCCCCAGCAGTGGGTTAAGGATTTTTACTACCAGCAATAAGGACAGCATAAGAAGAGAGCACAACCTACAACATGATTCGAGAGTAACGCAGCAGTGCAGAATTCAGCGTACATGTTACAATTATAACAAGATCGAACATAGAGCAGAGGATTGTCGCAGTACACCAACAGGAGGTTAGCATGACGGAGATCAGAATCAACAGTCTTAGGGCCGTGATTACGGTAAGCAACAGAGGATTTGAGGCACCTCCAGCCGTCTCCAGGATTGAGGGGCTAGTAGGCCAGATTCATGCCATCCAGGGGATTCCTGGGAGACAAATAGTCCCATATATTCCACCGCCATTAGCGTATCAATCGCCAGCCACTGGTAGGGTTTATGTAGTCGTACCGCATGATCATGGTGTGAGCGGAGCTTTCTTAGTGATTTCCTTTCTAACTCGAATCTTGTTGATTCAGAAGCTTCACATTCTTTTGTCTATCATGATGTTATGATTAGACTTTAGCTTGTAGTGTAGTCTTTAGGTGTTTTATTATTAGCCTCTACTCCTTTGGGAGAGGTATCTCTCTTAGAGAGTATCTATAGGAGATGTGTCATTAGTTTAGACGAGTCTGAGTCTGTGGTCGATTTGATCATCCTACAAATGTCCGAGTTTGATGTTATTATTGGTATGGATTAGTTATCATCCTACCATGTTAGTATAGACTGTTTTACAAAGACAGTCAGCTTGAAAGTATTCAATGGGTTTGTATAGATAGTAGCAACCTCGTAGGGTAACCAGAATGCGGAGTCATTTCTGGCATACGTCGAGGAGGTGATGATATGGGATCGAGGTGCAGTTTTGAGCGAGACCGCAGTCATCTCAGAGTATCAGGATATCTCTCAGAATATACCGAGATTTCCTCTGGTAAGAGATATTGTTTTCCTTGCATCGAGTTGCAGCAGGCACCGTACCGATATTCCGAGCACCCTATCGTATAGCACCCGCTGAGATGAGGGAGCTACAGACTTAGCTAGATGAGTTGTTAACTCAGGGTTTTATTTGTTGGAGTCATTTTCATGGGAGCACCGGTCCTCTTCATGGAGAAGAATAACAGTAGCATGCAATTATGTATAGATTATCATGAGTTGAAAAAGGTTACTTCCTAGATCAGGTATCCACTATCGAGGATTTATGACTTGTTCGACTAGCTGCGGGGAGCGCAACATTTCTTGAAGATTGATCTTCATTTTGGTTATTTTTAGTTATGAGTGTGGGGAATGGATATTCTTAAAACTGCCTTTCTGACTCGATATGGGTCTTTCGAGTTTCTTGTCATGCTATTTGGGTTGACCAATGCACTCGTGATATTAATGGATTTGATAAACCGGTGTTTTCGTCCATGTTAGGACCAGTTTATGGTCGTTTTATCGATGACATACTTATCTTTTTGAGATCGGAGGCAGAGAACGAGCACCATCTTCATTTGACATTGCAGACTTTGCGGGAGCATCAGTTATAGCCAAGTTTAGTAAATACGAGTTTTTGACTATCTGAAGTCATTTTTTTGGCTATGTTATCAGCAAGGAAGGCATTATAGTGGATCCAGCTAAAGTAAAAGCAGTACTTGATTAGGAGCCACTGAAGACAGTCATAGAGATTCGTAAATTTTTAGGTTTGACCGGCTATTACAGGAAGTTCATTCAAGACTTCTCGAAAATTGCGACACCACTTACACACCTTACGCATAAGGGTATACAGTTTGTTTGGGGACAGGGAGTGCCAGGAAGCCTTTGAGACTCTAAAGGCAAAATTGAATACAACGCTTGTAATGGTTATTTCAAGCAGTGATAAAACATTTATCATCTACACGGATGCATAGTTAACAGGTCTAGGAGGTGTTTTGATGCATACTCAGAGAGTATTGGCTTATTTTTTGTGAAAGTTGAGGTGCATCGTACCAGATACATAGTGCATCAAGCACAACGAAAATATACAAGGGCCTAAAGAGCTATTTTTGGAGGAGCTTCTAAGATTCGTTCAGTAACCAGTTGTGGTATTCTAGTGTTCTCTAACCGCAGATAGATGGACAAACATAAAAAGTGAACCGAGTACTAGAGGGTATGTTGTGAGCATGTGTTATTAACTTTCAGAGTAGTCGGGAGGACAACATTCTTTTGATTTAGTTTGATTATAATAACAGTTGTCAAGCGACTATTGGCATGGCACCATATGAAGCATGGTACGGGAGGCCTTATAGATTGCCTATTTGTTGGACAGAACCAGAGGACAGCCTATTGTTTGTATCAGAACTTGTGAGATAGACTACGAAGAAGGTAGTAGGAATTCGGGAGCACATTCTTGCAGCGCAGAGTAGACAGAAGACTTACGCCGATTAGAGGTGATGACCGTTAGAGTTCTAGGTCGGGGACTATGTATTATTAAAAGTATCACCAACGAAGGGAGTTTAGCGTTTTAGTAGACAGGGAAAAGCTTGCCCCGAGGTATATTGGTCCATTCAGGATTGTTGAGCGCATTGGAGCTATTTCATATCGGATAGATCTTTCAGCATCGATGTTGAGTATATATGATACTTTCCATGTTTTGATGCTTAAGAAGCATTTACATGATGAGGAGCAGCAGCGAGTGTCAGACGCACCAGAGATCGAGTTTCATGATGATTTGACTACGATAGAGTTTCCTATTTGTATTCTTGCCAAGGAGGAGAAAAAGCTTAGAAACAAAGTGATACCTTTGGATAAAGTTCAATAGAACCGAAAAGGAACTGAAGAAGCTTCTTGGGAGCATGAGGAGAATATGCGTTGCGACTACCTGCACCTGTTTGAGTAGGTAATTTGATTGATTTTGTTTGGTATTCATGATTATCTATATGGTCATATTTATATTTAACGCTAGAATAGGGGTATTAACACTTAGCTTCTAATTATTCAGAACACATGGTATATATATGTGGGGTTCCTTATTTGGATTTTTCGCCCGACGTACTAGTTCCGCTTAGTTAGTGGTTAAGTGAGAATATTTGTCATTCTAGATTGTTAATTGTAGATATTTTTATGTTTCATATCTGGAGATTAATGGTACAAGATGTGTATGTAATGGTTTCCTTGTCTAGATTATCTCCTCAACATTCTTTTCCGATATTATTAATCTCTAAGATATGATGCCGGAATTTCGGGAACGAAATTTTTTTAAGGGGGAAGAATGTAAAACCTCGTGAATTTAAAAATATGTTGATAAATAATAATAAATATGTTATATGGTGATGAATAACATTTATTAATATTTAAGTATGCTAGAAATTGATTTAAGATCAATTCAATGTATATATGTTAATATAGGAGTGAAATCATGCACTATGTACACGAGCCTGAAATATGGAAAAAAACCAGTTAAGAGTATACGTGTTTTACACAATGATGAAGTTAGAATCAGGAAATATTCAAAGATAAAAGTTGTAGGTATCTTTAATATATTTTCAACAAATCTTAAATCACCTCATTCTGAGGTCGAATGAGAAAGTTACAGTCAAAATACCAAAGGTGGTTTTCCCAGTCAGACTAGGTTTCCTGGTTCGGGTCAAACCGGTTTGTTTCGGTTTTTCCTCTATAAATACCTGTGTTTTTTTACAAAAATTCCTCTTTTTTATTATATCTCTAAACCCTAGTAGCCGCCCTCTCCCCTTAAAAATCCTAGATCTTTTTCTTATGAATTTTGAGAGCTTTGTGAAGCACAATACCGACACGAGGGCGAGATCATCGACGTGTAGGAAGGGAGAACGGGTTGTTTGCACTTGTGGATTACTTGTTATTTATTTCAGAGGCTTGAACATGATTAATGCAAGATCATCTTCACCCGAACTTTCACTCTTAGTTAGTAAATGATTTAAGATGTTTAAATCAATATTTTACATGCTTAAGCTTAAGCTAATGTGAAAAAGATGAGATTTTTGATGTTAAATCTTAAACTAATATTAGATCTATTTTGTTTTATTGTTGTTTATGTTAGTAACATGATCATGATCACAAGGGTTAAAATTATTTTATTTTTATCTTGTTAATCATGCTCTAATCATGTTTACATCCTAGATTTACAAACTAGTTGAGTTTTCATGTAAGTTAATTATGTTTAAACCCTAGGTTTGTGAAACCTAAGTAAGATGAACATGTTTAAACAAATTTTCTTTCTGTTCATGTTTATATTTTATCATGTTTGAATGTTTCATGTTGTTTAACTGAGATTTTATAAGTTTAATCGTCATAGTGATGTTTCATGCATGTTTAAGGGTTTAAGCGTGTTTGATAATTCCCAAAGTTGATGATTTGAAGTTTACAATATTTTATGTATGTTTCAGTATGATTTAAATAAGTTTGAATCACAAAATTAACACGAACACAACACTGTGCAGAAACCTGCACAATCTGAAAAAAAATCTGGTTCGGTGGACTACGCTTAAGCTGCGGTCGACCGCGTGCTAGGCATGTGCCTGGGTAACCCCCAAAACCTATCACGGTCGACCGGTGCAAGTATGCGGTCGGCCGCCCACCTCTTTGATGGCATGTGCACGTTTTGTTCGACACTGTTTTGATTTTCGAGAGAGTTTCTCGATCTTGTATTGTTATAATTTGATGCTTAAGAGTTGTTTAACACCTGGAATGATGGTGAATGCTAGTTTTTGATACACACACCGAGATATGTGCACATACACTTAGTTTATATTGTTTTGACTCACACTGTTGAGATTTTTAATACACGTTGAGTTGATGAAAGTGTAATAACATATAATAAAGTATTGTTCATCGGTTATAGATGCTCGGTATGGATGTTTCCCCACAATGAGACTGCGACTGTACCACACTAGGAGTATTGGATTTTTCTCGCAATGAGACCGTTGTTGTACCAGTACTCGAAGATTATCGGGGTTTTTTCCGGATTAGGCTGATATGCCTATACTCCGCTGTACGATCATCTCGATGTATCATCTAGAAATGGAGAGATAAAACCTATTGCCGCAAAACGATTGAGTAAGAATGTTGAATCCATATGATATTGTGAGAACCTTACAAAAATATTGTTACTTCATATACCCGGATTAGGGAGATAAAACCTAATGCCGCAGAACGGTTGAGTAAGGAAGTTTCAACCCACATGATATTGTGAGAACCTTACAAAAATATCGTTATTTTATGTAGCCAGATTAGGGAGATAAAACCTAATGCCGCAGAGCGATTGAGTAAGAACCTTACAAAAGTATCGCTATTGCAAGGGGAGATGCATATATATATATATATATATATATATATATATATTACAATGGTAGTTTACACCCATGTTAGATTACCCAAGACTAGGGTACTTTCTTTGGTATGTGGCATACATGATATGGCCTATGATGCTTTGAGTTGTGAGATATTCTTTTATTATTGCGCCAATTACTCGAGGGTAGTTCGAGATGTGACATCAGTTCTATATAGTTGAGGTTTGGAATATTTTCTTTTGAGTGTTGTTTTTATTCATAAAATTAGAATTGGTATTTAGGGACTCACAATTTGAGACATATGGTATATACATGAGGGCTTCCTTGTTTGGATTATTTCGCTCGACGTACTAGTCACGTATTGTGGGTTTCTAATTATTGATTTTCTTTAGATTGTTTATCTCTAGTCCGGTGTTAATGTTTAGGTATCTACAAATTAAGACATATAGTTTATACATGAGGATTTTCTTGTTTGGATTATTTCACTCGATATACTACATCTTATTTTGTAGGTATCTAAATATTGATTCCATTAGATACGGGAAAAATGATCTAGGTAGACTATGCTTAATAGATAGAGCTTCCACTTTATCTAGCAGCCCTTCCCCTGGAGGCGAATGGAGGTGATCTTACTGTAGCGCTCTGACGTTCTTGTTGTTATTTTTTGTTTAAACTGTCTCTTTCAAACAGCTCAGAGTTTCGGAGAGCCGCAAGATGACGGAGTTCTAGCATAGTTACCGTCGCACAGTCTTAGTAGTTGAAACCCCACTATATAGTTACGTTCATTGTTCATACTTTAGAGTTGTATTCATAAAGGCAGAGTGCCTTAGTATGAAATTTAGTTGATTCATGTTGAGACATTTTATTATATCTGATATCAGATGTACTTCAGTTAGAGATATGATTCTTTTATTTATGAGATGTCTCCTTCTATATCATGTCTATTGCTTTTACTTTCTCATTTTGCCAATTTTGTACCTTTACTTCTTATTGATTCTACTAGAGGATATTATTATGATTGGTGAAACGTGTTAATGCACTGTGTGGGTGCATGGTCGGTTTGACAATTCAGGTTTCACCTTGGACTGCAGCCTTGTGTGAACCCTAGGACATCACAATAAGGTGATTTTTTTTATTTTCTTTTTTGTGATGCTCATATTATCCTCCATATCCATCTCTTTCAGTATTAACTTAAATTAAATTCTCTCATCTGTAATTATGATACCAAGAAGAACATTGAGGATAATATAAAAATTTTTAAGGATATCAAGAAAAGAATTATATTTAAAAAATTGAGATATCTTATATGCAATGGTGTGTTTATAGTTGGATCCAAATAGCTTATTGGATTTAATTATTCATCTTCATTTTATAAAGCTATTTTTTCAAGCCTTTTTCACTTTTGTAACACTATACTTTCTCAGGTCAAGCTTAGTTTCATGTCGATCCAAATAGCATGAAAATTTAAATTAGCTCCGGATTATATTGATTTCATGTCAATTCAGTTACCAATATAAAAATCTAAATTAGGTGTAACCTATCTAAACAAACATCAAAGAAAATAAATAATTACAATACTAAAGCTTAGAGATATAAGTGAGCAAAAACTATCAAAGTAGAACCGATGAATAAATTTTACTAAGGTAATAAATCAAACAATACTTAATCATGGCATTTGACTACGTATATTATGTGTGCATAAAACCTAGTGAAAATAAAAGAGTGAGGATATTTTTGTCCAAAAATGTTAATCCCTCTAGATTATTAATACCTAGAGTGTAAATGTGGGACTAAGGTGGGTTCAACAGAGTCCTCTTTTGAGGAAATAATAGTCCGTTCTTATAATCACTCCGGACCGGATAAAACATAAACCTAGAATAAAAACATTGATTCGGACTATTTTAAAAGAGTATGCGAGTTATTCAAAGAAACAAACATGGCCATTGAGAAAATACCAACCACACGTGTAGAAGAGGAAATTGAGTTTTATCTAAGGGTGTGTTTGGTAATCAAGGTGATTTTCTTCTTGTGTTTTTGTAGAAAAACATCATGTCATGGTTTTTTTTTTCAAAAGTGTTTTGAAAACATCATTTGAAAGTTTCAAACAGATGTGTTGATCATATATCATTATGTTCATAGGAACTATAAAATTTGAAATTATAATATTGTCCTTTGTAGAGCTCGGATGCAATTTAACAAAAATGTTATAACAATTGACAAAACATAGATTTAATAACAGAAATTGAACTAAAAACCGAAAAACAATAAATTTACCTGAATTGAAGGTGATTAGAGGTGAGGATTTGGGGAGGACAAACAAGTTAGGGTTTAGGCTCAAGTATTGTTTGGGGGAGGAGAGAGAGCTGGGGAGGAGAAGAGGAGGGGTTCTGGCGGTGGAGATCAGACGAAGAGGGGCTCCGGCTCCGGCGATCGAAGAACAAGGGGGTCGGGTTTTGAACTTCGGCAGTGAAAGAAGAGGAGAAAATGCGAAAGAGGGAGGGAGAGAAGAGTGTCGGTGATGTGGAGGCGGCAGTGGCGACTCGGCAACGGTGACGGCGATGACTCGGAGGTGGCGACGAGCTGTTAGGATTGGGAGGAGAAAAGAGGTTCGACTTAGGTGAAAATAAAGTCACGAGAACTCAAAACACTTTTTTGATGTTTTGAGAAAAGTATTTATTTTTGGGATTTTTAATGTGTCAGGATCAAAAAACACCACATTCACCGAACACGTTTTATTTAAAAAAACAAAAATGACAAAAACACCCCAGTTGCCGATAGCTCCCTTAAATAAAAACAAAAGAGCAAAACTGGACACGGTAGTCTAAATGCTATGCCACGTCACATGGGAAGACCGAACACTCAAGACTCGATTCATACTCGCCGCCCTTTGACGCGTATACCTTTCATTCATCCTCTTATATACGCCACTTGTATTGAAAAAATTTACTAAATTACCATTGCGCTCGTCTTGCTGAAACAGCAAGTCACGAGACAGGAGGTGGATGTCGTCCTCGCGTGACCCCTGTCACTTGTTAAGGTTCTATTTGCAAAGGGTTACTTTCTGAGAAATTCCTGAACTTTGGGACGAATTGCATATAACCTTCCTGAACTATATATTTCAATCCGAGACATCCCTATGGACTTCGGGGTTATTTGCTATAAAATCGGCCGCTAGCTACTTAGGGCCTATTTGGTTTGTTGACTAATCCTGGGGGTTTTTGCTTTTTAATCCAAAGTTTTACCATGACCTACTTGAAAACTCAGTCACTTCTAGAATCACCCTTAAACTCATAATACTTCAAGTCACTTATTATTTAACCCACTTCTTCATATGCAGTGTCTCTATATTATTTTGCATTTGTTTTTTATGTTGCTCACAAGTTGCTTGATAAAATGCTGAATAAGGTGATCTAATAAGAATGTTCACAGTGCACAACCATAACGGATGAGTAATGGTGTAGTTTTCTTCTTGCATAATTGGTTTTTTATCCTAGATTCTTCGTGGTTTTTTGTAACCTATATGAATAAGTGTACAATAAATCTGGATTAAAAATATCATTTGTGTATGCATGTGCTTAGACTGTGACATTATCATAATAGAATGTATATATTCCATCGTTAAGGAAAATATTATATTTATCCATCAAAACCATTGTGAACTATTCAAAGCCAAGTACGATGATGAGATTACCTCAAAGGGATTAGTCAAAAGGATCAAAAAACGTGCAGCGAGTGTACAATAAATCTAGATTAAAAATATCATTTGTGCATGCATGTGTTTAGACTGTGACATTATCATAATAGAATGTATATATTCCATTGTTAAGGGAAATATTATATTTATCCATCAAAACCATTGTGAATTATTCAAAGCCAAGTACGATGATTAGATTACCTCAAAGAGATTAGTCAAAAGGATTAAAAAACGTGCAGCGAGCAAATTTTTTTTGCTTGATGTTATATATCTTTAAGGGAGGCTGATGCTGTGGTGATTTACTTAAAATTCTAATATTTAGTTAATATTTTCGTTCATTTTAGAATATTTTATGCTTTATTTGGACTTCTATTGGCACTTTTACATGTACATGTACATATTATGGTGTTTGATGAACTAAAATGTGTTAGCATGCACATATTATAGTGTTTACTGAATTGAAACGGGTTAGCATGCACATATTGTGGTGTTTGATCAATGAAAATGAGTTAGCATTCATATATTCTAATGTCAGATCAAAGTGTAGCACTTTATGCCAAAACTTAACACCTTATTTGCAAAGTGTAGCTTCTTATACAACTATATAGCTCTTTATGGCAGAAGTGTAGTTCTTTATGGCTAAAATATATCTTTTTACTATCTCTGAAAATGCAGAATATAGATCGAGTCAGTAATTTTTTGATCAATGAAATTAGGTGACCACGTATATAGTTGTTTGTTCAATTCTTCATAACTGATAGGTAGACTTTAGTTTGTACAATGTTTAAGAAAAGTCTAGCACTTTATGCCAAAGTTTAGCACCTTATTTGCAAAGTGTAGCTCATTATACAATTGTATAGCTCTTTATAGAAGAAGTATAGATCTTTATTCATAAAGTATATAACTCTTTATTTTCTCAAAAATACAAAAAAATATATCAAGTTAGTAATTTTTTTATCAATAAAAATGAGTGATCATGTATATAGTTTGTTATTTGTTCAATTATTTATAACTGACAGGTTCACTCTCATTTATACAATGTTTGAGAAAAGCGTAGTACTTATGCCAAAGCATAGCACTTTATTTATAAAATAAATCTCTTTATACAATTGTGTAGCTCTTTATGGCAAAATTATTACACTTTATTGTCACTAAAAATGTAGAAAATAAATCGAGTTAGTAATTTTTTCATCAACGAAAATGAGTGACCATGTATATAGTTGTCTCTTCAATCTTTATAACTAATAGATTCTATCTCGTTTATACAATGTGATACGGGTGTATCTTCTTTCTTGCTTTGGGAGCTTAGCGATCCTCATGGGAGCTTGAGGATAGATGATTTTTATGATATCTTGAGAATAGAGACGTGGACGAAGTCGTTGAAGGAGGCAAAGGCAAAGATTACAGGAAAAGACTGCAGGAGGCATTTTGAGCTTCCAACGGTTGACCGCACATGATGTCGCGATCGACTTCGAGCGTGCATAGCACAGAGAAAAGTCTCTGGACTTTTTGCGGCGACCGCAATGAACTCGACGGTCGACCGCCAAAACTCTGTTGGTTTCGGTCGTTGAATTCGGTCGACAGCGATGGTCTCTACGGTCGACCATTCCGGTTTCCTGAGCCTTCCTGGTTCATTTGGGACTCTATTATCCTGTTTAATTTTGATTTGTTTAATTACAAGTTTGCCATCCATGTTGTAAACTCTATAAATAGGATTATTTTAGGGTTCTAAATAATCAAAAATCAGAGAGATCAAAAAGGTGAGATCCTAGCCAAGAGATTAGGGTTTAGAGAGAATTGGAAGATTATTCTTGATTCTAGAGAGATTGTGAGAGAGAGAGAGTTTTGTGATCTATTATTTCTCATAATCTAGAGAAGGTATATTCCTTCGACCAACTCAATTCTTATGTATTTTCTTTTGTCTTCTTCACAACCCACTCTTGATAATTTCGCGATCAAGAGTGCTCGTTCGGTGACTCATATCAGGTTGGTATCAGAGCGATTAGATCCTATGAAAGGGGGTCCTGTGTATGGTCTTTACTCGATCATAATAGCAGAAGCTAGGCGAGATCCTTATTTCTTTGGAAGAAGTTTAGATATTAAAGAAGAAGAAGATGACTGAAGGAGATAGTTCAGCAAGACTGGATGCATTGGAGAAACATATGGAAGCAATGGGTTCGACTCTCACATAGCTTGCCAATCTTTTCCAAGGAAAGGACAAAAAGGATGAGTCTTCTTCGAAAGGCAAGAAGAGACTTGTAGAGTCCGATGGGGAAGGCGAGGAATCTGGTTCTGAAGAGGAGGCTGAGATTGTCAAGACTGTTTCGCATCAAGGGGGTAAGGGTTCTTACCAGAATCTGAAGATAGATTTTAGAGTAGAGATTCCTATTTATGATGGGAGTGTAGACGTCGAGAGACTTGACGATTAGATCGAGCGTATGGAGACGTATTTTACTCTTTATGGCTATTCGTCAAAAGAGAAGATTGTATTCATGACTTTGAAGCTTTCGGGACATGCATTGACATGGTGAAAATCCTATTACAAGCAAGAAAAGAAGGCAGTGTCGTGGAATAAGTTCAAGGAGTTACTAAAAAAACAATTCTACCCGGTGAGATTCCTTGAGGAGCATTGGTACAAGTGGTGCGGCTTGCGCCAAAGAGTCAATCAAACCGTTCAAGAATACACCACGGAGTTCCAGCAGCAGACGATGATCTCCAACATTACAACGGAGGAATATTCTATGTTTATGAAGTATATGGTGGGATTGAGTGATTATATCCGGAAGGAGATGAAGTTATTCACGGCGGAATCTATTACAGAGGTGAGCGTGAAAGCTATTGCCATCGAAGGCAAGCAAAAGAGGAGCAACGAGGCAAATGGGGATGCAAAACAAGCTGGAGGCAAGTCTAGTGGCTCTCAATCTAAGGAGGAGAAGAAGAAGAAGGGTGATCTAGGGAAAGCAGGGCAGATTTGTAGTCATTGCTGTTCGCCTCTTTGTTTTGATGATGTTTAATAAATAATTTACCACTAATATTGTTTGTCTAGTGTTTGTGTTTTCTAGGCAAACAATATGTTGGAGGATGGATGGAATTGCGCATTCACGATCATATCCAATGGAGGTTGGCGGAATTGTGGAGTGAAGCCTATGCAATTCAAATTGAAGATCCAAGTTCTAACTTCATCCGCAAGTGTACCAAGTTGAGCTACATCGAAGATCAATCAAGCTTGGGTATATTTAGTTTAGGTTTTATATTATGTGTGTTAGTACTTTAAGCTCAATCATATATACACACACACATTTGGTTTTTATATATATAATTATATATATACATAAGTTTTGGTTTATGGACTTAATAATTATTGTATACATATTTCATTAAGTCTATAAAATCATTTCATAGGGTTTCAAAACATTGTTTATGTCAAAACATCATATTTCATGTATATCACATTTTTATGTTTTGGACACACTTGCAAAATACAAGAGTTTTCACAAATGGGAAACTCAATTTGAGAAATTATTTTTCTAACATGTTCAATTTCATGTTTATAAATGTTTCCCAAAGTTTTATCAATTTTGGAATTAATTTGTTATGTTTATTTGAATTTACAAAATCAAGTTTTTAATTAGCTCATGTTCGTGCACATGTTCGTGCATGTTTTTGCAAAACTGATGTATTTTCACAATTACGAAATGCGATTTGAAAAATTTCTTCATTTATATGTTTATCATCATATATACAAACATTTCCCCATGTTTTACTATTTTTAGAGTTGTTTTGTTATTTTCAATTGAATTTACAAAACCGTATTTTCTGTAGTTTTCTCAGAAACTATATATCTGTGTTCAAACATTTATTTCTCTCAACTGAGAAGTTATATTTCAGAAATTCTTTCTCTAACATGTTTATCTTCATGTCTAAAACCTTTTCTCAAAATTTCATGATTTTTGGAATTTATTTACTATTTTTTATTGATTTTACAAAGCTAGAGATGTAGAAAAATCAGATCTGCCAGACCGCTACAGTACCACGGTCGACCGCGGAAGTTTTCCTAAACTCAATTATAGCTTTTATTTATAATTATTTGTCGATTATCATTCTTATTATTGCTAGTTTGATATTTGAGTTTAGTTGTCTTTATTTCACTCATTGTTTACACACACCACTTGGGCTTATTGTATTTTCATACATAATATATTTGGGTTGGTGAGAGTTGTAACATTGAGTGTGAGCTTTCATTGTATTCTCATCTATTGTAGAGAACAAATTATTTGTTATATTGTGAGATTGTAAGGTTTTCGGTGAGCTAGAAAACCGAGTGTGTTGTTGTAAAGTTTTCGGTTAGCTAGAAAACCGAGTGAGATTATGTGGAGTGAACGTTAATCGGTGAGCGTTGAAAACCGACACTGTGAGTGATTGTGAACGTTGATCGGTGAACGTTAAAAACTGATATTGTGAGGTGTAAACGTTATTTGGGTGAGCGTAGAAAACCCGATTGTGATAGTGGATTTCTCCCGGGAGTGGAGAACGGAGACGTAGGACGGAAGGTCCGAACTCCGTGATCATATTGTGTGTTTGCATTGTTTATTTGCGCTATCACTCTTGTTTTGTTTATTATTTATTTCACCCTCATGTTGTTTATATATATATCCTTGCATATATCTCATAGTATATATTATTGCTAGGATATATCCCTTGTTCATATTGCTTATCCTAGCTCATTTATCTTATTGTATTTTATTCTTGCTAGGATAACTTGTTAATAGTTTTAATTGGCATTAAATCAGACTAGATTAGCATAAGACCCTAATCACCCCCCTCTAGGGTCTAACAATTACGAGAAGACAGTGCACGTAGCTAATCGGTACTGGGAGAAGTATCCTCATCTCAAGTCAAGGGGGTTTAAGAAGGGGGAGAAAAAGGCATACATGATAGCTCAAGTTCCGAAAGAAGTCCCTAGGATGACAGAGCCCAACAGCAGTCTCAACCTTATGACGAGGAAGCAGGCCACGAAAGAGGACGACGACACTAGAGAGTAGCTCTTTGTTATTAAGTTGCAGGTGAAGACCAGTTTGGGAGATGTCATAGTTGGTCCAGGTAGCGAGAAGAATTTGATATCCGAGGCCTTAGTTCAGAAGCTGGGTCTGAAGACAGTCAAGCATTCAAAGCCCTATCCATTGGGGTGGATTTAGAAAGAGGCAGGACTAAGTATAGTTGATCAATGTACTTTCAGATTTGCGCTCCATGAGTCGTGTATTGACGAGGTCACGTGTGACATAGTTCTATTGGATGTTTGTCAGGTTATACTGGACAATCCTTATTTGTGGGATAGATACGCGGTCTATGAGAGGCGGGCTCAGATGTACACATTCACCAAAGATAGTGAAAAGTTCATATTTCATTTGGTATCTTTTCTAAAGGAGACAAACTTAGTGACGGTGAACCGAGCGAAGAGGCTGGTGAATGCAAACAAGAAGTTTGTTGCGTTATGTATTGGTTCTTATGAGAATCCACTAAAAGAGGGTTGCAATTTGGAGCAGAAGGTGCCTACGACAAGATGCCAGACGAAGGAGTTGTTTCATCGGACGTCAAGACTAGATTCCTAGCAAGGTCAAGTGGTTTAGAAAAGAAGGAGAGGGTTCGCGAGTTTCCTCAGCTACAGTTCTAACTTGAAAGGGACTTCAAGTTCCTAAAGGCGGGAGCCATGATACAGGTGTATCTTCTTCCTTACTTCGGGAGCTTAGCGATCCTCATGGGAGCTTGAGGATAGATGATTCTCATGATATCTTGAGAATAGAGACGTGGACGAAGTCATTGAAGGCGACAAATGCGAAGATTATAGGACAAGACTACAGGAGGCATTTTGAGCTTCTAGGAATCGACCGCATGTGACGCCGTAGTCGACCATGAGTGTGCATAGCACAAAGAAAAGTCTCTAGACTTTTCGCGGTCGATCGTGACAAATTCGACAGTCCACTACCAAAACACTGTAGTCGATTTTGGTTTCGGTCGTTAGATTCGGTCGACCGCGATGGTCTCTGCGGTCGATCGCGGCGGTTTCCTGAGGCTTCCTGGTTTGTTTGGGACTCTGTTTTCTTATTTGATTTTGGTTTGTTTAATTATAAGTTTGCCATCCATGTTGTTAACTCTATAAATAGGATTGTTTTTTATAATCAGAGAGATAAAAAAGGTGAGCTCCTAACCAAGAGATTAGGATTTAGGGTGAATTGGGAGATTGTTTTTGATTCTAGAGAGATTGTGAGAGAGAGAAATTTGTAATCTATTATTTTTCATAATCTAAAAAAGGTATTTTCCTTCAACCAACTCAATTCTTGTGTGTTTTCTTTTGTCGTCTTCACATCCCACTCTTGATAATTCCGCGATCAAGCATGCTCGTCCGGCGACTCGTATCACAATGTCTAAGCAAAATGTAGCACTTAATGCCAAAACATAGTACCTTATTTACAAAGTGTAGCTACTTATTTAATTGTATAGCTCTTTATAGAAGAAGTGTAGATCTTTATTGCTAAAGTATAGTTCTTTGTTTTCTCTAGAAATGCATAAAATAGATTGAGTTAGTAATTTTTTGATCAATGAAAATGAGTGACCATGTATATAGTTGTTTGTTCAAATCTTTGTTTTTTTTTTGTTCAATCCTTTATAAATAATATGTTCACTCTCATTTATACAACGTCTAAGGAAAGTATAGCACTTTATGCCAAAGCATATCACCATATTGGTAGAGTGTAGCTCCCTATACAATTGTACAACTCTTTTATAGCAAAAGTGTAGCTCTTTATTTTATTATAGATCACATGTTGACACAAATGTACATAGAAGCTCATACAATTAAAGTCACTATTAGAAAAGATCATAAAATTATGAAATCCTTCACAAAGTGCGATACACCCGATGACCACATGGGAAAAACACTTATATAGGTCCATATACATTATAACAAAACAAAAATTATAAAGAATATATGAGATTCGTGTTAAAAAGCTAAAGATGACAATCCTTTCAGACATATTTTTGGAAAAAGTTCCACTTGACTCCCTCTTAGACATTCTACAAACCACAATCACACATTTTATAAAACTGACTTGCTCTCGGACATTTTATCAAACACCTGCATCACCTCCTCAGCCAACCACTACCTCACATAACCTCTAATCATTCTGTTCCAAATAACTACATCTATCATTGTCATTCTATCAAACATTTTTCATGCATCAACCTCATCACCAAAATTAGGTACTTGTGAAAAAAATTCTGAACTTATTTGAACCCAAAAACCCAAAGTTTATCACATGATTATGCATCTACGGACCAAACTCAACTTAGTTTCATTAACAATTCGATTGAGCAAGCAACGCTTATTGAGAGAAGAGGTTAAGAGAGCATGTGAGTAATATTTTGAGCAAGAGAGTGGATGATGGTGTTGAAGATGAGACGATCAGTACTTGAGAGGGAGAAAATGCACGAGAGTGTAGTTATGTTTGTCAGAGGAGGAGATGGTGAAGAATTGATAAGTTGTGACTCAAGCTTGGAGGAGAAAAAGAAAATAGAGAGGATTTGGTTCTGAGTCTTGATGATCAGCTCTTAGATTTTAGAGATTGTCTCTTTGGGTTTTGGGATTGGCTCTTGGGTTTTGTGAAACGAAGAAGAGAGGGCTGTTAACATTTGGGGAAGAATAACAATTTTGGAATTTTGAAATTATTAAGAAAATATACTATAAAGGGTATTGTATAGTTTGTAGTTACTATATACTACATTTCTGTAAATCTGCTTCTACTATCATAATATCAACTTAGATAAAACTGGTGCAAAATGAACTCGAGGACAACTAAAAAATAAACTGCCACTCTCCTATAGGGGGTTATCATCGGAGCTAGACTGGTTAGAAAGCAATAAATAAAGCAGTAAATTTAGGCAAGATACGCCCTCAAGCAGGCAAGCTCCGCACATCACACGAACTTTACCCTGTGGACAAAAGCCGCCATACAGGCGAATCCTATCAGCCTCGCTCGTAATAATGCCTTGGCCAAAAAAGGCAAAGCCCGTACATTTCCAGCAAGCGAACCTCGCCTGAGTGAACAAGCGGCTGGAGCTCGTCAGCAGGATGAAGCTCGCCAGAACATGAGACCTCGCCCGTCAAGGCAAACTCTCCTAAATTTAACACTTGGAATCCCAAGTGTTCCCAAAATTCTTCTTTCGAACCTTCTTCGCATGGTCGCGTGCTTGGTTCTTCTAACACTGGGGGTTGTCACTATTAACCCACAAGAGATCTTAGGGACCATCTAAC
Source organism: Asparagus kiusianus (assembly GCA_022839385.1). Taxonomy (NCBI): domain Eukaryota; kingdom Viridiplantae; phylum Streptophyta; class Magnoliopsida; order Asparagales; family Asparagaceae; genus Asparagus; species Asparagus kiusianus. The sequence goes on from BQKN01000866.1 coordinate 237,404, forward strand.
TCGCAAGCTCACTATTCACAAGGCAATCTTCAGTGTCATTGTGAGAGGCTCATCAAAGTAGTGCTTGTTGATTGCAAGTGTACCGGGGCACCAAAACCTTTGGTGTTTGAAAGGCTCTGTCAACAGCCTCTGGAGTCAAGAGTTCCTCACCAGAGACACAATCACTGAAGGAGACAGGCTGTTGATGATTTGGATCTCCCGGCTACTACGGTTAGCATGACAGGGAAAGGAAAAGCTAAGTATTCGGATTCATCAGACCCTGAGTACGCCCTAGGATTCAGATGGCACCCTGTTGAAGATGAGGGTGTATACCAACACACTCGTCTTCAAACAGGAGTGGCTATCCCATTCAATTATGCTCGTTTGTCACCCATCTACGACAATGAGGATGAGGTGTGCTCGGCAGCAGCAACGTCTCAGACCTCAAGCTCAGCTTATGGTAAGCACATAAATGTGCACATGGCGAACAACTCTGATGACATTGTCAGAAGAGTCGACAAGCAACAAGCGACCATCAACTCCTTGAAGGGAATGATGGAGCAACTTCTAAACAAGAAGAAGAAGAAGAGGAATTCACGAAATCGACGAAGACCCTTAAGGAACAGAGAGCGATAACTTACTCCTCCTCACACAACTAAGGAAGAAGATAATCGCGAGCCACATTCGGATTATTCCAACAAATCCTCGGGAAGACACTCGCATTCCGGCAACACTCCTTGGGACAAAAGGCACCTTGATTGAGATGTGTTGCAATAACCTCTTGGTCGACATTCTATCCAGGATCAGCATGGTGGAAACCCGGACCTGGAAAGAGCTTGTTCGCCAGCGGGAGAAAGTGGAAAACATGATCAAACGATGGAAGCATAAGAGCCTCAACCCAAGAGAGGAACTTTGGAACCAAACACCTCTTGGAACCCTTGATCAAAAGGGAAACATATCATGGTTGTTGATGCAAATCCATCCCCCAAGACGGCGTAGCACCAGAAGACCAAATCTTTCGAGCAACACCCTCCAAGGCACTACGACTTCAAGGAAGATTGGGTGGTGCCTACCTTCGACACACTCTTTCAGAGCAATAGAATCAAGCTTCCTGAGATCATGAAGCCTGAAGATGTGAGCAAAACAGATGACCCAAACTACTGTGCATTTCACAGATTCGTCGGTCATCATACTTCCAAGTGCTGTGTCCTTAAAGAAAGCTTCAAGCTCTTTACAATGCTGGAGTCCTAAAGAAGGAGAAGGTGCTAAAGAATGTGACTACAAACATGGTCACTCTGAAGTTTAGGATAGGCTTTCCTGAGGTTCACACACCAGCCAGTCATCCCATCCCAAAAACAGCGCTAAAGATCACCAATGTTGATTCTCACAATCAACGAGAACAAGGCTTAGTACCGCAGATCTTGCCATCAAGACATGTGATGTGGGTTCATCCAGATCTCCTCAATGATGAGCAATGTATTGGCCTCTTTGTTTTGATGATGTTTAACAAACAATTTACCACTAATGTTGTTTGTTTAGTATTTATGTTTTCTTATTTATTATAGACAAACAACGAGTTGGAGGTTGGATGGAATCGAGCATTCACGATCATATCCAATGGAGGTTGGCGGAATAGTGGTTGAAGCTTTGCAATTCAAGTTGAAGATCCAAGTTCAAGCTTCATCCGCATGTGTACCAAGATAGAGCTTCGTTGAAGATCACAAGCTTGGGTATAATTAGTTTAGGGTTTATATTATGTGTGTTAGATACTTTAAGCTCAATATCATATACACACACATTTTATTGGTTTCTATGTATGT
>BQKN01000866.1:239602-251304 GCA_022839385.1 Asparagus kiusianus
CACACACACACACACACACACACAAGTTTTGGTTTTATAGTTTACAAATATGAAATTACATATTTTATATTTATTATTGTGTTTTGGTTTAGCTACATAGATATGAAACAACAAACAAAGTTTTTCACATTGTTTTATATTCTATTGTGTTTAAGAATATATTGCATAGAATATGCAATTTTTATGAAAATATTATATTCTTAGATTTTGGACTTAACAATAATCATATACATATTTTATTAAGTCTAAAAAATTATTTTGTAATGTTTCAAAACATGGTTAAGCTAAAATGTCAAAACTCATGTGTTCACATTTTTAATTTTTGGACTATTTTACAAAATGATGATATTTTTCATTTGGGAGGTCCTTTTTGAAAACTAGTTTTTGCAGCATGTTTATTATCATGTTTACAATCATTTCTTAAAGTTTTACATTTTTCTGATTTTATTTGCTATTTTTAAAAGAGATTTGAAAATCAGATTTCTGTTTAAAACAGACAGTGTGCATGTATTGAGTCGACTCATGAACAATGTTGAGTCGACTCATAAACTGTTGTATAGTTTACATTTTGTTTCTGACGAGTCGACTCATAATATCATGAGTCGACCCATCAGGTTAAGTCAACTCATGCCTATCATAAGTCGACTCACAAACTGTGCTGGAAAGTGTGTTTTGTTTCTGCTGAGTCGACCCATGACTTCATGAGTCGACCCATGCATGATGAGTCAACTCATGAATTTTATGAGTCGACCATAAGTTGATTTTTAGCCTGTAACGGCTACTTATGAGTCGACTCATGAACAGTACCAAGTCGACTCATAACACTATAACAGCTATATTTCCAGACTGTACTGTTTTTGGGTTTTTAGGTTTTTAGATTTTTGGTCTTTTTTCCTTGTTTTTTTGGCTTTGGGGTTCTTATAAATACCCCCACGTATCCTCAGTTCTAAAGAACTCAAAAGAATATTTTAAGAAGGTTTAACAAGGGTTTAAAGTTTTGTTTAGTATTTGTTTAAAAAGCTTTTAAGCAATTGAGAGTTTGTTTTGTGAAAACAATTTCACAAGAGCTTGAGGAAGATCATCCATCGGTGTTTGAGCATCCAACTCTTATCTTTCTCTCTCTTGTTATCATAGATAAGTTTTCCTAAACTCTATTTCTAGCTATTTATTATTTTGTTCATAATTTTCATAAGCTAGATTTAAATTGAGTTTGGTTTGATTTAATTTATCTCTTTGTTCACACACAACCTATTAAGCTTATTGTATTTACATTCATAGTATAATTTGGGGTTGTGGGTTTGTGACTTAGAGTGTGAGCTTTCATTGTGTTCTCATCCATATTAGAGAACAATCATTTGTTGTATGGTGCTTATTGTGAGTTTCAAATTGTAATATACTTGTACACCGAGAGAAGTGTCTGGTGAGAGACGGGGTCGTCCCAAGAGGAGTGCAGTAGGTGGTAATGTCTAGAGGTAGGTTGTAATTCCTAACACTTGAGGGAGACATGGGCTAGAGACCAACACTTATGAGGGTGTAAAGTAGGATAACAAGAGTGTGGATTGTAAAGTTTTCGATTAGCTAGAAAACCGTATTGTGTAGTGTAAACGTTATTCGGGTGAGTGTAGAAAACCTGGTTGTGATAGTTGATTTCTCCCCTCAAGTGAGGAGTGGAGACGTAGAACGGAAGGTCCGAACTTTATGATCATATTATGTTCTTGCATTGTTTATATTGTCCTATCATAATTGTATCTTTAGTTTAGATTGTTTACCCTTGTGTTAATTTATATATCCTTACATATATTTCATCACATATCTCTTTGCTAGGATATATCTCTTTATTCATATTGCATATTCTTGCTCATATCATATTGTATATCTATCTTGCAAGAATATTTCTTTAGTAAGTTTTAATTGGTATAAAATCGGATTAGATTAGCATAAGACCTTAATCACCCCCCTCTAGGGTCTAACACAATGGACTTCTAAGAAGCCTAAAGGCAAGCTTAAGCTTTGTAACGTCGTTTCGGTAATTCCAAACAATGACAAAGTAGAGATAGCGGCCCTCACCGTCTCTAACAATGAAGTAGATGCATTGATCACCCGAGCTAGGAAGGACTTTGCCAAGAACTACCCGTTGATAGCAGAAAGTACGACAAGAAAACTGGTAGGACCATCACCAATGGTACAACAGAACCCTGATTAGCCAAGTTCGAGTGGTCAACCCTTTCGGTTTGACCTGCTCATGCAGCTGAAGAATACTCCTATCAGGATCACCCTATATGAGCTCCTGCGATTATCCAAGCCTACCCGAGAAGCTCTACGTGAAGCCCTGACCAACTCAGAGGCCTTAGCTACACATTTCTCGTCCGTTCCAGAAAGAGACATGGAAATGGGATGTCCACAATGCTGCCAGACACCTAGACAACAAATTCTATAGGATCTGATCTAATCACACTAAAAACACTAGAGCGGAGGTGAATAGTGTTTTATAAAATTTTATGCAAAGTAGATAATAAATTGCAAAGAAGAAATGACAATCACAGAAAATCAACAATACACACACAAGGATTTATACTGGTTCCACCTTCCCGGTATACATCCAGTCCCCAAGCAAATCCCGCTTGAGAGTTTTCACTATGATTTTGAATAAACTTATAAAATCAAAACGCAAACCTGACCAATTTGCAAGACCATGCAAATTGCAACCAATCTCTTCATCAAGATATTACACCTCTCACACTTAAGAGAATCCTTTCCTTGAATCAATGTATAAATCTCCTATAAGCCTTGATAAGTTTGTGATGTGCAACAGTGGCTTATAGACTCTTTTGTTCTCTGAATTCTTTTCAAAATCTTGTATGAATGAAGATGAACAATTATTGTTGTAGAATTTTGTTTTTCTCAATACTCAAATAAAAATCAGATTTTCTTACACTTGAGTTTTATAAAAATTCAATCATATATATATATATATATATATATATATATTCGTTGTATTGTTTCAAATTCAAACTTAAAACGTTCAAAAAAATTATCTTAGTAGTCGACTATAGGTCAAAGTAGTCGACTACAATGTATTTGAATTCGTTCTGAGAAGTCTGGAAAATTGTATAGTAGTCGACTATAATGTTCATTAGTCGACTACTCACTGAAACAAAAAGTTTCTGGAAAATTTTAGTCCGTGCACGTAGTCGACTATAATGTTGATTAGTCGACTACTTACTGAAAGAACTGTTTCTAGAAAAATTTCTCACTATTTAGTAGTCGACTATTAAATTTGATTAGTCGATTACTCACCGAAGGAAATTTTTTTGAAAATTTTAACTCAAAATTCAGTAGTCGACTATAAAGAAAAGTAGTCGACTACTCTCTGAAGAAAACATCTCTGGAAAATTTGACTTAAAATTCAGTAATTGACTATTAAAGAAAAGTAGTCGACTACTCTGTGAAATTCCATATTCCTGAGTTTCTGTCAGAAAGAGGATTAGTCGACTATAAAAGCTTGTAGTCGACTACTAAGAGTTAAGAATGAGATGTATATAAATTATTTTGAAAATCATTCTTTAACTATAACTTCTAATGGTTAACATAGAGGATTTTTATAGTTAACCACACACTAAGCATGTGTTAGTGTGTATTAATGCTATGTGTGTGTATGTATTGTGAGTGATCCAGGCTTGTACATAAAATCTAAGTAAACAAAAAGAGAAAATTTACATTTTTACATATTTCATTTATTCTTCTTTGCTCCATGTTGCCTTGAACTCATTCTGCACTTTATTCTCATATTTGGATCGTATATGATGTAAATAGCTGCATAGATATGTTAGTGCATAATACGTAACTTGTTATCATCAAAACTATATATTTGGGGCATTATTATCCAACATTCTCCCCTCTTTTTTATGATGACAGACACAATAAGCATATATTAACAAATTAACAGTAAGAGTGTATAACAAACAATAAAAGGAGCATTGAAATCATTTTCTCCCCCTGCATAACTAATAATAAGCATATATTAAATATCTAAAAGGAGCATAGTACTTATTTGCTCTCCCTGCATAACTATCAATAAGCATATATTAAATATCTATATTAAGACATACTTGTACCATTCTCCCACTTTGTTATTATCAAAATGAAGAGAATAATTCTTGTAAGCATGCCATAATTTCTTCTCCATGAGCTAAAACTTCAAACAGATCATCCAGATTATGTACATAGTCTTGTACGTCACCCATCTAAATAGGTAGGCAAATACTTACTATGAAAACCAAAATTTCCATAATATTCATCATTACAATCGGTTTAACACATGAATATTCTAAGCCACATACTAATTAAAGAAAACATAGTTTTTAACATACTATATAACCACATACTTAGCATACTACCAAACATAAACCAAGTAGCAACCCTACATAAGTCTTAAAGCAAACAACACACATAGTTTTTGACACATAAAATTAAAAACACCAAATTAACATATTGTTTTTAGAGATAAAACTTATTCAAGTCTTGGTTATGCATGCATTGTCTTCTAAGATAATGGTCCTGGAGGAGGTTGATGTCCTTGGAAATATTCACTGAACTTCATATCCAAGTTATCAAACTTCTTCATGAGCTCCTCCTGATAACTGATGATGTATGTGTTTTAAGTGTAAAGAGCTCTTTGACCAGTCTCCAATTCAAGGATACGTGCAAACAAGGTGTTGTATTGCATATCCGAGAAGCAGGATGTATCTGATTGTCTTTCTGGTGGTTGTTGGCTAGAAGAAGGGGCTTCATGACTTTGAGGAATGTGTTCTTGAGGGAGTTGAGGTTCATCATGTGTATGGATTTTAAAGTTTGTTAATTTCATCCTAGTTAGGGCATTAGAGTCAAAGAACTCAATCGAATGAACTACGAAATTTTCAGAAGCTAGATCAACATGAAATTTATCAAAGATTTTGGTTAAAAATGCACCATAGGGAAGAAATCCTTTTGGTAGAGTTAAGAGGTTTTCATAATAAATTTCAGCCCAATTAACTTGTATATTTCCCATTATAGCATATAAAGCTTTTGCTAACTCAAGGGAACTGAAATGAAAACTTCTAGTTTTTGGAAACAAGTTATAGGATAAAATTCTAGCAATGAACCTAGGGACTGGACAAAGTTTGTTGGAATTGTTCAAAGGTAGAGTGTATCCCAGAAGAAAGATATGATTTGATAACAAATCATCATCATTCATTTTGATTGATTTTAGAGAAACACCTCTAAAAGAAATATTAAATATTTTTCCAATTGACTTATAAGTCAATTCAATTTCAATTCCTTTTACATGTGTTTTTAATTTTTCTGTTCCACTAATTGTTCCTACATGAGTTATGTTTGTAAAGAACAAAAAAAGAGATAAGTGGGTTTTTGGTTTTCAGATGAATATAACTCTAATAAACCTACATTTTCAAAGTAAGAACTGAAATTCCAAGGGATGAAATCATCAAATTTCACAAAACGCCCTGAAAGTATTTCAAAAGATGAAAATTTGTTAAATTCTTCAAGTAAATCAGGGCTTTTCAAGTAGATGATGATTTCATCATTAATACTAGCGTGAACTTGCTTAGCCTTCTTGGGTCTAGACATTAAAACACTGAGAATTGAGAAAATTAAAGGATGAAGGTTGAAAAACTTACCAAAAATAGAAAAACCTAGGAGTAGTCGACTATAATCCATAGTAGTTGACTATAGAACCTGTAAAAACTTGTTTTTGAGGAGAAATTTGAAGAAGAAGAGAGATTTGAAGATGCCCTAACCAGAATGATGGGTTTTCAGGATTTGGGAAGAGGGATGTCGGTTTTTTGTGAGAGAGAGAGAGGGTATATTTAGGTTTTTATGTTATTTTTGTAAAAGAATTAGATTGGATGGTCATGATTTGATCAAAAACAAATGTATGGTTAAGATTTTGATCTAAATGTATGGATAGGATTGAGTAGGTTAAAATGAGTGGTTGAGATGAATTTTACTTAAGTAAAACGAGTATTGGGTTTTGGGTATAAGAGGTTAAAATCCAATATGATGAAAATTACAAAAAAAGTGAAACGATAGTAGTCGACTACTAAGAAAATTAGTCGACTACAATGGAATTGACAAAATACAGGGTTTCTATTTTAACTGAGACTAGTCGACTATTAGTGAAATTAGTCGACTAATAGAAGATTGACAGAATACAGGGTTTCAGATTTTATTGAGAATAGTCGACTACTCAGTAAATTAGTCGACTATAATGAAATGAACAGAATTCCTTATATGCAAAATTTGTGCATGTAGTCGACTACTTTCTTCAATAGTCGACTATTAAAGTTGAAAATACATATATATATATATATATATTTAATTTTAAGAAATTATTTTAAATCTTCTAAAGAATATATACCTAATTCTCTTCTTAGTTTAATATATATATTCTTCTTTTAAAGGTTTGGTTAAAATATTAGCAATTTGTTTATCAGTTGAAATAAAATCTAAAGAAATAACATCTTTTAGTACATTATCACGTAGAAAATGGTGTCTTATATCAATATGTTTTGTACGTGAATGTTGAATAGGATTTTTAGATAGATTAATTACACTTGTATTGTCACACATGATTGATGATGTGGGACAAACTATACCATAATCAGATAAAGTTTGTTTCATCCATAGAACTTGTGCACATGCAAGACTAGCAGCAATATATTCTGCTTCAGTGGTTGATAATGATACTGAATTTTGCTTTTTATTAAACCAAGGTACAAGTGAATATCCAAGAAAATGACACGTACCACTTGTACTTACATCGTGCAAAATCAGCATCACTATGTGATACTAAATCAAATGTGCTATTCTTAGGATAAAATAAACCATAATCTGCAGTCTTTTTTAACTATCTAAAAATTCTTTTTACAGCTTTAAGATGTGATTCTTTAGGATTAGATTGAAATCTAGCACATAAATATACACTAAACATAATATCAGGCCTACTTGCAGTAATATATAGAAGTGAACCAATCATACCTCGATATAACTTTTGGTCAACATTCTTACCATTTTCATCTTTATCAAGAGAAGTAGTTGTACTCATTGGTGTTGGTTTGCTTATTGTATTTTCCGATCCAAAGCGTTTAGGTAAGTCTTTAGCATACTTGCCTTGGTTGATGAAAATCTCTTCTTTTAATTGTTTGATTTATAGTCCAAGGAAAAAATTGAGTTCACCTATGTGACTCATTTCAAATTCATCCTGCATATTCTTTGCAAACTCTTGACAAAGATTATCGTTAGTAGAACCAAAAATTATATCAACTACATATATTTGAATTAATTATAAATATTTATTTATTTTCTTTATAAAGAGTGTAGAATCAATTTTTCCTATTATAAAACCAGAAGTTATAAGAAAACTTTTTAATCTATCATACCAAGCACGGGGTGCTTATTTTAAACCATACAAAGCCTTTTTAAGTTTAAAAACATGGTTTGGAAAATTTTTATTTTTAAAACCTAGAGGTTGTTCTACAAAAACTTCTTCTTTAATAAAACCATTTAAAAAGCACTTTTAACATCCATTTGATATAATTTAAAATTCATAAAATATGCAAATGCAAGTAAAATTCTTATAGATTCTAAACGTGCCACAGGTGCATCTGTTTCATCATAATCAATACCTTCTTCTTGATTATAACCTTATGCAACTAATCTAGCTTTATTTCTAATAACTTGTCCAGATTCATCTAATTTATTTCTAAAAATCTATTTAGTTCCAATAATGGACCTAACTTTTGGTCTTGGAACTAGATCCCAAACATTATTTCTTGTAAATTGGTTTAATTCATCTTACATGGAAATTATCCAAAAATCATTAATTAAAGCTTCTTTTATATTTTTAGGTTCAATTACAGATATAAAAACTGAATGAACAATTAAATTAAAATGTGATCTAGTAGTGACTTTATTCGAAATATTTCCAATGACTAAATCATGTGGATGATTTTTAACTTCTACAAAATCTTTAGATAAATTATTTTGTAAATTATCATCTTTTAAAATATTTAACATTGGAGTATCATGAATAGTATCAACTATATCATCATCATTATTTAAAATAATGGGTGTTTTGTAAAATTCTCATCAAAAGAAACATGCATAGATTCTTCAATGACTAAGGTTCTTTTGTTATATATTCTATATGCTTTACTATGAGTTGAATATCCAGTAAAATTCCTTCATCAGATTTTGAATCAAATTTGACCAAATTATCTTTTGTATTCAAAATAAAACATTTACAACCAAAAAGTTTAAAATAAGAAACTTTAGAAATTTTACCATAAAATAATTCATAAGGTGTTTTCTTTAGAATAGGCCTTACTAAAATTCTATTTTGTACATAACATGCTGTAGAGACAGTTTCTGCCCAAAAATATTTTGGTAGATTACTATCACACAACATAGTTCTAGCACATTCTTGTAAAGTTCTATTTTTCTTTCTACTACACCATTTTGTGGAGCAGCTCGAGGAAAAGAAAAAGTATGAAAATACCATTTTTATCATAAAAATTTGCAAGCATTTCATTTTCAAATTCTCCTCCATGATCACTACATATAGTAATGATTGAAAGAGACATTTGTTTTTGAATCCTTTTACTAAAGATTGAAAACTCATTAAAAGCATCATTTTTATTTTTAAGAAATATTACCCATGTAAATCTTGAAAAATCATCAACAAGAAAAAATGCATACCTACTTCCATTTAATGAAGCTACTCTAGAATGACCAAAAAGGTCAAGATGAATTAATTCTAGTAGTTTACTTGTAGAAACTATATCTTTAGATTTGAAAGATGATTTATGCATTTTACCTTGTTGACATGCATCACAAAAGTTGTCTTTATAAGAAAACTTAGGTAAGCCTTTAACATAATTATATTTAGAAAATTTAGAAATATATTTAAAATTTACATGACCAAAATGTTTATGCCATAAAATAAAATCATTAGATGATGCAAGAAGACAATGTTCATTAGAAATATTTTTCATAGATAAAACATATATATTATTTTTCCTATATCCTTTAAAAAGAATAGTAATCATATCAATATCACAAATAAAGCAAGATTCTTTTTCAAAAACAATTTTAAAACCTTTATCACAAAGTTGACTTATACTAAGTAAATTATGTTTAAGACCATCAACTAATAAACCATTATTAATAATAGGTTTATTTGGATTACCGGCCATACCAATACCAATGATTTTTCCTTTATTGTTATCTTCAAAAGTGACGGTGCCACTATCCTTATTTTGGCATGATGACAACAATTAAATATTTCCAGTCATATGTTTAGAATAACCGCTATCCAAAATCCATCTGTTTTTCTTAGGTATCTGAAATGATAAACATTTATAATTTTAGTACCCATGCTATGTTGGGTCTATAAAATTAGCCTTTAGGAAACCAAACCCATGAAGAGTTTGATTTACCTAAATAATTCTCTGATAAACAAACATTTTTAATAAAATCAGAAATATAACAATTTTTCTATAAAGGAGATAATTTCTTAGGTATCCAAATAGATAAATATTTTAATTTCTTTTTGAGTAAATCATTATTTTTAACATTGTTTTTATGTTGCTTACTAATTGATTTAACAAAAATAGTTTTCTTAGAAATATTATCATTATTAGCATGAAAACCCAAACTTTTTGTCTTTTGAGTTTCTTTTTGAAAAGAAAGTAAATTCTTAAGATTCTCTTTACCTTTATTGAATTTACTAACATTCAAACATATATCATCATATTTTGTTTTAATAGAAAAATATCTTTATCTAAAATATTAATGCAAATTTTTAGATCATTACATTCTGATTTTAGATAAACATTCTCATTAGATAAAATATGATTTTCTTTAAGCAAGGATTTATTTTCCTCTTTTAATTCAATTACTTGAGAATTAGAAAAAGTAGAAGAATTAAAATTAGAAATTTCTTTAAGTAATCTTTTATTTTCACCTTTAAGAAAATTATGTGATGCAATGCATTAAAAGTATCTAAAATTCTTCATTATCACTTACTTCATCTTGTGGCATAAAGCATATATGAGCACTTTTCTTTTCTTCACTTTCTTCACCGAAAAAAGAAGAATCATCGCTTTCGTCCCATGTAGCCACCAAGGCCTTCCTTTTCTTGTTGTTTTGAATATTGTTGAAATTGTTGAAGTAATTTGACTTTTGTTTATTTTTCAACAATGGACAATTTTTCTTCATATGCCCTGGATTATTACACTTGAAACAAAGTTATTTAAATTTAAATTTTTAGATTTGAACTTACCTCATTTTATGAATTTTCTAAATTTACATGCAAGCATGCTCATTTCTTCATCATCATCCGAATCTTCCTTATCCGAAGTAGTATTGAATGCAAGCACTTTCTTGTTCTTAGTTTCATCTTCATTCTTTCTATCTTTAATTTGGACTTTGTAGGCCTTGAGATTTCCAATGAGGTTTTCTACCAAAAGTGTTGACAAGTCATTTGCTTCTTCTATTGTGGTCACTTTCTTTTCCCATTGTGGAGTAAGAGAATGAAGGATCTTTCGCACCATTTCTACTTGTGTGAATTCTTTTCCAAGACCAATAAGAGAATTTATGATGTCGGTGAATCTTGTAAATATTTCTCCAATGATCTCGTTCTCCTTCATTCTAAATAATTCGAATTTGTGTACAAGAACATAAATTTTAGATTCTTTAACTTTACTTGTACTTTCATGAGTTACCTCAAGTGTATGCCAAATATCATAAACGGATGTGGCTGTTGACACCCTATTAAACTCATTCTTGTCAAGAGCGTAAAATAGTGCATTCATGGCTTTGGAGTCCAAGTTTGCATTATTTCTTTGAGATGTTGTCCATTCCGTGAAGGGAGTGATTGGCTTCTCATATTTAGTTTCCACAATGTTCCAAAGTTTGTATCTAATTGATTGGAGATAAATTCTCATCCGACACTTCCAATAATTGTAGTTTAATCCATCGAACATTGGAGGACGATTTGTAGAATGACCTTCTTTAAATTTTAAAGTTGAATCCGATGATGATGCTATTTCTTCAACCTTGCTCTGATACCAAATGTAGGATCTGATCTAATCACACTAAAAAAACTAGAGGGGGTGAATAGTGTTTTATAAAATTTTATGCAAAGTAGATAATAAATTGCAAAGAAGAAATAACAATCACAGAAAATCAACAATACAAACACAAGGATTTATATTGGTTCTACCTTCCCGGTGTACATCCAGTCCCTAAGCAAATCTCGCTTGAGAGTTTCCACTAAGATTTTGAATAGACATACAAAATCAAAATGTAAACCTGACCAATTTGCAAGACTATGCAAATTGCAACCAATCTCTTCACCAAGAGATTACACCTCTCACACTTGAGAGAATACTTTCCTTGAATCAATGTACAAATCTCCTATAAGCCTTGATAAGTTTGTGATGTGTAACAGTGGCTTATAGACTCTTTTGTTCTCTGAATTCTTTTCAAAATCTTGTATGAATGAAGATGAACAATTGTTGTTGTAGAATTTTATTTTTCTCAATACTCAAGTAAAAATCAGATTTTCTTACACTTGAGTTTCATAAAAATTCAATCATATATATTTCTATATATATATATATATATATATATATATATATATA
>BQKN01000866.1:251704-273587 GCA_022839385.1 Asparagus kiusianus
TATATATTCGTTGTCCAAAATTCTGAACTTCTAACCTATTTATATCCCTTGAAAAGACACATTTTTGAACTCATTAAACGGATATAAACGGCTAAAAATTATTTCAAATTCAAACTTAAAACATTCAGAAAAAACGGTCTTAGTAGTCGACTATAGGTCAAAGTAGTCGACTACAATGTATTTGAATTCATTCTGAAAAGTCTGGAAAATTGCACAGTAGTCGACTATAATGTCCATTAGTCGACTACTCACTGAAGCAAAAAGTTTTTGGAAAATTTTAGTCTGTGCACGTAGTCAACTATAATGTTGATTAGTCGACTACTTACTGAAAGAAATGTTTCTGGAAAAATTTCTCTGTGTTTAGTAGTCGACTATTAAATTTGATTAGTTGACTAATCACCGAAGGAAAAGTTTCTAGAAATTTTAACTCAAAATTCAGTAGTTGACTATAAAGAAAAATAGTCAACTACTCTCTGAAGAAAAAGTCTCTGGAAAATTTGACTTAAAATTCAGTAATTGATTATTAAAGAAAAGTAGCCGACTACTCTGTGAAATTCCAGATTCCTGAGTTTCTGTCAGAAAGAGGATTAGTCGACTATAAAAGCTTGTAGTCGACTATGAAAGCTTGTAGTCGACTACTAAGAGTTAAGAATGAGATGCATATAAACTATTTTGAAAATCATTCTTTAACTATGACTTCTAATGATTAACATAGGGGATTTCTATAGTTAACCACACACTAAGCATGTGTTAGTGTGTACGAATACCATGTATGTGTATGTGTTGTGAGTGATCAAGGCTTGTACATAAAATCTAAGTAAAGAAAAAGAGAAAATTTACATTTTGACATATTTCATTTCTTCTTCTTTACTCCATGTTGCCTTGAACTCATTCTGCACTTTATTCTCATATCTGGATCGTATATGATGTAAATAGCTGCATAGATATGTTAGTGCATAATACGTAAATTATTATCATCAAAACTATATATTTAGGGCATTATTATCCAACAGATTCCCTACATCACCTTCACTTCTGATGATATGCTCATTAAAAGCATGTCCCACGACGGACCCCTGTACTTCACAGGATACATCGGTTCCTCTCGGGTGGACCGCATCTAAGTGGACCCATGGTCTGCACTAAGCATTGTCCCCCTGAATCTCATCAAACACCTGGGGATGCCTTAAAAGCGGATATCCGCAACAACTACTGCCATCTTTAGCTTTAACGCCACTAGGACCTAACCACTTGGGAAGATTCACCTCAAATGCCAGCTGGGTGATATGAAAACGGAAGTGACCTACTACGTCATCGATGTAGAACCCTCCTACAACATGCTATTAGGTCGACCATGGATCTATAGCAACTACATAGTTCCGTCCACACTTGCATCAATGTCTAAAATATATGGACGACTGCAATCAAGTGAAGACGGTGGTTGCCGATAAACAGCCCTTCAAAGGGGTTGAGAACTACTTCACCGACTCTTTGCTCTATCAAGACTCTGAATCAGGTGACAACAAAACCCCAATCGAGGTACCTGATAGTGACAGCGAGGCCGACAGTGAGCTTGAGAGCAACTATGGTCTTTTCTTCAATGATATTGAACCCATTGTAATCGCCGACGAAGGCTTTGTTGTAATCGACGCTGATGAAGCGGATGGGCTTATCCTGAATGAAGATCTTGAATTTGCTTACTTGTTGTCTAGTTCAGAGTCTAGTTAGGATGAGTTTAGCAATCTCATTTCAGGGTTGTCTAACAACTCTTCTTTACACTTGCCTGTGTATTCGACGTTTATCATAAACAAATAGATGATCAAATCCTCACAAGCTATCTTTGTCATACCTGCCTAAAATAATTTCCAGCAAGAAATTATCTTCAGAAGTATAGACTAGCCTACACGTATAGTATGGGACAAGTCGGAAGATGATGAGGCTGCCCCCTAGTTCTCATGCTATGGTCAAATTAAGAAGCGCATGATGGAGGGTATGAGTTACGACTTCACCCGCAAAGAAGGCTTGAAATACGGCAAGGTTGAAAAACACCCATCCGACCTTCCTATGTTCCAACGGAAAGCCTAACAATTACTACGACAAAACCCAAAAGGGGTTGGGCTACACCTCCTCTTCCTGAGAGTTATACTGCAATTTTGACGAGATATCTGACGACACGCGTTCAGATGATCAATCGTTGACGTCCTTAACATGGGATTTAGACATTAGCGTGGGAGACTTGTTCGAGAACCTCACAGTCAACATGACCATGGTCGATCCCACCGAAATCAAAGAGGACCAAATCTCGCTTTATGATGAAGCATGGGATCGTTATGTTAGTGCCTAATAGAGTGGTCGCTTCGAACAGCATAATCCACCCACTAAGGACGAGATACTCCAAATAAATATAGGGGACGAGACCAACCCCAAATCTATATTTATCAGTAATAGTTTACCTCCCCAGGAGAAGGAAGACCTCATATCCCTTATCTGGGAGTACATCGACGTCTTCATATGGAATTATAAGGACATGTCCGGTCTTGATCCTCAGATAGCCATGCATTACCTCAACATCGACTCGGATGCCAAACCTGTCAAACAACAGTAAAGACGATTTTGTTCACAAATCATGGAAGCGATCGAAGCCAAAGTGAAGAAGCTAATCGAATCAGACTTCATCAGAGAGAGGAGTAACACCCCGATTAGGTGGCTAACATCATTTTAGTGCATGAAATTATGATGATATGTTCGGTCTTGATCCTCAGATAGCCATGCATCACCTCAACATCGACTCGGATGCCCAACCTGTCAAACAACAGTAAAGACGATTTTGTCCATAAATCATGGAAGTTGATCGAAGCCATATCTATATTGACTTTAGAGACCTCAATATCGCTTGTCCAAAGGATGAGCTCCCTCTACCCATCACGGGTATCATTATTAACAACATGTGTGGTTTCGAAAGGATGTCTTTCATGGACATGTTTTTAGGGTATTATCAAATCAAGATGCACCCCGAAGATGAGAAGCACACTTCATTCAAAATGTCGATGGGGGCGTACTATTACACAGTCATGCCCTTCGGACTTAAGAACATTGGCGTAACCTATCAGCGTGCTATGAGCATGATTTTTCAGGATCATCTACGAAAGACAGCCGAATGCTACGTAGATGACTTGGTCGTGAAAAGTCGCAGCAAAGATGATCATCTCTAAGACCTGAGAACGATGTTCGAGCTGATGTGATCCCATCAACTTAAGATGAACCCCACAAAGTCATTTTTAGGGATATCGAGCGGCAAATTCCTCGGATTCATCATCATGACGAAGGGAATTCACATAGACCCTGACAAGGTGCAAGCTCATCAAGAGCTTCAACCACCTAGGAATCTCAAGGAATCAAGAGGACTACAAGGACGTCTGGCCTAAATTCGAAGATTCATCTCGAATCTCTCGGGTAAATACCAACCCTTCTCTAAGCTGATAAAGAAAGGTGTTTCCTTCGTGTGTGATGAGCCTTGCTAACAAGTGTTCGATGAGATTAAGACTTATCACTTGAATCCGTCGGTCTTGGCGGCCCCGGTTTTGGGAAAATCCTTCCTGATCTATGTACGAGCAATGAAGCATTATATTAGCGCTCTCTTAGAACAGAATGATGATGCTAGCCATGAGCAAAGCATCTACTACCTGAGTAAAACCTTGCAGGAAGCCGAACGACGATACCCTATTGGTCGAAAAGGAGTGTTTGGCATTGGTGCTCGCTATCCAGAAAATACGACACTACCTGGTTGGTCAAACCATACACATCATCTCCCGGACGAATCACATCCGAGTTTTCATGACCCAGCCTAGATCCTTAAATTGGCGCCTGGCAAGATGGGCACTCCTGCTGTCTCAATACGACATACACTTTATGCCACAGAAGTCCGTCAAAGGACAAACAATTTACGATCTCATTGTCAGTCATCCACTCGAGTCGAAGAATAACCTATTCAAAGCTATGTCAGATGAAACCCACAAGGTTAATACAACCTCACAGGAAGAAGTTTGGCGATTGTACTTCTACGGAGCATCTCGTGTAGGCACAAGTGGATCTATCATCACGGGAGTGGGGGTGGTCTTGGTTTCTCTATAAAACCATGTATTACCTCGAACTTCCTCTTTAACTGAGCCATATACCAATAATGTAGCTAAGTACAATGCGTTACTCATCAAACTCGGCCTCGCCATGGAGTTGGGTGCTAATCATCTTGAAGCTTACGATGACTCTCTGCTCATCATCAGACAGATGACAGGGGAATACGAAGTCAGAAATGATGACTTAATCCCATGTCATGAAGCGGCTGTCAAATTAGCCAAATCATTCGAAAGCTTCCGCATTAAGCATGTGCTTCATTCCAAGAACACACACGCAAATGCTCTAGTGTCATTGGTAGCCAACCTAGCTCAACCGTTGGGAAATAGTCAGCACGTCACCGTCACAAGCCGACAACTTTTTGAACCGGAGCATGTTCTAGAAGCCAATGCAACTCACTAGGCTACGGGTCAACTCAAGCCAAGAGATTGATGTTTTTTAATCATCGACTACGTCTTATACGACATACTACCCAAAGACGTAAAGGAGCGAGATTCTGTTCGCAAACGTGCACCAAGATTCTACTATGCCACAAAAGCATTGTGTCGTAGCTCCTACGATGGCATGTTGCTTTGGTGTCTCTTAATGACAAAAGCATAGGAAGCCTTGCAGGAAGCCCATGATGGTACCAACGACGCTCATCAATCCAGACCTAAGCTCTGGGATCACTTGCAAAGAATGGGCTATTACTGGCCCAGAATGATCCATGACGCTGTCGCTTATGCCAAACATTGCCATCCGTATCAGACCCATGCCAACTACATTCACAAACCACCCAAAGCCTACATCCGACAGTGACTTCGTGGCCGTTTGAGACCCGGGGGATGGATGTCATTGGACTAATTTCTCCATCATTAACCAAAGGTCATCATTTCATCCTTGCTATACCCGACTACTTCTCTAAGTGGGCCGAAGTCGTTCCCTTAAGATAAGTCAAAACCAGTGATGTTATCAAGTTCATCAAACATTATATTGTCTATCAATACGGCATTTCAATACATATCATTCATGATAACAGATCACAGTTCGTTAGTTATGCATTCACTCAATTCTGTGACAAGTTTAGAATACAGAACCTAGCATCCACGGCTTACAATCCATTAGCAAATGGACTAGCTGAGGCTTTTAACAAGACGATCGTCAAGATCTTGACCAAGCTGATGTCCAACAGCAAGCGCGATTGGAATGAAAAGCTCGGTGAAAGCTTGTGGGTGTACCGTACTACGACTCATGCACTGACTAGTACCACACCTTATTAACTGGTGTACGGTTGTAAAGCCGTGCTACCGCTGGAGATTCAGATTCCATCCCTACATGTCGTACTCACAATGGGGATGGTGACTAAAGAAAGTCATCGATGAAGTCTCACAGAATTGGAGGCGTTAGATGAGAAGCTGCTCGAAGCTTAACAACACATTGAGTTCTATCAAGCCCGAATATCCAGGGCTTTCAACAATAAAGTGAAGCACAGATTTTTCAAGGAAGGAGAGTTGGTCCTTGCTGTTCGACGACCTATGATACTCAACTCTAAGAAGAAAGGAAAATTCTAACCAAAATGGAAAGTGTTATTCGTGATAGAGATGGTCTATTCGAATGCAGCTTACTGCCTCGTCAAACCGAATGGCGATAAGATCCTGATGCCTATCAATGGCAAATTCTTGAAGAAGTACTACCCATAGTCTTCCTTCCTAACCCTCCCACTGGTGCATGAGGCTAAACTACTCCTGTACTCCGACAAGTATACGAGTATAAACTGCTCATTGCCTCCAACTGGTATACGAGGCTAAACTAATCCCTATCTTTGATGAAAAGTTCCTTTGAGAATACTGCACATGATATTCTTAAGGATAACCTAGAATAAGCTAATTATTCTAGATGAGAAGCAACCATCCGAGTAATCCACTCTTAATCATGATAAAAATTATTAAGAACCTCCTGATGTGGTTGTTTAATCATGTCTAAAATGATTAAAACCCTCCAACTGGTGCATGAGGTTAAAATGCATCTTACATCTCCTACTCGGTCAAACCTTCCTACAGTTAGGACCAGAGCCAAAACCCCATCTCGATTCCTTCCAAGAATGAGAGGTCCACTTTCAAAATGGACGACTAAAACTTTAAATAGTTAGGGTCATCCCAAATCTCACACCTGATCAAACCTTCCTACAGTTAGGATCAAAACAAAATTCCCTCGCTAACCATTTCTAATAAGATGGCGAGTCCCCAAAACTATCAAGTTAATTACCACCTCTAATAGTCATTTCTCCATCAGTCTTATTCAACTGGACGACGAATCTTGTAAGACTAGCAAGTTAACTATTACCTCTGATAGTCTCTTCCAAATTTTTCTCGTCGATCCTCTCCAATAGGACGATAGGACCACTCCCACTGTCATGGTAACACTTTACCTCTGACAAATCAGTTTACCAATCCTCTTTAATAGGATGGTGAGCCCACAAATTTGCTTAAAATTGCAACAAACTCCTACTGTCACGTTAACAACCACCTCTGACAAAATCACCCACCAATCCTCTCCAATAGGATGGTGGGTCCACCGAACTATCATGTTAACGATTATCTCTGATAGTCAACTTTGTCATTCTCACAAATAACATTGCACAATCAGTCGTCACACTCATAAGTCCCTGAACGATCTGATCCATTCTGTGTATTCTAATATTCTTAGAACAATCGATGGGTAGTAGCCTACCATGTGATGCACTACTATATCAATCAACCGTCACACTCTTATGTCCTTGAACGATTTGATTATCCCAACACCGTCATTCCCATAAATGATATTGTTCGTCGATAACGGCCTTCCAAGCGATGTGCTTTATTGATTCCCGAATAGGGACTTATAAAGCGATGAGTCGTTATTCAGACCCTCTCCCGGTCGCTCACGCAAGTGATCGGTCATTTCGGGCTAAGTTATTACACTTAACAACACGACCCAACCTAATTACGACTTAACGGTCGTAATTAACTCAACCCAAAGCCTCGAACGTCTAAGGGTAGGAAAGAAATTTTAGCATTAAGTCTAAAAGAAACTTTCTGATAACTCATCATACCGAGGGGAATAGTATGGCTAGCCCGATTCAAACGATAATCGGTAAAGGCAAATCAAACCTGTTGATAGCTGAGGGTTTGCTAAAAATCCAAAGTGTCGGTCGACGAAAGGGAGCTATGCACATGAGGTGTTGAAAGCGATAAGTGGACAATAAAATCATAATTCCATTCATGATTGACTTTGAGATAATATATTCAAACAAAGTTATGAAAATACATTCGAACAAAGCCATAATAATGTATGCAAGCAAAAATAACAAAAAAAAGTGTCTCAAGATCAATCCACTCCACCGAACCTAGTCTAGCAAACTGAAGGAGGCAAGATCAGCCTTAATAGCAGCTATCTCTTTCACTCGGCCCACTCGGAACTGGTCCTCTGCCTCCTTCCAGATCTTGGCCTCAAAGGACGTGGCAGTAGTAGAGTCTTCTTTACGCAGTGCCTGGAGGGCCTGCATCTCCCTTTCAACAGTGCCGTGAACATTTTGCATTTTCAAGCAATAAGCCTTTTAGAGTCGACTCTTCCTTAATGAGGTTGGCCTTCATTCGAGCGATGGTGGAGGATGAGGCATCCATCTCAGCCTACAGTAGGTGTTGGTGATTAAGTAGATGCGCGATGAGAGCTTCATTGTCTGATAGATCCCTCTCTCGAACCTCCTGCTCCCATGCCCCTTTGATCCAAGCCTGGGCTATCAGCTGCTTCACCTCGGGTTCCGAGTCAGCGTGCAACAGATCTTCCAAGCACGTCAAACATAACTCGACTCCGAGAAGGCTCACCAAGCAATGTGAAGCTTGTCGAGCCTCACCCAAACGCCTGAGGTCGGCTATGTAATTCATGAGGAAAGGCTTAAAGTCTGCATAAGTCCCCCAACTAAGGCTAACATTGGAGATCGCTTGTTTCATAGCATTTTCCAATTGCCAGATGAGGTCCCACACAGATCTAGAGCCCGAGGAGGCAGATTCCTGACCCGCAGGAATCAAGGCGATAGGTTGGATTAGGAGTATAAGTCCTTCATCATTAAGAGGAGACTGTGAAGGGGACTGCAGGGCAGAGGAGGAAGTGGATTCCCCCTCCTCTTTATCAGAGAGGATGATGGGTTTAGGTTGAACAGGCTCAAATCTCGCTAATCTCCTCCTACGAGAGTGCTCCTCATTTTGATCTGCTTCCTCCTTAGAGAGAGGCTCATTCCAAGACGATCTCAGGCTACAAGGTCTAGCAACCGGAATCCCCTCTTGAACTGCAAAATACAACAGAAAGGAGTTAGAAGTTTTAACTCAAAAGGTCAAAATTTTCTGAGTCTTAAGAAAACAGGCAGCCCACAAAACGCAGGCGAGCCCTATCATGCGGGCAAACTACCAAGGTTCACCTGACGAAGGCCAAAAGCTCGCCTAATGAACAAAGCTTGCTAGTTAAGCAAAGCTCGCCTGTCAAAGACAGGAGCTCATGTACCAAGTAGAGCTCGCCTGACAAACGACGCTCACCTAAGCAAAGCTCGACTGACATGTAAGCTCGCCTAAAATAGTAGAACCCCACTAGGGATGGTGAAGCTCACTGTGGAAGATGAACAAAAGATATTTATCTTCCCAGTTTCACCCATTCATATGTCCATTTTAGTCCCTCGGTTATTAACCTACCATGGTGGTTTTGGGGCACGTTGGGGGTGCCTTAGTAGCGTCGGCGGTCCTAGCAGTGGTAGAGGAGGAAACTTCCTTCTTCCCCAGCGAAGCAGGCAATTTCACTCTTGGGGCCATCTCAGACTTAGGGAAGAGTGAGAACGAAGAAGAGCTTTGGGTTTCTCTGAGAACTTGAGAAAGAAAATTTTTGGAGCATGGTAACCTCCCGATGAGGGAGACGAGCACTTCATATAGGTGAAGCTAATGGCTCAGATTGCCTACAACGATTTGATTCCACGGTTTGAATCGAATGGCCTTGAGTAAGGCGGGACGTTCAGAATTCCAAACAAACGGTCAGGTTGAAACAGTTCTGATCAAATGAGCACGACCACTCACCAAAACAATGAGCGAGATCAAAAGCATCGCCAGATCAATGGCTCAGAGCGAGCACGTGAAGATGAGGTGTTCCCATCAGACCGTAATTAATGCGATCTGATGTGCCTACGATGCCATGTCGCCTTAGCTGGCAAGCTCAAGAGCCCATGTGTAGACACGTGGCTTGCCTATCGCCAACACAAAGCTCGCCCACAACCATCATTCGCCTCTAATCACGAAGCTCGCCTGACAACATCTGGAGCTCGCTTACATGGCTGGGGCCCACCTTTTAACTCCCAGAGGTAACGATGCCTGAGCTCACTAGGCTCATGGAACTTGCCTGATGCTTGAGTTCACTTGTCAATGGATGACTAGAGCTCGCCTACATAGTTTGAGCTTGTCTGTTGCATGAGCTCGCCTGACGACACATTTGAGCTCGCTTGTTGCTTGAGCTTGCTAGATCTCATTGAGTTTGTTGGGTCCTTTTGTTTTGATGATGATTTACAAACAATTTATAACTAATATTGTTTGTCTAGTGTTTGTATTTTTGTATTTATTCTAGGCAAACAATATGTTGGAGGATGGATGGAATTGAGCCATAATGATCATATCAAATGGAGGTTGGCGGAAATAGTAGAGTGAAGCAATGTTATTTAAGTTTAAGATCCAAGTTCAAGCTTCATACGCAAGTTTACCAAGTTGAGCTATATTGAAGACCATCAAGCTTGGGTATATAGTTTATAGTATTTGTAGTATAGGTTTATACTTGTGTGTTAATACTTTAAGCTCATATTATTCACACACACGTATTTATTAATTTTATCAAAATATAGGTGTTTTTAATAAAATATTGTTTATTAGTTTATAGACTTCAATATCACTTTATACATAGTTTATTAAGTCTATAAAATTATTTTACAAAGTTTCAAAACTTGGTTTATGTCAAAACATTATATTTCAAGTATATTAAGTTTGCATGTTTTGAATATTTTTGTAAAATGATAAGTTTTCATTATTGAGAAGTGAAATTCCAAAAATTATTTATTGTAATATGTTCATTTACATGTTTACAATAATTTTCCAAAGTTTTATATTTTTTAGAATTTATTTGCCATTTTTTAAGGCACTTTAAAGTTGATTTTTACTATTCAAATCAGGCCGATAAAGTGTTATCAGTCGACTGATAGATGTGTTCAGTCGACTGATGAAAATGCATGGAATCATCGAAAAGACTCTGTTTATTTTCATTTGACTGATCAGTCAACTGATGAAGTCATCGGTCGACAGATCAGTCGACTGATAAGCTCATAACGGCTAGTTTTGTACAATTACCAGATTTTTAGTTTTTGACCAGTTTACAAAATAATTTATTTCTCTCAACTGGAAAGTGATATTTACAAAATTCTTTATCTAAAATGTTCATATACATGTTTAGAAACTTTCCTCAAATTTTCATGAATTTTGGAGTTGATTTACTATGTCAAATTGATTTTACAAAGTCGGGTGTTTTACAAATTTTTAGAAACTTAATATTTGTCTTCAAATATTTATTTCTCTCAACTGGGAAGGGATGTTTTAGAAATTCTTTCTCTAACATGTTTATTTACATGTCTATAACCTTTATTAAACATTTCATGATTTTTTGATTTGATTTACTATTTTTAATTGATTTTACAAAACTAGATACGCAAAATTCCAGCACTCTGAAACTGTCTGTTTTTCTTCTATCGAGGTCATCAGTCGACTTATGTACATTTTCAGTTGACGGACGACCTCATAATGGCTAGTTTCTACAAATTTCTATGTTTCCATTATTTTGTCTTTTTTGCTTGGTTTTCTTGGGTATTTAGGGGTTGTTTCTTCATCCTATATATACCCCTTACCCTCAAACTTCTGAAATTATCAAGAAAAGTTTTAAACAAGTTTTAAAAGAGTTTAAGTTTGTTTAAAGGTTTTGTTTGTGAAGAAATTTTCACAAGAGCTTGAGGAAGATCATCAATTATGTTTGAGCATTCAACTCTTCTCCCTCTCTCTTGATCCATAGAGAAGTTTCCCTAAACTCTTTTTCTAGATTTATATCTATTTGTTTGATTATCATTTTATTAAAGCTAGTTTTATATTGAGTTTAGATTTGATTAATCTCTTTGTTTATACAAACAACCATTGAGCTTATTGTATTTTATACATAGTATAATTTGGATTGTGGGGAGTGTGACTTAGAGAGTGAGCCTACATTATGTTCTCATCCATTATAGAGAATAAATTTATTTGTATTATGAACCTAATTGTGTTGAACACTTTGTAATACACTTGTACACCAAGAGGAGTGTGTGGTGAGAGACGGGGTTGTCCCAAGAGGAGTGGGGTAGGTGATAATGCCTAGAGGTAGGTTGTAATTCCTAACACTTGAGGGAGACACGAGCTAGAGACCAACACTTGAGGTGGTAGTGAGTGAGATTGCAAGAGTGTGAATTGTAAAGTTTTTGGTGAACTAGAAAATCGAGTGTGAGGTATAAACGTTATTCAGGTGAGCGTAGAAAACCCGGTTGTGATAGTGGAGATCTTCTCGAGGTGAGGAGCAGAGACGTAGGTCGTGGGGACCGAACTCCGTGATCATATCGTTTGTTTGCGTTTGTCATTGGCGTTCCTTTATCTTCGTGCTTATCATTTATATCGCCTTTTTTAATTGCTTATTGTTTATATTGCCCTATCACTTTAGTAGTTTGTTTACCCTAGTGTTATTTGTATATCCTTGCACATATATTGTTCATATCTCTTATGCTAGGATATATTTGTTAGTAAAGTTTTTATTTGGCATTAAATCGGAATAGATTAGCATAAACTCTATTCACCCCCCCTCTAGGGTTCCTTCCTAGTAGCATTAGGGAGCTTTCAATTGGTATCAGAGCTTGGTGCTCTTTGATTTAAGGTTTAATCACCTTGAGTTAAAGATCCAAGTTATCTTTTTGTGCTAATCTAGTTTTGAGATTTATTATTATCTTGCTTACATACATATAGATATTATGGATATGAATGATGCATCTTTTTTAGGCTATGATCCTAGTGTTGCTCTAAAATATAGAAACTTCCCTTATGATCAATGGTATTTTAGATTCAAAATATTTGTTCAATCTAAAAATATAGATTTGTGGGAAGTTATTGATTGTGCTTACATTATGCCCACTTTAGAAAAATCCAAGTGGAGAAATCATGATAAAAAGATGTTTACAATGAACAAGTTGGTGTTAGAATTTATGCATAATGCTTTTAGACCATATATTTCTAATGAACTTTCTCATTTTGATAGTGCTTATACAATATGGAAACTTTACATTAAGGGAACTTGGAGGCGATCTGACGATCTTTGGCGGTTCCCTCTTCAAGTTCACATGGAGCCTCATCGTGCACACGGCCACTAGGCGATAGCCCTAGTGTGGTAAGCGATTTGGAATCCAAAAGTAAATTAACTATGTATGAACTCGCTTGTTCCTATGAGAGATTAATGCATGCCTACACTAGGTTGCATAATAATTTTATTAATTTAAAAAGCAAGCATATAGAATTGAAATCCGATCATGAGTTATTAGCTTCTAAGTTTGATACTATCTCTAATGAAAATGTGATCCTTAAAGAAAATAATGAGAAATTAAAATCGGATCATGTTTCTTTAATTTCAAACGTTGCTAAGTTAACTCATGAGAAAGATAATGCCATATTAGAAGTAGAAAACATGAAAAATAATGTTATCTCTTTTGATAATAATCATATTTATTCTACTTCTAATGACAATGCTTAAATGCATAATGATGATTTGAATCATGTTAAGAATCGCATATCATATCTTGATTCTACACTAAAAACATGCATTGTTAAAAATGATAAGCTTATGGACTTGTGTGCAAAGTTCCGTACAAATGTTTCTAAGAAACTCATACACTATGCACATATGTATAACAAAGTTTACAAATGCTCCATTTGTGGTCGTAAAGTCCATCTTACTAAATTTTGTTATAATGCACAAAAATCCTCTAAATCCAACAACATCGACACTTGTGCATTCCATCAAGCTTCATCTTCATCTACTCATACACGTGTACATGCACACACTCATAAAGTTCATCATAAGCATACTCATGTGTATAGATGTGATCATTGTGGCAGATTTGATCATTTGGCCAAATTTTATTTTGATTTAAAGAGAGTTTCACATTTGCAAAATAATTTTAAAAGACCGTTCATGTTTGCAAATGTTTCTAATGTTTCCCGTGCACACTCATATGGTCTACAAAAACAAATAGGTCACTTTTATTGCACATATTGCAATCGGAAGGGTCATTTAAGTGATTTTTGTTATGACCGTGTCCGTGGGCTAAATGCACCCAAAAGGGTTCACAACCCTAGGGCTTTGAGCTTAAATAATAGAGGTCATGTTCCTAAATCTTTTGGTATCGAGAATACTTGGGTATCAAAACAAATTTGATTTTTTTTAAAAACCAAGATTTTTTAATGTTTTTAATTTTTTTCATTTCTTGGTTTTGGAAAATTTTGTTTTTATGATTTATATCTTGATTTATGATTTCATTTGAGTAATTTGTTTTCATTTGAAAACTTTTTTCATGATTATCATATTTTTCTTTCAATTGTTTTCATAAATCTATTTTCACATGGTTTTTATGTGCTTTGAGACACATTTTTTTAAAATAACATATCTACATGTGTTCTCATTATCCTTCATATGAGAGTTATTAGCATGTTTTTCATCTATGCTTACTCACATGTTTTGCCTTGATCATTATTGCATATATTCCATAAGGCATCTTGATAGGGGGAGCTATTCCCTATTATTGTTTATACTCACCGTGCTTGTAGGTAGGGGAGCCTTCGCTCTCTTATCACTTTCCCCTTTTTGATATTGTCATAAGGGGGGAAATATTATGAGTATATCGTGTTTTAGTTATATGCATGATAATTATAACTTGTATATTTATTTCATTTCATGCATATATCTCTTTTTGTAAATTGTTTGTCATCATCAAAAAGGGGGAGATTGTTGGGTCCTTTTTTTTATGATGATTTATAAACAATTTATAACTAATATTGTTTGTCTAGTATTTGTGTTTTTGTATTTATTCTAGGCAAACAATATATTAGAGGATGGATGGAATTGCGCCATAACGATCATATCAAATGGAGGTTGACGGAAATAGTAGAGTGAAGCAATGCTATTCAAGTTGAAGATCCAAGTTTAAGCTTCATACGCAAGTTTACCAAGTCGAGCTATATTGAAGACCTTCAAGCTTGGGTATATAGTTTATAGTATTTGTAGTATAGGTTTATACTTGTGTGTTAATACTTTAAGCTCATATTATTCACACACGCGTATTTGTTAATTTTATCAAAATATAAGTGTTTTTTATAAAATATTGTTTTTTAGTTTATAGACTTCAATATCAATTTATACATAGTTTATTAAGTCTATAAAATTATTTTACAAAGTTTCAAAACTTGGTTTATGTCAAAACATTATATTTCAAGTATATTAAGTTTGCATGTTTTGAACATTATAAAACGATAAGTTTTCATTATTGAGAAGCGCAATTCTAAAAATTCTTTTTGTAATATGTTTATTTACATGTTTATAATAACTTCTCAAAGTTTTACATTTTTTGAAATTTATTTGCTATTTTTTAAGGCACTTCAAAGTTGGTTTTTACTATTCAAATCAGGCTGATACAGTGTTATCAGTCGACTGATACATATGTTCAGTCGACTAATAAAAATGC
The DNA here is from genome assembly GCA_022839385.1 of Asparagus kiusianus. NCBI lineage: Eukaryota > Viridiplantae > Streptophyta > Magnoliopsida > Asparagales > Asparagaceae > Asparagus > Asparagus kiusianus. The sequence goes on from BQKN01000866.1 coordinate 266,673, forward strand.
CTGGAATCATCAAAAAGCCTCTGTTTATTTTCAGTCGACTGATGAGGTCATCGGTCGACTGATCAGTCGACTGATAAGCTCATAACAGCTAGTTTTGTATAGTTTCCAGATTTTTAGTTTTTGATCAGTTTACAAAATAATTTATTTCTCTTAAATAGGAAGTGATATTTAAAAAATTCTTTCTCTAACATGTTCATATATATGTTTAGAAACTTCTCTCAAAATTTCATGAATTTTGGAGTTAATTTACTATGTCAAATTGATTTTACAAAGTCGGGTGTTTTAGTAGTTTTTAGAAACTATAACACTTGTGTTTAAACATTTATTTCTCTCAACTGGAAAGTTATATTTCATAAATTCTTTCTCTAACATATTTATGTACATGTCTAGAACTTTTCCTAAAACTTTTATGATTTTTGGGTTTGATTTACTATTTTTAATTGATTTTACAAAACCAGATATGCAAAATTCCAGCACTCTGAAACTGTCTGTTTTTCTTCTATCGAGGTCATCAGTCGACTGATGTACATTTTCAGTCGACGGACGACCACATAACGGCTAGTTTTTACAGATTTCTATGTTTCTATTATTTTATCTTTTTGCTTGGTTTTCTTGGGTTTTTGGGGGTTATTTCTTCATCCTATATATACCCCTTACCCTCAAACTTCTGATATTATCAAGAAAAGTTTTAAACAAGTTTTAAAGGAGTTTAAGTTTGTTTTAAGTTTGTTTAAGGGTTTGGTTTGTGAAGAAATTTTTATAAGAGCTTGAGGAAGATCATCAATTATGTTTGAGCATTCAACTCTTCTCCCTCTCTCTTGATCCATAGAGAAGTTTCCCTAAACTCTTTTTCTAGCTTTATATCTATTTGTTTGATTATCATTTTATTAAAGCTAGTTTTATATTGAGTTTAGATTTGATTAATCTCTTTGTTTACACACACAACCATTGAGCTTATTATATTTTATACATAGTATAATTTAGGTTGTGGGGAGTATGACTTAGGGAGTGAGCCTACATATTGTTCTCATCCATTGTAGAGAACAAATTTATTTGTATTGTGAGCCTAATTGTGTTGAATACTTTGTAATACACTTGTACACCGAGAGAAGTGTGTGGTGAGAGACGGGATCATCCCAAGAGGAGTGGGGTAGGTGGTAATGCCTAGATGTAGATTGTAATTTCTAACACTTGAGGGAGACACGTGCTAGAGACCAACACTTGAGGTGGTAGTGAGTGTGATTGTAAGAGTGTGAATTGTAAAGTTTTTGGTGAACTAGAAAACCGAGTGTGAGGTGTAAACATTATTCGGGTGAGCGGAAAAAACCCAGCTGTGATAGTGAAGATCTTCTTGAGGTGAGGAGCGGAGACGTACGTCGTGGGGACCGAACTCCGTGATCATATCATTTGTTTGTGTTTGTCATTGGTGTTCATTTATATTCGTGCTTATCATTTATATCGCTTTTGTCAATTGCTTATTGTTTATATTGCCCCTATCACTTTAGTAGTTTATTTACCCTTGTGTTATTTGTATATCCTTGCACATATATTGTTCATATCTCTTGTGCTAGGATACATTTGTTAGTAAAGTTTTTATTTGGCATTAAATCGGATTAGATTAGCATAAACCCTATTCACCCCCCCCCCCCTCTATGGTTCCTTCCTAGTGGCATTAGGGTGCTTTTAGAGTTCGCCTGAAGGACTCAACCCGACCAGATGCCTCGAACGGCTAAGAGTAAAGAAGAAATCTTAGCATTAAGTCTAAGAGAAACTTCTTAACAACTCATCATACAGAAGGGAATAGTACGACTAGCCCGATTCAAACGATAATCGGTAAAGGCAAAATAAACCCGTTGATAACTGAGGGTTTTCTAGAAATCCTAAGAGAGACAAGAGGAAAGGAGTATATGCACACGACATTGGACAACAAAAGCATAAACTTCATTCATAAGCTGATTTTGAAGCAATACCTTCGAACAAAGTTATAACAATACATTCAAGCAAAGTCATAACAAAACGTAAAGACGTCTCATAGTCAACCCTGTCGAGCTCAATCCAACAAACTAAAGGATGCGATCTCAACCATAACAGTAGCCAACCTCTTTGCCCGGTCAGCTCGGAGCTGCTCCTCAGCTTTCTTCTCGAGCTCAGCCTCAGCAAGAGCATCAGCAGCAGCAGCAGTCGTTTCTTCTCGATGCAATGTATGGAGAGCTTTCATCGCTTCTCTATAAGCACCAAGAACTCTGGTGCTCTCGAGCTTAAAGTCCTTCAGGGTCACCTCTATCTAGGTAGTCCTGACCCTGATACGCTCAGTAATGTTATTGTAAGCATCCATCTTAGTCTGTAGTCGACGTTGTCGCTCACATAAGTTCACGATAATAACCTCCTGCTTGAATATCCTCTTCTCTCAAGCTTTACGCTCGCAAGAAGCTTTGATCTGAGCTTCGATTATGAGAAGCGCTACCTCATCACACGGGTTAGTGAACACCAACCCTTCCAAGCGATGAATGGCTTCCTCCAAGCGAATGAGCTTTTCCTCACAACGCCTAGCCTGCCTGATACCGCCCATGCACTGGATGTCCTTTAGACTATCAGCTATGAAGGGGTAGAAGTAAAAGAAGGTGCCCCACCCAATGCGAACGATAGAGATTGCTTCATTTCATGGCATTCTCTAGCCGTTGGATGAGGCCTTGCACGAATCCAGGGTCCGGAGAAGCAGAATCTTGACTTTGGGCCATCACAACAATAGGATGCACCCGGGGGAGAGGCCCGTCGTCATCAATAGGTGGCCTCCATCCAAGATCCCATATGTTGGTCGGATCAGAAAAGCCAGGCTTACACTTGGACTGTGGGGAATATGTCTGAGCGGACGCCGGAGTGGGAAACTCCTCATCATCAGATATTAAAATAGGATCAGACTCCAATCTCGCTAGCCTCCTCTTGTGAGCGGTCTCCTCATACCAATCCACCTCCTCAGCAGTGAGAGATCTCTTACCAGAAGACCTTAAATTATGAGACCTAACAATCAGGGCCTCCTTTCGAGCTACATAATAAAACAAAAAGAGTTAGAAATTTTTGACTCAAAAGGTCAAAAAAAATTCTATGTCTTGAAGGCAGATGGCTTGTGAAATGCAGGCAATCTCCATCATGCAAGCGAGCTGACGAAGCTCGCCCGTCAAACAAATCTTACCTGACAAAGGCAGAGGCTCACTTGACGAAGATCAGAGCTTACCCAACAAAGCAGGGCTCCCCTGGCGGAAGCAGAGCTCACCTGACAGGCAAAAAACTTGCCAAAATAGCAGGGCTCCGCCTGAATAGACGAAGCTCGCTAGAAGATGAACAGAAGTCTGTTCGTCTCCTTTGTTTCTAGTGACCTGGACTTACCGTGGTGAGTTTGAGCCATGCCAAGGGCGGCAGTGGCAACGTTGGTAGCAGCAGAGGAGGAAGAAACTTCCTTCTTCCCCTTCGAAGTAGACACCTTCACTCTTGGGGCCATAGCGAGTTAAATGAAGAATGAGGATGGGGCTCTTGTTTTTTGTTAGAACTCGAGCAAAAGTTTCTCAATAGCATAGTAACCTCCCGATGAGGGAGACGAGTGCTTCATATAGGCAAATCTCAACGGCTGAGATTCACCAGCTCAGTCGAAGCGAGCGACTCAAATCGCCTGCAGACAGTTCGATTCAACAGTTCGAATCAAATGGCTGCGAGTGAGGCGGGACGTTCAGAATTCCGCGTGAATGGCCAAGATCTGGCGGTTCGAGCATGATCTCTCGTCGAATCGACGGTTGAGATCAAGAAATTCCACAGCTCAGATCGAGCAAGCGAAGACGAGGCATCGCCTTAGCTGTCAAGCGCAAGAGCTCGCCCACAAACACATGGCTCGCCCGCCACCAACTTGGACCTTAACCGTAAAACCCCATAATTTTGAATGTTGTGAGATATAATAATAAATATGTTATATTGTAATAAATAACGTTTATTGATATTTGAGTATGCTAGGAATTGATTTGAGATCAATTCGATACATATATATGAATATATGAGTGCAAATGCACAAAACATGCACGAGAAACATGCACGAGAAAAATCTGGGAAAAATGACCAGTTAAGAGTTTATAGATTTTACACAACGATACACTTAGAATCTGGGAAAACTAAAAAGAGAAAAATTTTAGGTCTTTTCAATAGCTTTCCAACAAATCTTTAATCACCTCATTCTGAGGTCGGATGAGAAAGTTATTACCAAAATACTGTGTACAGATTTCAAAAACCTGTGTATTACTTAGTAGTCGACTACTAAGCTTACTAGTCGACTATCGGGAATTCCTGGACGTGCCAGGTTTTAGTTTTCGGTTTGGATTTGTATTGTATCCGAACCCAGTTATTTGTTAGACCCTAGAGGGGGGTGATTAGGGTCTTATGCTAATCTAATCCGATTAAATGCCAATTAAAATTAATTATCAAGTTATCCTAGCAAGTATGAAATACAACAAGATATATGAGCTAGGATAAGCAATATGAACAATGAGATATATTCTATATGATGAAATATATATGCAAGGATATATAAACTAACACAAGATGATATATCCTACCAAAGAGATATACAATATGATATATGCAAGGATATGTCAACTAACACAAGGGTAAACAATATAAACAAGATAGTGGATGAAATAAATGAGCAATGCACAATTGGCGATATAGGATAAATGCAAAAACAAATACACCAAAGACAAATTCAAACAAGCAATATGATCACGGAGTTCGGACCTTCCGTCCTACGTCTCCGCTCCCCACTCCCGGGGAGAAATCCACTATCACAACCGGGTTTTTTACGCTCACCCGAATAACATTTACACCTCACAGTGTCGGTTTTCAACGCTCACCGATCAACGTCACTCCTCACAATCGGTTTTCAAGTTCACCGAAAACTTCACAACACACTCAGTTTTCTAGCTCACCGAAAACCTTACAACACTCACAATGTAACAAATATAAATTTGTTCTCTACAATAGATGAGAACTCAATGAAAGCACAACTCAATGTTACAATCTCTCACAACCCTAATATACTATGTATGCAAATACAATAAGCTCATGTGGGTGTGTGTAACAATGAGATTTAATAAAAACTTAACTCAATAAGAACTAGCAATAAGATTGATATGAAATTCAATAGTAAAAATGCTAGGAAATAGAGTTAAGGAAACTTCTCTATGAATACAAAGAGAGGATGATGAAATGTTGAAGATGAACTCTTCAATAGCTGATGTAAAGTCCTCTTTGTAACAGCAAACTCAAAACAAACTTAAACCAAACTAAACAAGCTTAAACCCTTATTTAAAACCTTTAAAACATTTCTTGGATGATCCTTAGAACTGAGGTATAAGGGGGTATATATATGAAACCCCAAAGCCAAGAAAAAAAAAGAAAAAAACCAAAAAAAAACACTCTGCAACGGCTCTAAAAATAGCCGTTGGAACTACGGTGGTCGACCGAAGAAAATCGCGGTCGACCACGAACAAGGTCAGAAACGGAGGAATTTTCCAGAGAGATCGTCGGTCGACCACACTGTAGCGCGGTCGACCGCCGATACTGTAGCACTATATATCCAGCTCTGTAAAATCAATTAAAAATAGTAAATCAACTCCAAAAATTATGAAATTTTGAGGAAAGGTACTAGACATATAGAATAACATGTTAGAGAAAGAATTTCTGAAAAACGTTTTCCAGTTGAGAGAAATAAATGTTTTAATACATATTTACAGTTTCTGAAAAACTGCAGACATACACGATTTTGTAAAATCAATTGGGCATAGTAAATCAACTCCATAAATAGTAAAGTTTTGAGAGAAGTTTATAAACATATAGATAAACATGTCAAAGAAAGAATTTCTTGAATATCACTTCCCATTTATGAAAACTCATCTGTTTTGTAAAACATGCACGAACATGTGCACGAACAAAAACATGATTTTGTAAATTCCATTAAACATAACAAATCAATTCCAAACTTGATGAAACTTTGCGAAATGTTTGTAAACATGAAAACAAACATGTTACAAAAATAATTTTTCAATTTTCATTTCTCAATTGTGAAAACTCTTTATTTTGTAAAAACATGCATGCATATGAATTTGTTAAGAACATGTTTTTGACAAAAAGAGTTTAAACGCATATTAAAACTTTATGAAATGTCTTCATAAACATTATAACACATGAATATAAAGTAAACATGGTCAATAAACCAATATCACAAAGTTTTCTCAAAATAGCTCATTTTGTGAGAAAATCCAATATTGTGTGTGTATATGATATTGAGCTTAGAGTATTAAACACACATAATATAAACCTATACTAAATATACCCAAGCTCGATGAAGGTCTTCAATGAGCATGACTTTATAAACTTTGCGGAAAAAGCTTGAACTTAATCTTTAACTTGAATTGTATGTTGCTTCACTCCACAATTCCTCCAACCTCCATTGGATATGATCGTTATAGCGCAATCCATCCATCCTCAAACAACGTTGTTTGTCTATAACAAATAAGATAACACAAATATTAGACAAACAACATTAGTTGTAAATTGTTTGTTAAACATCATCAAAACAAGAAGGCCAACATTGTTGCCTTAAGTATATATATTCATTTTAAAGCTCTTTTTACCCTATTTCACGTGAGATTATCACTAGCCACCTTTCTCCTCAAACCCTAACCTAAACTAAGAATTTTGTGAGTGTTCTTGAGAAGTTTGTCAAGAAGAAGGCGAGTTTTTGCGTTTTGGAGAAGAGAGATCTTGCGTGCATGTGGTTGAGGAGTCCAACAGCACCTTGAGGCAAGATTATCTTCGTCCAAACCCATCTCCATAGTTAAATAACTAGACTAGAAGTTAAATATTGATGTTTATGTG
>BQKN01000867.1:6417-24654 GCA_022839385.1 Asparagus kiusianus
CCCCCCCCCAATCAAAAATCCAAATAATACAAACATGAAGAGCCACTCAAATCTCCCCTCAGGTCTCAAGAGACTTCAAACTCAAAACACCCATTTCAGTACTATTTTCAAAGCAGCTTAACGCCAGCATCCCTGACGGAATCAATGACAGCCTTCACCTTCCCATGATACTTCTGCTCCCTCTTCAAGAACACCGACACCGCAGGGATCCCCGCCATCAGCAGCCGCTCACCCAAGATCTTCCCAATTTTTGCGGCCGCTGCCACGTCCTTCGTGGACTCCATGGCTGGCCTTAGCAGCTTCTCCTGCGAGCTCGCTGATGATGCAACGGTCGCTGTTGGGGTGTGGACGACCTGAGCGCTGACAAACTTGTCTGAGAAGTGCATCTTTAGGATGTAGGGCTTCAGGTAGTTGGTGACTCTGGCTGGCCGCACTGGTGGTCGAATCGCCATTGCTGCTTCTTCTCCCGCTTCCAACTACTGCTCGAAACCTGATCGTATTGTTTAAAGTTGATCATGAGGTTGAGAGGTAGAAAACAAATCACAATGCAACAATCCGATAACACGATAACAAATCTGACATGCATATACATAGTAAAAGGTTATTGATTATGATCTGACAGCTTATTTCGTTAATGAGACGTTAAATAGTGAATGATCGTGAGAAACACCTTCGAATGTGACCAACAGAGAGAAACTCAGCCTCACTGGTAATAGATCACCTCACTTCCAGAAAATAATCAATCTAGATGATCACCAAAATTTTCTAACTGATGAAGTTTATTTCATCATATTAAATAGAAACTATCAACACCAAAAATCAACTTACGAAGATGACAGCAGTGAATCATGGATTAATCTATCATAATTACAATGTTGCCAAATGAAATTTGTTAATAAAAAGTGTTTGGGAAAGGATTTGGGGAAGGAACAACAGTTCTGCAAATTGATATCTAAGATCACCCAATCCATCAGAAAATATAAAAGCAGACATGGCATGTAAGGACCCAAATTCAATTTGACTCCGATAAACTAATTTGAAATTTGAGCTTAAGTAGGCCCCACCAATATCCAACAAACTTTTAGCCTCAAGGTACGGGTATGCGACATATCCAAAGAAAAAACTTCATACAGGTAAACAATTTTCCATATTTTCTATAATAGACTCCGAAGTTGCAAACATTACAAATCACATTTTAGAAAGCTTGTATCCACGTCAGTTTGATGCCCCCCTTTAGGTTTCCTTGACAAGTTTATAGACACTTCACTTGACGGGTTCTCATAATATCTTAATTCATCAAGCATGAAATTCAATGACTTTCTTCAATTGGATAAGAATTTTAACAAAGAAAATGAGAAGTCCTGCAGTGGTTGAGGTCCTCATGTGGTACTATAATTATTAATTAGGGATCTTGATCGTTCCATAATGTGGTTCAACAGTTCTCCATACTTGGGTTTTATGATACTGAGAAATCCTATTGGTTAATACATCGAAATGCCATCTTAAAACACAAATACAGACACAGACACAAGGAGCTGAGCTTGACACTTGAACATGCAATAAAAGGTGCAAATAGCTATCCCTGTCTTGGGTTATTTACAATGTTTAGAAATCTTATGTTTCAGAGATATAAATATTTGTTTTACAGCACAGACAAGAAGGGGCATGATAATTCCATATTGTGGTGCAAGTAATTTCCTCATCAAATTTTTTCTGATGCGGTGAAATCTTACGGTTCACAGATATCACTGTTGTTTTACACACAGAGACTGTGTTGGAAATCACATTTTCTCCCAAATCCACAAAGGATATATAAAATGTTTGCCTATTTATTTGACATGCGTTCTACTTTCAGTCTTTGCTCACAGACGAAAGTAGGAGGAAAAAAGGTTGCAACGCAATTAGCTACTGTAATCTATGAACAAGAAGACAGAATTCAGATTTGGGGATACTTTTCACGAGAAAGAAAGAGGGGTTGTCATGTCGGAAATGCATTGATGAGCCAAATTTTACTGAGACGCCTTACGTATTATACGTTAAAACTCTGATCTCAGTGGATATATCCGTGTCGCCTTAACCTTGTCATTAACAGAGAATGCAGTTCAAAACCAAGGGAAATAATCACTGAACAAGCATAGCAGATAATGATGATCCTCAGCCATCAAGAAGAACAGTTACTACTAGGAAAAATGATCCTCAAATTTCAATATTCTTCAACTCCTACATCTCTGAGCTTCATATTTACCTCGCGTGCTGATCGAAGTTAATGACAAAAATGAAACTTAACTATTCTACCCAAAATATCAACGGCCACAATAACAATTAAAAATATCAATTATATCTATTTCACTAGGATAAGCGGTATTATTGAACCAGACGAAACAACAAGCGATGAAACCAAAGATAGATAAATCAGCTAAACTATAAGACAAGTAAGCCTCTCCAGACCATACAAATGCACGGCGAGCCCATGCAAAGGGTTTGGTTAAGATATGCCAAATTCCACCAAGTATACAAATAGAACCTAGCCATACATGCCCCCCAATTATATCTTCTAAATCGTCCACACTAACAATCCATCCTTCTTCCCCAAAAGGAGATTTTAGTAAATAACCAAATATAACACTTGGGCTAAGGGTCAAGTTGGTAATTTTTCTTACATCTCCACCCCCAGGGGCCCAGGTATCATATACGCCCCCAAAATAAAGAGCTTTAAGTACTAGAAGAAAAGCACCTATACCTAACAAAATTAAGTGAATACCCAAAATTGTAGTCATTTTATTTCTATCTTTCCATACATAACCGAAGAATGGAAAGGATTCCTCAAGAGTCTCAGGTCCAAGAAGCGCGTGATAAATACCGCCAAAGCCTAAGACTGCAGAGGAACAGATACTTCTAGGAGGGATTGTAAGTCTTCCTAATCTTCTATTCGACACAAGAAAAAGGACTTCCTACCCTTTCTTGTGTCGTCTTGTATCAAAATAATAATGATTTTTCTCTTGTTCGTCAAAGATTACTATTTCTTCTTTTCCGGGTCTATTGGAACTCCTTTGTTTAGATTCATAAAAAGTAGTAGACAAACAAAAAGGGTTAGGGGTGAGTAATTCATTGAGCAAAAGGAACTTCTTCTATTATTCAATTAACTTTAACGTATAACTTAATTTCGATTTTTCTTTTAGATTATAAAAAAAGAAAACAAAAAAGAAAAATTCTTCAAACAAAAAAATTGACTTTGACTTTTTTGTTTGAAAAGCGGATTAGATTCTATTTTTACGCATACCCAAATCCTTTTTTTTTATTTCATCACAGTTTTTTTATCTTTTTTTTATAGAGTAAGGTTCTATTAGTTTAGTATAGAAATAATTTACAGGACGTCTTAGCTGTTTAAATCCATATTTCAATCCATATAATTATTCAGAAAATAAATTTCTAATGGATAAGATCAATTCGGAAGCGCATTTTTGATTCTAGCAAACGGAATTTCATTGGTCTAATTTTTGACTATCCGATATATATTTATTGTATTTACTATCTAAATTAAATAAAGATGGAGATAATATCGAGCAAGTCCTTACTTTTATTTTTGGCCATAGAGGAGCCGTATGAAGCCGAGGTCTCATGTACGGTTTTGAAATAGCGATATGAACGGTGATGTTATTATCGGCCTTCTAATTCCTTAAATGGGCTTAATTTCTCTAAAATTGAATTCTACTACTTCGGAAAAAAAATGATCTTTGACAGACATCTTTTCAGCCACTCAAATAATCTAATCGCATTAACAGCAAAAAAAAATGTGCATAATAATAATTCCTAGAGAAACGAAAACCCTAATTCCAACATATTCAACAATCTAAAGATTATTATAACGAAATATTACCACAAATACAGATTCTTAGTAGAGGAATTACCGTCAGAGAATCAACCGGTGATCGGAGATGAACTTCGTCGTCGGCGGCGGCGGCGGCGGCCGGCTTAATATAAAGAGAAACGTAATGAATGGGTTTTGTTTGGGGATTGGAGTTGTCAATTTCAGTATTGGATTCGGGTACGGTTCGTGTGGGTCGGGTTGAGTTCACACGCCAAACGAATCCGACCCGTATTATTCACATAAATAGGTGCAAACCCTTAAAAAATAAAAAACAAATGAAAAATCATATATAAAGGACTCTATGCTAATGTCCTATAGGGAGGGAGGAAAGGGAGAAGGACATTTGTCATGTTAGTATAATCAGTAACAATAATATTACATATATAGAGAGGATAATAGTGACTGCATTGATAGACATTAGTGATATGTGCATCAAGATTTGTGATGTGTCAAGTGTCACATTCTTTTTTTTTTTTTTTTTTGCGTAATGTATTCTATAGCGGGTCTTTATATGATATACATAAATTATACTAGCACATTTATTTATACATATCTACTACCTTCTACATTGAGAGATATATCTCAATCTAATATCAATAATCTCAAAGAGGATTATAGGCAAGTCATCCTCGGCTACAAAAGATGAGCTCTTATCTTCATGTAAGGCCTCTCTTCCACTCCATTGTTTTGCTCTAGTGTTGTGGCTTGCTCTTTGCTTCAAATTCCACTATTTATAGTTACATATGCTAAACAAGCCCTTAGGAACGGAGGAAATGATCAAAAAACAAATTAACGAAAATGAAGAATATGATTCATGTAGCCAATCCTAAACATTTGGTTTTGTTATTGTTGTTGTCGCCGTCGTCCATAAGGAATATGTTCTCATGGTGTAAACACACCAGTGCATGTTGAGGATAGAGAGAACATGAATTAAAATGTGTCCTCTGAACTCTATACTAAAGAGCCATGATGTCCACTCCATGGACTACGGAGTTCACACATAACAACACAATGCATAATCCAAGCTTGAATAAATGGGTAGCATCATTAGGAGAATTTTGATTAATGACAGGCTTTCAGCAAATATCCCCCCAAGCCCAAGAGGCCTTTTACGTTCATTTCGTTCCAAAACCCTGGGAATCTCCACAAACTTAAATGGAAACGTTTGAATACGCAATAAACTTCACCAACCTCCAAAAGCTTTTTAAATTGAAATAACTGAAACCCACATCTCAATTAGAAGTTTCCATCGATTCATCAGAGAAAACAAACTTTAAATCAGAAGCCAAATATTCCAAATATCTCCAGAGCATAGGAGGCCAAAAGCTCACCCTCCCTGCTCAGTGAGTCCAAATAATATCTACTTAGAAAAGACTCAATTCAAAAAAAAAATTACATCGCTTGTGAATATACAGATCAAAAAGACTGTGCTAGTGGAAAGGTTAGTGAAAAGAATCGAGGTTAGTTCTTCCTGCATCAGAAGCTGTATATGAAAGAAGAATATTCATTTTTCTACTCCATTGAAGTGGTATAAACTGTATGATCTCCCTCTACGAAGAATCTATTATCTATGTAATCCTTCACTCTGTGTTTTGATTAGTCATATGGATCCATCTCTTCATCTTCAGGCGAAGGGCCAACAGATTCGAACTGCTTGGTCCCACTTTCTTCACTAGACTCGATTTCCTCGACATCCTCACTTTGTGAATCGCTGGCATTGAAGGAAACCGCGACGAGTTTTTTATCCATCCATTGAGGGCATTTGTCCTCTTTCCCATATGTAAGATCCCCACCAGTGTCTTTTAATAGATTCAGAATAGGAGATGAAGCCGTCGTGCATGAACATTCTGGCAATGGGTGAGAAAGAAATGATGAAGGTTTTGATTGCAGAGCTGCTGCTTTGAGACCGTCCACGCTCAGGCTTCGGTTAAGATGATCCCTTACTGCTACTGTCCAATTGTGCGATGGATGGTAGAGGTTGTCGCGGATGGTATCAAAGAATTCAGAAATGGCTTTTCTGTCGAAGGAACATGGAAAAAGAATGTCATTACAAGACTAAACATAAGGCATTTTTAAGCATCAACATAAACTGCTCCAGGAACTTAGATGTAATTATGGTAAGGTGCTTCCTAACGATGAGAAAGATTGCAGGTTCGAGTCGATGATGGACTTTATAAAGGAACTTTCTCCCTTGTCTAGGAGATGGTGGGAGTCATTCAACTTGTTCATTTATTTATGCGCTACTTAGAATGCAAGAAGTAAAACAAAACAGAGGACTAAAATATATGCTGTCTAATAAAGAAAGGTTGTCCTCGCAAGAAACATAATGTATTCTATATTTTTAGAAATAACATAGAATTTTCGATCTTCTTATATGTTATACCATTGCGTTGTTTGATCACACACGCAACACGAATAAAAAAAGATATGATATCCAAGTCTTAAAAGTTTAATCTTCTCTGAAATATAAATGCAATTAAATCATAATATCAATTCATGAGCTTCGTATTTCATGAAACTTTTACCTTGCAGTTGAAACTTGCAAGGGCATAATCGGACTTTTATGTAACTTGCTCTATCGGCTGCTTTGGTCCTATGGTGGAAGTATCACCTACTTCTTTTTTCCATTCCACATTTTGGATGGACTCTTCCACCTCATTATGTAAAAGACATTTTACAATTCATTTAAGACAAGTTAGTTTATCTACAAGTATTTTGAATTATACAATCTACTTCCAAAAAATTTCACGTATCACGTATATAATACTTTTATTTTGTTTCATATCAATTACATGGACCTCTTGATATCAAGTAACTTAATAGCACCAAAGTGATGTTTACATAACTAGAGGCATCAAGCGTTACCTAACTCTATGGTGCCAATTTCATGAATTTCTTTCACTACTCACTTATATTATCAGTCTGAGGTAACAGTTACATAAATAGATACCAAATGAGGATTCATTCCGCATTTTGAGCATATATTAGTAGATTGTCAACTACAAATCAGTACTCTACCATTTTGCATCCACATTCGGATTTGAATTGTGGTTGTCCATTGGGATAACCGGATAAGAAATATTGATACCAGCAGATCCAGAGAAAATAATACGCTATTATCTAGAAAGAAGGTCAAAATCAAAGGCACAACTAGAATTAGCCAATCATAATCTGATCTATAAAAATTTTAAACAGTGCTTCTAAAGGTAGTATTCATTTTTTTTTCCTTCTTCTGGGATATTGCCATGTAAGATGCAAAATATGCAACTATTGAAGTTGATTAATAATGCCATATGAAATGCCTCCGAAGAAAGCATAGGGAACCAAATAGAGTATAAAAAGAATACGAGTGGAACTCACCTATCAGGACGATAAGTTCTTCTAGAAGCCTCTTGGTACACACGATGACCCATGACCAAGCTCGAAAAATCTGGCCACCCACTTCCATCACTGTGAAATCCAGGAAAAAATGCATCCGCTTCAACAGAAACATAATAATCAAGAGCATCCCATAGCAGCCGATGTGCTTGCATTCTCAGATCAGCAGGTGAAGGATCTGGCTCTTTGTCTGTTTCCAACAGCCAGCCATACCAACCTTGATGCTCATAAGCATAAAAAGGCCTTGCAGGAGGCGGAGGAAGGGGCCTCGGCCTGGGCCCAGCTCTATTCCATTCTTCCAGCAGCTGATCTCTACTTTTAGCTGCTGGAGATTGAGGAGTACTCACAGGAAGAGGATATTCTGGTCCGACCAAGTCGGACAATTCCTTCTTACTGGTTAAAGAATACCGATCTACCAAATTTGTGTACATGGCACGCAAGGGAATGAGGACTCTTTGCCCACCAAATAACTCAGAACCAGCCAGGTATATTATTGTGTTCTGAGGATATCCCATCGCCCTAAGGAGAAGTCCTACCTGAGATACCAAGAAGAAATGTTAATTTAGAAATAAAATATCCTAACAGAGGCATCTTAGTTTTTCTTATTTCTCTTTTCTTGTTAACAAAGAAAGATTTTTTAAACAACCCGAACAGAGATTCCACGACAAGAGGGTGTGAATTATTTAGCATTCACACCCATTAGAGCCTGTTTGGCAACTGGAGGGATACTTGACCCAAATTCTACCCACTTTGTAGCACCATACTACTCCAAATGGGCATAATTTCTATTTTAATTTTCTATCTAAAAAAGATTCTATGTCACGAGGCGGAGACAAACCTGGAGACATCCGGTAAAATTAGAGCCTTTGATATTTTTACTCTTATCGTTTCATTTTACCTTTTACTCCTCTCACTCTCCGAATTCCATCCTCCTCCTCAAACCTAACTACCAAACGTATTAAGTGCAGGAAGAAAAGTTGGTATTCCATGTCAGCATCTCACCATAATTTCTACGAGTGGGCTTCAGCCACAGATGTTTTGGCTATGAAAAAATATTTTCTTGATAGAAGCCGCTACTTCCTAATTTCTTGTTTGAAACCCATACGCCAAACATCCCCTTAAGTTGACACTCACTACAAACTTCACGATGAACTCTTTTAGCAGAATATAAGGGTTTCAAAATACAGGAACTGACCAAGCAAAGTTAAAGAATATATTTAGTTTAAAATAAATGACTCTATATTATATTACTGAAAGAATATTCATAATAAGTATTGGAAAGTTATTATCGTCATATGACAACATCGTTTACTCTGTCGAAGACTTCAAAATAGTTCAACATTATGAAGATGTATGAGCTACTCACTTCTTCAGGCATGAGAGGACATGAGCCATTTCTTTTCCGTGCCACTGAGTCAATGTTCAGTTCTTCATGAACAATATGACGTTTGATCATCTGTTTCCTTCTATATTGTATTAGTTCAGTATGGAGATCCTAATAAACAAGGAGGAACACATCAATGAGAATTATTATAAGGTAATGACAAGGGAAAAAAGGCATGACAGAGGCATTGAATCCAAGTTTAATTATTAACCTGAAAAAGTTCTGCACAACCATGAAATGCCAAGGTATCTCTTAGAAGACCAGGATGATATGCAAGATAAGGACGACCATATGCACGCAGTCTGAAATTTTGAAAAAGCGAGATCAGTAACCTGACACCTGTATCTGTATATATGAGAAAAAAGGGAGAGTAACACTGAAGCCAAGAGCAACAATATGTTGAAACATGTAAGACATGAAAACTAGCAGTTATATGCCATATGATGAAGACCAAACAGATGGAACGCTTAAATGATGTAGATGAGTAAGAATATAGATAGTACACAACCATAAATTCAGCATTAAGGAAAAGGTTTAATAGTCAGCAAAATTTAAAGTTCTGGAGGCAGAGCATGACATGTCTGAATGTACCTGGCTACCATGTGATTTCCAAGGATTTGAATTTCTTGGCGTAACTGAAGGGCATTAAAAGCAACCCTGCATCTAAGTCGTTGATACTCGACCATACTGGATGGAAGGACTGACTACAACAATAATGAAAAAAGAATCAGAAAGTTCTGCAGAAAATTCTAAGCCTCATTTAGATGCATATAACATTAACATGCTTCTTCGAGTAAAGTGTAAAGATGTAAACCAAAGTCGATTAGATCATAAGCTTGTGAGAACATACAATTACAGTTTACTGCTTGCATTTTCCAATCATGGTGTGGTAGCAATCGTTGGCCAAAAGAAACTTTAAAGCATACATCAAATGTAAAAAATAATAATAACCGGATGCTCTAGAAACCACTCGGAAGATGAAATTTTCTTTTAGTTTCATCTTCATTTGTTTCATTGACTGACGTCAGAAGTTGAGACGATCTTGTATCAAAATCCAAAGAGAGAGTTATTTATTCTCCACCTTTTCAGCAGCTTTATAGTTCTGGGAACTCCACAAGTAACACCACGTCCTGCCTCCAAATGTCAACCACTAGTTCCTACGGCCTAATGTTTAAAATACATGTGAGATGGGAAACTTTTCATGATAAGTGCTAGTGTCCATGTGGCTTCCATGACAGGGAGACATAGCTACCAACCAGCAGAGACAAAGGCATGAAGCAGCCAACAAAGATGGTAATCAAGCAGCGTAAGTTTAGATATAGATAATAATCCAGTTCAACCCCAGATTCACTAACCTTCTGTTCTCTGTCTGAATGTCTTACACCAATCATCTCTTAAAATAATTATAGAAGGGTATAATTTAAGGGTAATTTCTTGGAATTTTTTACCAAGCACATATTAAAGAGATATCAGACACATTGTTATATGAGGTTTATTCCGGCCTATAAAGGTTGTCAAAGCAAAAACTGGAAGTATGAGATCAATTCAGTTTTCTTTGACTTGTCAAGAATTCAAGCCACCAGATGCAGAAGGGGCCTCTCATTGAGGTCCTAAATTACTCAACAGGGAACTGCACTTTGTTAGCGCTCCAATATGTGACTAACAAGAAACATTGTTATGCAAAGATATACAGACGGGAAGGAGATTTTATAACTATGTAATACATGCATTTAACACGCCTAAATTGTAAAACTTAATATTGAATATAATCATGAGAAGTTTGGTGATGTAGTTAGGAAGAGTGACATTTGGTCCTTTAACATGAATCATAATTTAGTATTTACAAAGTTAACCAAGTCTATATCATATGTGTCTTTTGCTATTCAGCAATATCTACCAGTGTAACAATATAGTATATTCTTTCAGCTGCAATCTTTTCCTTTTTAATTTTCAGTTTGCACAGAACATCAAAAGAGCAAACATACAATTAATAATTTAAATATCAACAAAAAACCTCTAAAGCGTATATATGGAATATGATTATTTGTAAATTTAATGGAAGCGGCAAGTTTAGGTAAATGAGTACATAAGAACTCTTTGATAGACTAAGAGTTGATGTTTTGAACAGAAAACTTATTAAACTATATATATATATATATATATATATATATATAACCATGATCAAGAAGTAAGAGTTTAGGACATGCCATTTGGAAGGAAAAAAAGCATGGAAAATAAGCTGGCAGAGAAAGAAAATTAAAATAAATATGTAAACTCCCACCTCAAGGCATCCACCATCAGTAATCAACAGACGAACAACCTTTGAAATTTTGAGCTTTGGCAGGACCTCTTCTATATAAAAAGTTGGAGAAGCCAAACGTTGCGGTGAAAATGTAGGAAATTTGCGCTTTTTTTTAGCCTCCTTCAAATATTCTGGTAAATTCTTTACCACAACTACATCATTTGAAAGTGCTCCTATAAACTGCTCTTCATTGTAAAGGTATGAGAAGCTCCTGAACTTAGGACTGCCAGACAGAAAGCAAGAAAATAAAACAATCAGCCAACAATTTCCAACAATAACTATATAATAATCATTATATGAAGGGGAAAAAAACCTGATTCCTTTTGAGCGAAGACTTTGTTGAAGTTCTGGAATGACAAGGGTGGCATTTAAAAGCCTGGAAATTGCGACAAGATCACAGATCTAGAAAATGAAGGAAAATATTATAAACTCTGTTATGATATAACACAAATTTATTTTAAAAACTAGCATGAGATAAACTGACCGAAGATCTGATCTTATCAAATCCACCATGTATTTTTGCGTAAATGAATCCATTATGCTCACTGGGAACTGTCAAAAGAAAGATACGTTTAAAAGAATGCTAGAAACATCCTAAGGTGATCCTTAAAATTGATGCTTCAAATCCAGAATTTCATCATGCCTAAAATATTTATTTAAACTGATGCTTCTTCACAAAATGCACTCAGAGAAGATCTTTTACCAGCATGATGCACCAGGAAAGCATGGTCTTTTTACCCATAATGGAAAGTAGCTAGTAGTGTTCTAGGTTACTCGGACACAGCATTTTGGATGTCATGTCCTTGTCCGACACGTGTCGGACACGGATTCTGCGCACGCCATGGACACGTGTGGTTCAAAAAAAAACCTAACTCCCTATTACTTATACCGTAGACTAGTTTCTTTAGTAAGATTGGGTTCAAAACCAATTGGTTTCTGAACCCAAAAAACTGAAACCCATTACCTAAAGTCTTAAATATTAAAAAAAATACCTATCGTGTTATCCCATGCGATCAAAACTAAATTTCTGTTGTTAGATTTAATCTGATTCTTAAATATTAAAAAAAGACCTTATTCTTAGTTTGATTTAATCTGATTCTTAATTGTTATAGATAATAGAAAGAAACATACAAATGTTATCGGTATTTTAATGCATTCTTTGATCTCGTGTGTGTGTATTTGCCGTGTCCATGTCCAAACCCATGTCCGTGCTACCTAGATAGTGTTCCATGATCAAGTGCATAAAGATAAAAAAAGGGGGACTCGTTTATTATAAAAAAAGAGCTAGTATGTTATGAAGTGTATACTAGTTATAGAAGAAAGGTGACACGAATCACAAACAAATACCCCATACCCACTATCATATATATCGAAAATTGGCATTTCACATAGTGTAATCTACGGCTACATGTACCTATGAGCAAGTTACCTGGGAATTTCCTCTTTGGATTAGCAAAAGGTTGGAGGGCAGCCAGAGTGCTCACTGAGCCCCATAACCTTCCATTCCTGTTTTTCTGTAACACCATTGTAGAAAAATATACTTAAAAACCATATTGTAGAAATAACAAACAGACAAAAGCTACACTTGCCTGTGCAATTGGATGGAAGTTATCCAACGTCGGGTGGTATTGTACTAGATCCCCAGTCGAATAATTAGTGACAAGAAGATGGATCAACAAAGACAGCACAGATAAGGAAAAGCCAACAAGTAAAGCCAACTTTAGCTTGCTTTTAATGATCATCTTAATCAACTCTGTCGCTTCAAAACCTAAGAAAGAAATTGCAGTTTTAACCGTTAACAATAATGCATGATCCATCTATGGTAAAGGATCAAAAATGAGCCAAACAAGCAAAAGTAAAGTCTTTAACCCTTCCACTGCACCAAAACTCTAAAGTTATGATGAGGATTAAGGGCTACATTTTGTAAACATGCACTGAAACTTGGACTCGAGTAGAGCTATACTTTTTTAATCCGCTTTTACTTGGTGTTCATTGGTAATTTAACATGGGTTGCTCTGAAGCCATGTTAAAGGCTCCTTCCATTGCACCAAAACTTCGAAGTTATGGCGCGTCCCACAGAATTTTTAAAGCACAACTTGAACGGGGGGTGGACAGGTTTCCATCCACAAAAAGGCAGTCAATGTGGGGGCAAGTTAGTGTGCAAAATTATAACTCTCAACCCTCTCCAAAGCTCCGTATTTTTTGTGTAATAGAAGGCAGCCTTAACAATCTTCAACAAACATTAAACAACATTTATTTTGCTAATCAATAAGAAGTTTTTTTTTTTTTTTGTTTGAGAATAATCCCTTTAAATGATAGTTAGCTTATGTAAGAATAATCTCTTTAAATATATTTAGTAAGGAGCTATGTAGTTAATACTGATCAGCTAAGAACTGTGATCAGCTATGAAAATATCCATCCTACTGTTATCAATGCCAAAATTTCAATATAAAGTAAAAAAAACCCGTATTATTTACGATTTCCACTTCTTCAGGGATCAAAATAAGAGGAAAAACTGCAAGTTTCACTATATTATTGCATTAATATCAAATGGAACTCCTTATTCATTCATATAAACTCAAAAAATTACAGAAAGGAACAAATACCTCGAAAATCTGGGATCTACGATGTCAAGCGGCGCCGATCATCAATCCTCGATTCGTAAAAGAGACGAAAAGAGGATTCGATCGGTGATTTTCAATGGCTGGTCATTGAGAAATTGAATAAACCCTAGCAATTTGGAAGTAGAAGAGAGAATTTTTTTTATTTTTTTTTCAGCGAAGATTATAGAGAGAGCATTAAATGGGGAAGACGAAGGCTCGGGGACTTCGAGAGACTAATTTTATAATTAGCTAATTTGTTTAGTTTAATACTGGCTATTGCTAGCATTTTCGCAATTTGCATAATGGTCCTCAGGTTCTGGTTTTTATTTTAGACCCTTGTCAAAATTACAATTGGCATATGAATTCTTGGAACGTAACAATATTGACGATGATGTGGCTTGCGGAACGCAGTGTTAATATGCTATGTCACATGAGCCATTTAATTTTTAGAAGGTTACAAATTATAAAGGAGACAACAACTACTTAGCTTAAATAGTATGAAATATTTCCCCATATCTAAGAAAGATAATAGCTTTATAAGTTGCAAGAAGCTAGAAATTAAATCGACCCCCTTGAGTTTTTTTTACAAAAATCAACTTATTTTTTTAATCCGGTTCCTAAATAATCGGGGTTGCCAACCCCGACTACTCAGTGCATAGAATGTTAGGGTTTAGAGTTGTAATTGAGGATTTGCAACCTCCTAAATAGTCGGGGTTGGTAACCCTGACTATTTAGAAACCGGATTAAAGAAAAATGGATCGATTTTTGTAATAAAAAAATTTAAGGGGGCCGATTTTTTAAAAAAAAAGGTGAATAGGTTTGTTTAGAAAATTTCTTGTAAGTTGCAATTAGTGGGCGGGTGAAACCTTGATCTCTTTGGTTGTTAGGGGCTGTTTGGTTCGTTTCCATAAAATAAAGGAAATGGAATCCAAGGCAAATAACCATTTCCTAAAAAAAATTTGGATCATCCAGGAATCCATAACTTGTGTTTGTTATGGAGTTATAAATTGAAGTTTAAGAAAGCATATCCATAACTTGTGTTTGTTCACCACCAAAGAAAAGGAAAACACCTTCAAAAAAAGCTTTCCATAAAAGCTGTTGTGTTTGGTTCAAAGCCGAAGAATAGGAAAGAGGCCAACTGCTTGTCAGTATTTTGGCAAACCATTTCCTAAAAAGCTGTTGTGTTTGGTTCAAAGCCGAAGAATAGGAAAGGGCGTCACGTGGTGTGTCAGTTTTCCAGCCCAATTCCTCTCAAAAAAAGTGGAAATGAGAGATCCTAAAAAAGCTACTATTTGTCAGGTTTTTGGCAAACCTTTTCCTAAAAAAAATGGGAAACAAACGCTGTTTTTGGAATCCAAAAAAGCCTAAAATGTTGCTTTTTGTTCCATAACTGCAGTTTTCCAAAAAAAAACCCCAACTAAACAGCCCTTAGTGGATGGCTATGACTGGTCAATAATTGAGGATCTTATATCCAACAATTAGGGACCACTGTCTGATTGATTTATATATGAGTACGTTTCTCAACTTGGAGAAAGTAACTTCCAAACGAATACCTCATGTGCCTCTTGAAGTAGTGCAAAATACGAGAGTTTGTGAATTAGTAATTTAGTATACATATTTTGGTTTGACGAAGGAATTTTTCTATAAGTTCCTTCGGACCATACATATCAAAAGAATTAGTATATTGATTCTCTTTTTTTTAGGGAGGAGGGGGGGGGGGGGGTGTGGGGGCTCATTACATAATTTCTTTTACCATGAAGAACAAGTACAAGGTTAGATCTTATATACTTTTACATTTTTATTACGGAATTTTTCTACAATGGATTTCATGAAAATAACACAGCAAACTGTATGTATTTGCTGTTGATTTTGCCATTTGGTTCTATCGTCTTACTTTGTGCAGTGTATTTATTGAATTAAATCCTATCAAAACCTTTTTCATTTAGGGGCTGTTTGGTTCGTTTCCTACATATAGGGAAATGCATTTCCATGTACAAAAACACAAGTTTTGAGTTTTCCAAACTTTTTCAAGAAATAGATTGTTTCGCTTTGGTTCACACAAAAAAATTATGAGAAACCAATGTATTTATTTTTCTTGTGTTTGGTTTGCATGGAAAAAATGAGAAAACTTTTGTTTATATGGCAAAAAGCTGACGCGGCTGTAGTTTTCGTCAATTTCATGAGGTTGAGGAAGGAATTAGGGGAGAGAAAAAAATCTGATGTGGCGGCGATTTTCACCGAGTTTCCCTTCTTCAACCCTAGCGAACCAAAGATGGGGAAAAAATTCGACGGAAAGCTTATATCCTACGTGGCCATGAAAAATCTGATGTGGAGGCGGTGTAAAACTTTTCCACCGAGTTAAAAAACGAACCAAACAGCCCCTTAGAAAATTTACCTAATGCCCATCTATTTGGAGAACTTAAGTCTCAATTATCCATCAAATTTCATTCCTAACCTTTGGTATCTTAGCCCTTTAAACTGGAGTACTATTGAATATTTTTCGACTAAAAGTATTCTAATAGAACGTTGCGCGCCTTTGCGGAAGCGTGCTCGATAACCAAACCAAACACGAGCAAATCCAATCCAAAAAAAGACAAATCAAACCAAACACAGATATATACGTGATTCGACAATTTTCCTACGTCCACGGGGAGAGGATGGGAAGATTCAACTAAATCAAGGAGGGTACAAAGGGTTACAATCTCACAAAATCACTCAAATAAATCCTAAACCAAATCTCTCAACTTGCTCATAAGTTCTCCCTCTCAATATGCTCAGTACAATCTCAAATCTCTAATTTTCAAAACCCTAAAATTATGTTTCAATATATATCAAAATACAAACCAGATCAAAACAGGAAATATAGCTCAGGCTCAAACCCGACTGGCGGTCGACCACGCCAAAGCTCTGTTGGGAAATTATTCAGATTCCCCTATTACCAGATTTAAGAGAAAGCGAAATAAATGCGCAAAAAAGGGACACGCAAAATTTACGTGGTTCGGCACAAACTTGCCTATGTGCACGGCCTGCTGCAGATCTTTCACTATGAAGAGAAATTTTACAACACCCTCAATTTTCTCACAACCTAATCCCAACTCTGAAAATTGCTCACAATTTTCTCTCACAAAGACTTTTCTCTAAGCCTCTCTTTTCACTCTCTTGCTCTTCTATAAGAGGAGTTGTTTTTAGGATGAGTTTTCCTTAAGAGTTTGGGGGCCTATTTATAGTGTTTAGAAAAAACACTAAGTACTAATAATTTATTAGTGGTGGGGCCCGCGATGGGGCCCGCCTACATTTTTTTCTTTGCTCTGCGGCCCGCGGTTCACTCCTTTCGGTGGCTTTTGCATTTTGTCAAGAATGGCTGCTCCCTTGCTTTCGGTGGCAGCAACAATTGACTAACAATCTCCCACTTGAAAACTGGTTTTAATCTGTCTTCACATCTCGATCTATACAGCAGCTCTTCCCCGGTCTTGTTATTATTGCAGTCTAACTGAAGCTGAACACGGCTTCAGTTTGTTAGTAGTCACCGTCTTTGTCAGCATGTCTGCCGGATTTTGAGCTCCACTGATCTTTTCAAACTTCAAAATTCCATCTTCCAGAAGTGACCAGATAAAATGATATCGCATCTGTATGTGCTTCATTCTGGAATGAAAAGACGGATTCTTCGCTAGATGAATAGCACTTTGACTGTCGCAATATAAGACATTGTCTTCTTGTTTCTTGCCTAATTCATCCAAGAAACTTTGAAGCCAAACCATTTCCTTGCTAGCTTCTGTAACAACGACGTATTCTGCTTCAGTTGTGGAGAGAGCAACTATCTTCTGTAGTTGTAAAACCCAACTCACTGCAGTACCTCCTAGAGTATAGACATACCCTGTAGTGCTCTTTCTGTGGTCAACATTTCCTGCTAAATCAGCATCCACATAACCTGTTAGTATTGTATCTCCATATTTGAAACAAAGTGCTTTACCTGTGGTGTCCCGTAGATATCTGATGACCTGTTAGTTTTGTATCTCCATTTGACTGCTTCCCAGTGTACCTTGCCCGAATCATTCATGTACCTGTTAGACCCTAGAGGGGGGGGTGATTAGGGTCTTATGCTAATCTAATCCGATTAAATGCCAATTAAAACTAATTAACAAGTTATCCTAGCAAGTATGAAATACAACAATATATATGAGCTAGGATAAGCAATATGAACAACAAGATATATCCTAACAAAAAGATATAGGCAATGTATATGCAAGGATATAAAACTAACACAAGGGGTAAACCATATGAACTAGATAGTGGATCATATAAATAATGAGCTATGTATAATGGCGACAAGAAATATAAACACAAGTATAAATAAACGCCAAAGCACACTCAAACACAAGATATGATCACGGAGTTCGGACCTTCCGTCCTACGTCTCCGCTCCCCACTCCCGGGGAGAAATCCACTATCACAATCCGGTTTGGAAGCCGGAACTTCTTCTACACACTCGGTTTACAAGTTCACCGAAAACTTTCACACAACAAATACTATGCAATCACACTCTACACCCACACAAGTGTTGGACCTAGCCGTGTCTCCCTCAAGTGCTTGGTTACAACCTCTCCCTAGGTTCGTCAACCGACGCCACTCCTCTTGGAACGATCCCCGATTCTCACCACACACTCCTCACTCGGTGTACAAGTGTATTGCAAAGTGAATCTCA
>BQKN01000867.1:24664-38197 GCA_022839385.1 Asparagus kiusianus
GAGTATTAAACACACATAATATAAAAACTAAACTAAGTTACCCAAGCAAGATCTTGATCTTCAATAAGCTCGTCTTGGTAATCTCGCGGATGAAGCTCGAACTTGATCTTTAACTTTGAATTGCAAGGCTTCACTCCACTATTCTGCCAACCTCCATTGGATATCATCGTTGTAGCGCATATTCCATCCAACCTCCAACTTGTTGTTTGCCTAGAATAAATACAAAAAACACAAACACTGGACAAACAACATTAGAAGTAAATTGTTTGTTAAACATCATCAAAACAAGAAGGCCAACAGTACCTGCTAACAGCTCCCACTGCTTGAGCAATATCTGGTATTGTACAAACCATGGCATACATTAGACTTCCAATAGCTGAGGCGTACGGGACATTCGCCATGTGTGCATATTCTTCCTCTATCTTTGTACATCACATTTTCATTGAATATGACATCTCTGCTTCTGATGATCTTCCGATTTTCATAATCCCAAAATCGGTAACCAAACTCATCACCACCATAACCAACAAAAACACATTTGTTAGATTTGGCATCAAGTTTACTTCTTTCAGCAGAATCTATGTGTACATAAGATATACAACCAAAAATTCTTAAATGTGAAAGGTTTACCTCTTTTCTGCTCCAAGCTTCTTCCGGTATTCCACCATCCAAGGGAACTGAGGGTCCACGGTTGATTAGGTAAGCTGCGGTATTGATAGCTTCAGCCCATAGGAACTTGGGCAGTCCGGCATATATCCTCATGCTTCTGGCACGTTCATTCAAAGTTCTGTTCATGCGCTCCGTTACGCCATTTTGCTGCGGTGTCATGGGAACTGTTTTCTCCATCTTGATTCCGTTGTTTGCACAAAACTCTTTGAATCTACTGTCTTTGTACTCTCCTCCATTGTCTGACCTCAACTTCTTTATCTTCAAACCAGTTTTATTTTCCACCATGGCCTTCCATTTTCTGAAGGTATCAAAGACTTCTGATTTCTTCTTCAGAAAATAAACTCACACCTTCCTTGTAGAATCATCAATAAAGGTGATATAGTATAGTGAGCCTGCAAGAGATGAAACTGGAGATGGTCCCCATACGTTGGTATGAATCAATTCTAACCTTTCTGTCTTGGGTGTCTTGACAATCTTTGCAAAACTGACTTTCTTCTGTTTGCCAAAGATGCAATTCTCGCATAGGCCGACATCTACATTCTTTAGATCCGACAGCTTCCCTTTTGACAGAAGTGTCTTCATCCCTTTCTCGCTCATATGACCAAGCCTTTGGTGCCATAGGTTTGATTTTTCATCTGTATCTGTTACTGCAATGATATTCTCTAAGTTAGAGGTTATATAGAGAGTACTATTTTTCTTACCTCGAGCAATGACGAGTGCTCCTTTGGTAATCTTCTATTCATGACCCGAGAAGGTTGTACAATAACCCTCTCCATCAAGCTGTCCCACAGAGATCAAATTTCTTCTAAGACCAGGAATATATCTCACTCATTGCAGCTTCCATGTGGTCTGATTTGGCAATTTTAATCGGATGTCTCCCTTGCCAACAATCTTTAAGGTTTCATCATCTGCTAGATGTACCTTTCCGAAATCACCGCTGACGTAGTTCTTCATGATTTCTCGGCATAGGGTGGAATGGAATGATGCCTCTGAATCAAGAATCCATGATTCAATCGGACTGTCGACGCTTAGAATCATAGCATCACCTCCTTCCTCAGTCACATTGGCAGACTTCTGTGTGTCGGTGTTTTTCTTTGGTGCCCGACAATCCCTCTTGAAATGATCCTTCTTGCCACAATTGTAGCACTTGAAGTCTTTCTTTCCTGATCTAGATTTGCTCCTTCTAGATTTTGATCTGTCGTGATTTGAACTTCTTTTTGAAGTTCTTCCCCTAGACTCCGCGTGTAAAGTTGAGGAGGTTGAAGCTTCACCTGATTCTCTTCGTCGAATTTCTTTACTAAGAACCAGATTACCAACGTCATCGAACTTCAACTTTTTGCTTCCCGATGAGCTACTCACAGCCGTGACTGTAGTGTTCCAGCTTTCTAGTAGGGAAGACAAAAGGATCAACACTCGAACTTCCTCATCAAACTCAATCCCAACTGAACTCAACTGGGTTGTGACTATATTGAGTTCATTGAGATGTTGAGCTGTCGATGCGCCTTCCGTCATTCGCAAATTGAACAGCTGCCTCATCAAGTGAACTTTGTTTGAGGCAGAGGGCTTTTCGTACATGCTGTAGAGAGCCGCCATAAGACCCGATGTGGTCTCTTCCTTTGCTATGTTGAAGGCAACGTTGCGGGATAGTGTCAATCGGATAACTCCAAGGGCTTGTCTGTCGAGGAGAGCCCACTCTTCATCCTTCATGTCATCTGGCTTACTTCCAGAGAGAGGTTGATACAGCTTCTTCTGGTACAGATAATCTTCGATCTGCATCTTCCAAAAGCCAAAGTCCGCACCATCGAACTTCTCAATTTTCATCTTCCCTTCGTCTGCAGCCATTGCTCACACTTGAATCTGACTTCCTCTGGATTGTTTCTGATAATTTCTGTGAACCACCGTGTACTAAGACACCTCTGTCGACAAGTCGGCATCGCCAGCAAAATTTTACTATTCATAAAATTTACTATTCACGTGAATAGTAATCTCACAGAAAATTGACAGACGTCACAACCAGAGCTCTGATACCAGTTGTTGGGAAATTACTCAGATTCCCCTATTACCAGATTTAAGAGAAAGTGAAATAAATGCGCAAAAAAGAGACGTAAATTTTACGTGGTTCGGCACAAACTTGCCTACGTCCATGGGCTGCTGCAGATCTTTCACTATGAAGAGAAATTTTACAACACTCTTAATTTTCTCACAACCCAATCCCAACTCTGAAAATTGCTCACAATTTTCTCTCACAAAGACTTTTCTCTAAACCTCTCTTTTCTCTCTCTTGCTCTTCTATAAGAGGAGTTGTTTTATGGGATGAGTTTTCCTTAAGAGTTTGGGGGCCTATTTATAGTGTTTGGAAAAAACACTATGCACTAATAATTTATTAGTGGTGGGGCCCGCGATGAGCCCGCCTACATTTTTTCTTTGCTCTGGGGCCCGCGGTTCACTCCTTTCGGTGGCTTTTGCAAAGCACCCAAATGCCTTTCCGCTTCAAATTTCCTGAACTTTTACCAATATTTTCACCATTTCTACATAGAATTCATGATTATAAGCCTTGTTTTATTTTTAATGTTAACGAAGTATTTCTCGGGACATTTTTTTAATATTTTTTTCTCTTCTTTCACTATTGAATAAGATTGTCACAGCCAACCAACTCCCTTGCTGCTCCATTTATAGTAGCAACTAGAAAACCAACACATCATAGTTGAGCTCACAGACCATTAAAAAAGACCAGTGGAAAAGACTGAGAAATAGACAAATAAAAGGAGGAGTGTACACGTAAAAATATTATAGATCACAACCCTGTTCTCCTATGAATCCCTTTTCCTCTTGTGTCAAGCAAAGGGTTTAAAGGGGTCCCAGCTGTGATTCTAATGACATTAATTGGCCAAAGCCAAAAAAAAAACCTCGGCCCTTCTTCCCCAAAAGAAATTGAATGAAGTCTTTGAGGAGAGCTAGCTAGCTATGCTTCCCTTCAAAGCAAAGCAACTCTCTTTCTCTCACTCTTCATCTTAGTTTTTCTCTTATAAAGCTCCATTTCACTAAGCCCTGCTGGATCCTCACTGGGGGTTGTGCGAATATTCTGTGATCAAGTGGCAAGGTGAGGTTGCCTTTGTTGGAGAAGCAGGACACGTGCAGTTTTTTGTTTTTCTCGAGAAAGTATCCAGCGGTTCCGGTTCATAGCATTAATGCATGATACTATCAAGGAATTGCCACCGACCAGACGAGACGACACCCTCTATGTCGACTCGAAGGACTGCACGTGCACTGTTTCTCCACCATGGCCTCCTCTCCTCTGGAGGCATGCATGCATGTGTATATATATGCCATGAACATGTGAGTGTTCTTTTTCTTTTTTTTTTGAACTTTTTCCACTTCCATTTTTCTTTCCACTCAAACTTAATTATGATTGAGTTAGGAAGTTCGATAACTAATCTACTCAACCTCTCCCATAAAAATATTAGTTACAAGAGATCAAATTGAGAGTCTGTTTTTTTTAACCTTAGTCATACATTGATATAGAGATAGCTTGCAAACAATATCTTTAATTAGTACGGATTAATTCACTCTTGTTTAATTTATAAGTTAATAACTCCATTAATTGAGTTTGTTATGTCTACACGTAAGGACTTGACCAGTTGATGGATGATTTTGTCCCTCCTTAATTTTGATTAATTTTGTATGGCTCAACAAGAGATATGTCACGCTTTGATACATGTCTCTCTTTTAGCACTTTGGAATTTACAAGTAAAGCTATGTGTATGGTTAATATAATGCCAACACACAAATCTATATAGAGAATGATGTAACACCAACGTACGTATACTATATGCACTATATGCTTTTATATATATAAAGATAAAGGCATATTTATTCTTGATTAGAAAGCTTTCCTTCTCAATGATAATAACATCATAAGATTTATTTGGTAATCATTTTTTCCCTATACGTGACATGGTTGAATGCGTCAATCTATAAATATAGAGAATGATGTAGCGCACCAACAAAACTTATATGCTATATGCACTACATGCTTTTATATATATAAAGATGAATATATATGTTTTGATAGAAATATATAAAGGCATATATCTATTCTTGATTAGAAAGCTTTCCTTTTCAATGATAACAACATCATAAGATTTACTTGGTAATCATTTTTTAACTATACATGACATGGTTTGAATGTGTGAGATGGAGATGTTAATTTGATTTTTAAGATTTTCAAACAATACCAATCAATCACAATTTTGCGTGTAATCTAAGATATATATTTATTGCAATATAAAAGAGAATTAAGTGAGAAATCTTCCATATTAACTATGTAGAATTGTTACTTGTGCAAGACTTGTTAAATTTACATGTATGTTTAACACCACGAAAAGCAAAAAACTAAAAAAACAAGGGGTTATTAGGTAAAAACTATTTACAAAGTCAAAGGGTGGATTTCGTATTTAAAGGAAATCCATGGATCTGTTCGCTAAATTTACTAAAAATTCGTTATATTTGTTGGGGGAGAAAATAAAAAAATCTCAAAAGGACAAGAAAACCAATGGCCTCTGTTCTCCGCTCACCAACATCACGATTCTTCTACTCCGCTAAAAACGGGAAGACGTCAAAGAGTTCGAGGATCAAAATCTTCGCAAGTTTTGGCAGCGGAGATCACGACGACACGACTCTCAAAGCTGCTGTCAGCGCTGCTTCGATTCGTTTCCATGAGTCTCTTCGCTCAGGTTCTACGATTCTCTCAAAAAAAAAAAAAAAATTTTACTTGATTTGAGTTTTTTGATCGATGAATATGCTTAATATCCACAACCCATTTGGGGAAATGCTTGAAGTTTGTATAATTTGACGAGACAATGAAACCAAGAAACATGTTTGACAAAATGCTTGAGAGAAGACTTTATAAATTTAAAAGGGGAAGAGAAGTATTTTGTCAATATAAATGCACTTATGTAATTGTTTTAGTTTGTGATCAATGTTTAGTGTCCTCTCTTTGTGATAAATGAACTAGTGTATCAGTTGGTTTAGTCTCACAGTGCTAATTTATGTAATTGTCTATTGGGTCCTCGTCTGCGGTTTCTATTCGAATAATCATCAACTTTTGGATGTAATTTATCAATTTTCAATGCGATAATGATATATGTGTTTGTATGGGAGTGCATATAATTGTCGTATCATATGATATTTGCTTTTACATCAAGTTAGTTCTGAAGAAATTGAGAGGAGGGTTATGTAATTGTCATTTATCTTTTCTTCCAGATTAAATCAAATACTCCACATTCAGCGATATATATAAGGGAAAAATACAAAATAGACCGTTTTTATGAAATATATAGCGAAATAGAACACTTTGGTAAAAAAAATTAGCAAAATAGACCTCTTTTTGGCCAATAGGCCAAAAAGAGGTCGATTTTGAAAAAGTGGGTTCAGGAAACATACGGGACTACTAGTCTCGTATGTTTAAAGTTAACTAATTCTAGTGGTTATCGAACTCAGAAAATATACGGGACTACTAGTCCCGTATATTTTTTGTGCGCAAGCAAAACGTACGGGACTAGTAGTCCCGTACGTTTTGCAGAGCCATTTAGCCACTGCCCAGCAAATCCATGGGATTACTAGTCCCGTGGATTTGCTGGGCAGAAGGGCAACATGCACCAAACATGCATGGGCCTCATTTATCGATTACAATCAAAATTTTGGCCAAAAAGATACCATTTACAATATCACAATACAAATCTCATCATAGAGTACATCACCACACAAATCCGACATAATCAACAACATCACAACACAAATCCGACGGAATACACATCACATCCAAAATCCGACAAAAATACACATCACAAATCCATACGATAATATATATCAGTCTAAGCTAAACAAATCCAAATATCTCAAGTCGACCCATACGATAATATGTAGTTTAAGATAAACAAATCCAATGTCAATAAATCCATACGACAATATATATCTTAGTGGAAAAACTAACAAATAAAAAATCCACCCCTCCCCCGTTGTCTCTCTCTTCGCACTCGTTGAGATCGTCGGCGTCCTCTTTCGACTTGAGCTTGAATATGCTCGCTCTCCGGTTGTGTGTGGGGCTGTGATGGACCGGCTTGCTGTGACAGACCGGCTTCATCGTCGTGCGTGCAAGGTCTACCGCGTCTACGTCGGCGTACATATAGAGTATCGTCAAGATCCACCTGCTCACGACCTTCATGCCAATCCTCATAAGTTTGTTGAAAAGCTCTACGAACTCTCGTCACTATCCGATGCAATATCGATACATGTACTGAATCTCCTGTGGCGGTAGCTATGCCCTCATTTGCAATCCCCTCGATCTCGTCCATAGCATCTATCTACAATTACATAAAATTATTGATATTAGAAACCATAAGCTATGAAGAGATTGACATTCTATGATAATTTTGACAATTTAACTTACTCATCGTCTCTCATCTACCCCTCTTGGTACATATCGGGATTGTTGGGAGCGAATCTAGATTTCGTCGACTGGAGGCGTAGTTTGAGTGATTATCCAACGTCTGGTAATCCCCCAATACTATTTAATGTAAATCAACTTCTTCCATCGAAGGATAAAGCTGATTGGCAATATGTTGATGTCGATCATTCCACCTGACAATGAATGATTGATGTGTGCGCTGCCAGTCAATTTGATGTCCACCTTTAGTCGTCTTTCTCTCTATTTTTTCGACATATTGTGGAGCATGTTGCGCGAGTCCAAACTGTCTAAACACGCGATCGGGTACGTGCATCTCCACAATCTCGAAACAAACAAGAGGAACTCTAGCCCTCCATATGCCGTGTCCCTCCATACAAATCAGTGGTAGACGAGGTAGGTGAGTGGTGTATGGCTGCCACTCGAACTGCAAAAAAATCCAAATGTTAATATCTCTTTGAAATATATTGATATCATAGAGCACTTCAATTCAAATTCGATACCTAAAAAATTTTCATCCGGTCGAGCTCTCCTCTGTAAAAATCTAATTGCCTAGCCGGGGTCTCATCATAGGCTTTTGTGACATTCCATCTGCAAGAAACGTTTTTGTTCAAAATGTTGAATTTAAAATTAAATACAAATGAGATTTAATTTGATAATTTTTACCTGCAGCCTAGTGGAATATGTCCATCTAACTCTCGGATCTCACATAATCGTGGTTTCAAAACCAATCTTTCCCATGCCTAAACTTGTAGCAATGTTGAACAACCCTTGAGCTCCTTATTTTGCATTAAAGCAACCTTTGATATTTCTCGATATAGGTATGCTAAAACAGCACTACCCCAGGATAATGTCCCGCACACGTCGAAGTCTTCGATAAGTGGTAACCACCTAGCGCGAGTTCAAATACATTAGTCATGTATACTAAGAATAGTGAGCAAAAATCAATACTTAATGTTTACTTACTTCAAATGGACTTTATGTTTACTTGAATCGGGAAAAAGAAGCGTCCCGATCATGTGCATAATATATGCTCTCACATGCTGTTGGATCATCACTTCAGGTGCATCTTGTGGCAACGGGTTTCCAAAACTCTCCTTAAGCCACTTCAATCTTCGTATTGCGGCTTCAAGTTTTGTTCAATCCAATCGTGGGTTTCAGGTGATATGGATTTAATTTTCTCTCTACAATGTTCATATACCAGTAAGTCAGTTGCACAACCGGCTTGCCATAATAGATTTTGTAAATTGACCTCTCCATGTTTTTTCTTAAAATTAGCTCTTATATGCCGCAAGCAATATCGGTGATGATGTGGTGCACTCCACCCCTCGTGCAAGGCTCGTGGAATTCCTTTCATCAAGTTTCCGCCTAACTTCGGGCATAATTAGCTTTGTGATATAAGAGAAAGTCAAAGTCTTATGATCATAAGTTGCAGTCGAATTAGAACCAGTGTTATCGAGGCGCAAGGCGCAATGCGGGGCGCAAAGGTCCCTTACGCGCACCATGCGCAAGGCGCACAATGAGACGCGCGCCTCACTAATTGAGGCGCATAACTCAAACTAATATTTGCCAACATCATAAGACAAACATATAAGCAACATATTAGTTACCTACATCCAAAATTATGAGAATATCAACTTAAATCATTAAATTATGCGAACTAACAAAAAAGATACAAGAAACATGTATTTAAATCATCATATTAAGTGATTAACAATTATGAGCATATGTTTATAAATTGTTACATAAAAAGACTAAGAAAAGATGAAGAATGAATGTAACAATTACATATTTACATCATCAAATTAAGTGATTAACAAACATGACTGTTCATCAAATTAAGTGATTAACATGTATTTAAATCATCAAATTAAGTGATTAACAAACATGACTGTTCATAATTTTCTAATTAGTATTCTTAATTGATATTTGCTACTTAGTATGAAAAGATGAAGAATGAATGTAATAATTACATATTTACATATTCATAATTTGTTAGTTTGCATGCTAATTAGAGAAGGAAGTTACAATTAGCAAACAAGTATACTAAATTACTAATTGTTGTTTCCTTTTTATAGGTTAAACATGAAAAGATGAAAATAGATTAGCAACTAGTAAGAAAGAGTATATTACATGATATAAATATGTAATTATGTAAATTATTTAAAAAAATAAAAGAAATAGTATGTTACATAACACAGGTGCGAGGCGCACGTGAGGCGCGAGCGAGGCGCACGCGAGGCGCGCGCCTCGCTGCATGCAGCGCCCCGCCTCGCGTGTGGGGCGCATTTCGTCCAGGCCGAAGCGCCCAGCGCTCGGGGCGCGCCCGGGGCGCGCGCCTCGATAACACTGATTAGAACATGTATGGAGTCCGCAATAACTAGAGATCACAAATTGGCCAAGTGATTTTTTCCTAATAGCTGCATTAAGCTTCCATGGACACTTTAAATTTCTATCATCTGCAACACTTGTATTCTCTCCTTGACATTTCTCATTAAAGTAACACTTTACATGATAGCTAGTTGTGTTGCTTTTCACCGTCTTGAATTTGATCCGGTTTTTGATTGCCCATTCACGTATAGCGAAAATTAATGTTTCCTTGTTCTCGAAAAGATCTCCTTTCTTGAAAGTAAAGTCCTCGGGTCGATCGAAATTAAGGCCAGGATCGACAAACTCAGCTTGTGAGGTATTTATCCACTCTTCATTTTGAAACTCTTCTGGCAACGGCTCTTCAGACTCTACATAGTCGTTATTTACGCAATATTCATCCATCCAACTTACGTCATCATTGGTCTCTCCAATTGCATACTACATACTATCAAGACGTTCATCCTCTTCAGCATCTTCAGTATCATCATCGGCATCTACATCCTCATCATTATCCTCTACTATTGTAGAACCCCCCGGTAAATCAACTGAAACATGACCCGGCGAGTTGTGGAACACGTCATTTGATATTGCACCCGACTCATTTTTTAAGCGCATGGCACTTTGAGATAACGATATTTGATTATCAAGCATGCGGGAGAACTCTCCACGAGCATATGAAACTTCAGCAACCACAGACATTGGAATATTTTCAATAAACAACTCGATTGATATTTGTTTTTCCGCAAGTTGTATCATGTTATTCAATTCTTCATCATTGGTGATCTCTACAGCAATTGTTCTTTGATCATTTATTGGACAATTACAGAAGACCTTAATGCTATTTTTGACGTGATTAATTCCAGTAACTCTGTATATTTGCGCCATCAATCTATCAAAGTTGCAATTTCTGGACAACATGAACATTTTCCTAAAGCCTCCATCGTATATAGGCATATTATTCATTCCAATGCTCAGTTTTCCATTGAATAAGAAAATAATCGGTACTCCATTCGCCATTTTAACTGAAGCATTAAAATTCATCATATAAAAATTATATTTTTTTCCAGACATTTTCCTAGACCATAATTATATATTTCTTCTAGATATACAACATTAACTAAACAATACATATAAATTTATGGAAAAATTAAAATTTGTACCTTGATTAAATTTCAGATCTCCTCGGCCTCGTAGAGAATAGACGGCGTTGGCGTCAGTTTTGGGGGAGGAAGAGGTGAGTTGGGTTTGGGGGAGAGAGATTGGGATTGTTGGGTCGGATTTGGGATAGATGGATCGGGTTTGGGACGTTGATCGGCTTGGGAGAGAGTGAGAGCTCGGGAAAGAGAGAGGGGAAGATCTGGAGTTGGAGCTCAGGAGAGAGGGGGGATCGGGAGTTGGTGCTCGGGAGAGAGAGAGGGAGATGGCGAGAGAAAGAAGCGAAGGGGAAAATGTGCCCTAATTTGAATTATATATATATATTTAGCAATTCTACGGGACTAGTAGTCCCGTAGAGCGCATTTTTTCCCGTGGATTTGCTGGGCAGTGGTTAAATGGCTCTGCAAAACGTACGGGACTACTAGTCCCGTACGTTTTGCTAGCGCACAGAAAATATACGGGACTAGTAGTCCCGTATATTTTTTGAGTTCGATAACCACTGGAATTAGTTAACTTTAAACATACGGGACTACTAGTCCCGTAATTTTCCTGAACCCACTTTTTCAAAATCGACCTCTTTTTGGCCTATTTGCCAAAAAGAGGTCTATTTTGCTAATTTTTTACCAAAGTGGTCTATTTCGCTATATATTTCATAAAAACGGTCTATTTTGCATTTTTCCCCTATATATAAAGTTCATTTTCCTTTTTAACTTCAACCCAGAGACAGAGTTGTTCAATCTGCCTTTTCGTATGTTTTCTGAGTGCTACATTTCTCTCATAATGTTCTCTATTCTGCATACACTTGCTATTTATCTCATTA
Organism: Asparagus kiusianus; assembly: GCA_022839385.1. Taxonomy (NCBI): domain Eukaryota; kingdom Viridiplantae; phylum Streptophyta; class Magnoliopsida; order Asparagales; family Asparagaceae; genus Asparagus; species Asparagus kiusianus. The sequence continues at coordinate 36,142 of BQKN01000867.1, forward strand.
CCAACTTTTGGTTATGTTTTATCATCTATAATCGAGTAGGGTCCTAAAGATTTTAGCTGATAAATTTGTTTTATTTTGAAATCTGTGTTAACATGTATTGAATATTTCAGATCCCCTTTTCATTGACCCATATGCTGGATGCTTTCTTTCCTCTATTTCAAGTCAAAAGGAAATTAAAGAACAGTATCCTATTACAACATGTGCATCATCACCATGCTACTATAGTTTGATGACAAAGTTCATCGATGATAAGTTGTTGAGCCTGATCACCAGCTCTGATGAGCTTAAGCAGGTACTTTTGTTCATATGAAGATAAAATATTCGTCAAAATGTGCTCTTATATCCTATAGATTGTTTTATTGACAGATGGTATGGACACCCGTCCATATAGGCTGAGTTGGCCTCGCTCATCGGTTATATATGACGTATCTCCTGGAAGAATTTTCAAAGAAGCATCTCAAAGGCTTGTAGGTATATGCTTTTTCCCAAATAAATTGGTAACATATCCTTGTTATGAGCATATTTGTACTTGATATACATGCAAAAATAATGCAGCCTTTATCCAAAACTTTTGGATGCTTGATATGCATATTTCTGTTACAGGTGTTGGGGCAAAAATTTCGAAAGGATGTGTGTTGCTTCATGTGCCTCTTGAGTCCTCTGATATACAGGAAGCTTTGAACAAGAAAGGTTTTAGTGGTAACAGGGCAAGCTTGTGGGTACTTCAGGTGATGTGCAGACTGCATTTTCTTATGCTAAAGTTATTTATAGAGAAACCCTTGTATTTGTTTGGTTAAAACTAATTTTGATGCTATGCCTTCATAATGTTCAGAAGCTGTGGTAACAATTTCAGTAGATTTGGATATTATCAATTTTGGGTATATGCTCATTTTGCTTAGGATAATTTTAGGAGATAGAAACCATGTAATCATGTCTGTCTTTGATAATCTGAAGACCGATTTCAAGTGAAGTATGCTTCTTGTGTATGCTTATTTTTAATGACTTTCTTGTTCTCTAAACAGTTCGGTGTCATATTTCCTCTCACTCATTTATCCAATAAGGAAACACACATTCCTACCACTTTATATAAACTCCTCCATTCTATGGATTTGGAGGATTGTTCATTGGTTTCATCAGCCTAAACTGCATCTCAATCTAGCCTGCCAACGGTTTGTCATGGTTTCAAGGCAGAGACCTCAAGGCTCCAGTTGCTAATAGTTGTCTTGCGTAAAAATCAGGTAGCAAATTATACAGGGTTGAAATATTTATAGCTCTAGAGAAACCATAGCGGTTAGCTTATGGTGCTTTCTTGTCTTCTGAGTCATGCTTCATAGCCAAACCTCATTTCGGAAAACTTGGATGATCATGAATCATGATCCTATCCTTTTGTACATCAACTCTCAGTTGATGTCAGTCAGGACGATCATGAGACTAAGTGTTAACTGCAACCTCCTTGCAGGGGCTGCCATTGATGACACTGGCAGGCTTTGAGAATGTACTAGCTACTGTCAGCAGCTTAGCAATGGAAGGATGTACTTTTATGGGAGAATTGCCTGGCTTCTTGCTAGGAGCCGAAATGGGGAAAATGGTCAGTTTACTACAGTCCTTAAAAAAAAGTCCTGTAGAGGGCCCTCTATAGACAATCATATAGGGAGACGGGTGATAAAAAGACACCTAGCCAATCATGAATCTTGATGCACACATTACTATCCGCTATCATGTAGTCTCTGCTCCCTCATAGTCAGCACTATATTGATAGCAACTGCACCCATGGAAAATAATCGCTGCATCAGAGATTGATAATAGTTCATGCATCAAGATTCGTACTAGACTAGGTGTCTTCGTCCCCTATCTCTTTGTGATTTTCTATAGGGGGTCCTCTATAGGGATTTGCCCCCTCCCTTGCTATTTGCTACCTCCCTCTGCCTAACATTTGTTTGCCTTTGGGCAGGACACAAAACGTGAAACACTGGAGAAGCTTTTTATGAGCCATGGCTTTCAAGTTGATGTGGTTGAGCATGATGTGATTGCAAGAAACTTGCACTTGGATCTACCA
>BQKN01000867.1:38207-136496 GCA_022839385.1 Asparagus kiusianus
TGATAACAGTATCAACAGTGAAAACATGTCCTGTAAAACTCTCTGAAATACAATGATTCAAAGTCAACATTATTATTAATACATCACAAACTCTTGAGCACCGCTTGCACAAAAAGGAGCTTCACATAATTGCGAAAGTATCCTCTACCAGCCCATAACTCAATCATTTTACCGGTTGATCGCAGTATAACCATCTCAAAACAAATGAAATGATGGGATCAAAGCAGACAAGCAAGCAGTTGCTAAAAAATCTTTAGTCCTCGTGCTGATGGTGCAAAAGTTGGTTTGGGTATTTGCTAGTATTGGTTCCAGAACTAGATCGATGGTCGATGTATTCGACTGCTGCTGCTCCCACTAAGGCAGCAAGGGTGAGAGCCTGAGCATGCAACCTGCAAAATCAAAATTATCAAGAATGTGAATGCATATATTGAGCATTATTGAAATACCTCAGATACAAGCTCGTAACCAAATTTACAGAATCGAGGTCAAGAAAACTATAGACCAAGCAAAGTTTGTGGCAAGTAGACTTGATGCCAACTTCAATGAGAAAATTTTAGCTGAAATTTGGTTAAATTGACTCACAGCATTCATAAAGATAACTAATGATCTTATAGCATCATAATATTGATGGTAACTAGCAATATGTTGGAAAAGTAAACTGGCCAGAACACCAATCATTTCAGAGTTGAGCCCATAGGCGAGATAAATGCTTGGACATGCCAAACTCCAATTAGAATATACAGCGTGAAAAGTAGAACATCGTTGGCATTAAATAATCATAACGAAACAGATGTTTATGTTCCTTTTCAAAGATACATACCCTCCCAAGATTCACACATTCAATATAGGATGCCAAAATCCTTGTGTAACAAGAAGCCACACCACCACTAAACTGAAAACTTTTCACCTGTCTACAGTCTGGTAAAATTCAAGTTTGGCGGATCAGCAAAGATAAACAGCAACAGACGGATAACAGTAACCAGATGATCATTTCTTCAGCCATTCTGCACTCATGATTGAGAACCAGTCCTCAAAAGAACCTCCGGTCAAGAGTCAACATATTTGAGGAATCATGATTAATAAATATTTACTCCTCCATTAAGGCAATAGTTGGTTTAAGTTTCTAGTTCATAATTTGTTTGCACTTGCATGTCAAATCGTGAACAAGTCCTGTGAAACATAACCTTCAGTAACAGTGACATAGCCACCATCACGAAGCTTGTCATTCCTGCCTGACTAATCCTCTACAATGAATGCTCGCATTACTACATTAACAATGGTGTTCTTTTTTTGTCTTTACGAAAAATGAAAATCATGTGGCAATTGAGCACAACAGGGTGAAAATTAGTTATATACATCCATTACCCATATATTCAATTTTATATTCACCCATGGATGATACACAGTCATTGATTCATTTCAATCTTATCCAGCTGCAGAAGCACATGAAATTTTCAACACTCACTACACAGCAAGTTGCTTTTATCATCACCCATTAAGTGCAGCAAATGCTGGTACTCAAGATCCCCGTTTCACGAAGATGGATATCTCAGAATCAGACAAGAGTTCGGGTTTCCAAATCAATTTTGTGCAAGACAATGCAAATCATTTATCCGTTTGATCACTGACTGCTCATGGAACCAACTGAACTAAATCCTATAACAGATTAAATAGAAGAATGAAGCTGGTGATTACTGGACACATGAAAAGTAAGCCCTTCCTAGACTATATTATTACACCTGCTAATCCTGCACTGATTAGACTTCATTGAAAGCCTAAAATCCTCAAATTATCCCCCCTACCCCCGCAACACAAAACAAACAAAACAAAAACAAAAACTTTGTCCTTTTTTGCAGTGTTCTCTTTAAGTCAGCAATATGCAGGCTCTGATATCTTAATCTTAACTATATTTTGATCTGCAAAGCACAACTATTTATATAGCCATCTAATAGAACCAGCCATCCCTTTACAAAACTCATATCACCACATAATACTCGAGAAATAGTAATCAACTTAACCATTTTGCTTTTATTCTGTGAACATTGAACAATATATTCCCCATTTCACATGCTGATGAATAATCATCCCAAATGACTAAAGTTCTCTCCAGATACTTCTCGGTCATAAATATGGATGAGTTCACAGGCCAAATATTAAAACTCTCACAGCTAATTTAGTTACCCCTCTAATTATAAATCATATCTAGCATTGTAATTTACTATAACCCTATCTTGAAGCATCATCAATATTGACAAGTAACATATGTTTATGCTTGCGATCCAGTCGGAAATAGCAATATTGGCTAATAATGACTAATGTAACTTTTATTGGCTAATATGACATATCACAGAAAGACTCAAAAAGAACTATGCTTATTGCTTGTTGTACGAGAGAGCTATCTCACTTGAAAGGTCAAAAGGTATTCGACATGGTGGTTAATCCTATCTGATCTCCATATGTTATGCTTTAGTGCATGTAAAATACTAATAAATTAGATTCCAAATCCAGTATTCACCAGTAGAATCATGCATCCACTGCCATAATGAAAGAGATTAAAGTTACAAAACGGATTTTGTAGTAGAAATCTTAAAATGAGAAACATTTTCTATTAATACTGTGACCCCAAACAAGCAAAAAAAAAAAAACTCAGCCAACAGAAAACAATAATACTTTCTACTACAAAATCCTAGCCCTTAAAAAACCGAACTTTTCTACCAAAAAATTGTCGGAAATTTGTCGTTAACATCAATCTAACCACTGCACTGAACTACACAAGAAAATGAAATCGATTAAAAATCGAACCTTGCATGAATGATCTTAACGCTAGGTTTCATGTTGGGCCTCGACCAATTGTAAGCCACCGAGCCCCCAATTCCACTCAGCCAAAGGCAAGCTTCATTAAAAGAAATCAGGAATAAATCATTAGAATCTAAAAACACCAATTCTAACCCCCCCAAAAGAAATTAAAGAAAAACTCCCTCCCAAAAAAACAGGAAAAATTTAGAAATTTACCGACGGTTCGGAGCTTGTGCTGCACGACCCATTTCCTGATCGATTCGATCTTGCTGAGTTCCTCCGCCATTAGAGCTTGCAATTTATTTTATTTTATTTTATTTTATTTTATTTTATTTTATTCCCTCTTTGAAGGAAATTATGGGGTGAATGAAATGGTAAAAGAAGCAAAAAAGAGGGGACTTGTATTTATAGGTGTAAGAGGGGGGAAATGCTCATCGCTAATGTGCGCTGATATTTTCTGTCATTGTCAGTCAACGAAAAAAAAAAGGGTATGATTAACAAATTGGGGGGTAGTCATGTGAGAGCAGGTAAACCAACCAATAAGAAAATGACACGTTGGCGCTGACGACTACTGGGGATGACATGTTCAGTTGTTATTGCTTGCTGAGCTGTAGCGTGTTTAGTACGAGAGACAGAGGGAGAGATGCGTTGGCAACAGGAAGAGGATGCGGAAGCGGTTTCGGGTTTCCCGTGGGCCTCGAGAACCCGTGCCACTTTAGCTTGGCTAATTAGCACTTAAATACCTTATACTTTCCCCTAGGTAGCAGTATAGAACCTCACGTGTGTTTTGAAGCACTTAAGTAGTTGTATCCCTGAAGTATGTAAATTTTGACCTATAATCTATGCCTATGTAATAATGGGAGGATCCATGATTCACTATTCATGCTATAGTAAATGACACATTAAATTATTATATCATTTGTCACTGTAGCAAATGCAGGAGGATCTAAAATTCACTATTCATACTACGATAAAACACTGTAGCATTATTATTGTAGAACATGTGGGAACTGTAGCATTTTTAAAGAATGGTACTATAGCACTTAGAAAACTGTATTTAAATACAGGTTTTCGAACATTATTGTAGCTCAGACGGGATACTGTAGCATTTAAAAAATGTTAAAGTAGTACTTACAAATTAAAAACTGTATTTAAATACAGAAATATTGTAGCGGAAATAAAAAAAATGGAGGCACGAGTGCACACTAGTATCTTCTATTATACAAGCTAATGACTATTCTCCCCGAAAATTCTCATGTGGACACTCAAATGCCATTTTAAAAAAATCAACACTTTTTATGTCAAAAAGTTAATTGGTGAGTGGATATTTAGAGGAGTTTTTAGGATCTCTTGATCTTCCTTGATAGCTAACCAATCAACAAGGAGTAGATTTCTACAACACCCGTTAGAGGGCCCAAGTTGGTTGCTTCGATGCGCCCTCTGACATTCAGGTCAGTAATAAGTTAAGCAAGTTTGAAGACACATGATCTAGTTTCAGGGTGTTATATAGCAATTTTCGTGTACCTTAGAGTAGTGTAGATTCCCCGTTGTTTATAGATAACCGGCGAGGGTGCGCTGGTAATTTGACCAGGTCGATGCAGTGCGTTGATCAAACTGCACTTTTACACATATTGACGATCAACTAAATGAGTCACACTTTCCATTTAATGCAATGGTGACAAAATAGCAAAAGTGTTAACATCATGAGAGGAGTCATAACTTTATAGTCTGAAGAATCATAATGACTCTAGCCAAGCATCAAAAGCGATGATGATTGGCCGGTAAAACATCTGCAAATTAGCAGGCAAAATGGCACGCGAGAATTTCCGGAGAAATATTTTTCACGCTTGCGTACAGGAGGCGAGTCCAATTAAAAAAACAGGCGCGGGTATTTTACTGCAAACTAGGTTAAACTACAAGGTTTTAAGTGACAATTAGCCTTTTCGGGGTTTCGGTTGACCGACAAAAGAGAGAATGCGGGTAAATAGATACGGCTGATCGGGTTAGACTATCGGATCCATCTCAACCCATTGGACCCGACCCGCTACAGCCGGCACCAGGACCCCTCACCGTCGTCGCGAGCAAAACCTAGAGAGAGAGAGAGAGAGAGAGAGAGAGAGATCAATGGCGTCGGGTTGGGGGATAACGGGGAACAAAGGGCGATGCTACGATTTCTGGACGGACTTCAGCGAGTGCATGTCCAAGTGCAGGGAGCCCAAGGACTGCTCCCTCCTCAGAGAGGACTACCTCGAGTGCCTCCACCACTCCAAAGAGGTAAACCCCCCTAAAACCTAACCCTAACCCTAAGTAAGATCCGACGCTCGGTCGATCCGTCGCGGGAGGAAAACCCTAGGTTTTTGTAACCCTAGGCCCCGACGGAGCTTCGAGTTGTTGATCTGAGCAGTCCGGAAATCTTGATTGAAAACGGTTAGGTCTCGTCGGTTTTTTTTTTGTCAGGAAAGGGTCAAATTTCGAAGCTTGGTCTGGATTTAGTTGAGCAGGTTCGGAGCTGGACAAAGTGTTGTTTAATTAGGGTTCGGAGTGTTTGGGTATTTGGGTTTTTTCCGACGGCTTGCTCGTCGAGAGCCCAGTGGGGCAATCAATGCATAGGCTCCTTGACCTGGAGCGTGTCTCGGTCTTATCAAAGAGTTCGAGACTGTCGTGAAGGAATGGGGCCATTGCATTCCTGAGATTTTGTTTCGACATGCTTTCTATATAGCTTCATTTTGCTCATGGCTGTATCTACACGGCTTATGTCGAAAGTAGTGTGCCTCCTTTGGCAAGTGAATATTCCTTTTATGCAGCGAGGAATGACCGAAGTGCTGTTGTTCGGTGTTTGCTCGCCCCTCATTTTCTAGTTGACTGTTTTACGTAAAGAATCCCTACTGTACCAAGGAATTATTCATCTCTTTGCTCATCCCTAGGCTCGTAAGACCCGCAACTTGGTTTGAAAGAATTTCAACTCTATTTCATTTGTCTCTGGGGTACTTCTTTACATTGTTCATCTATATATGTAGGCCAAGCGTGACACACACTCACTGGAAAGAAAAGAAGGGGTAAAGGAAAGTGTTTGCGCAAACACATGCACACACATAGACAGACACCTTCACGCGCACACACACTAGACAAAGAGAGGCAAAAAAAAAAAAAAAAAAAAACGCGATAACCATACACCATTGCCAACTGCCATGTCTATTGTTGTTGTTTTAAACTTCTTTCTCCACTTTTTCTAGTATAAATCCATCAATTTAATGGTTCTTAGGTATCTTCTTCTTGTTAGCATCCAGACTTCTTACAGTCTAAAGTATGCAGTAGCATGGAGCTAGACTCAGCTAAAGAAACCCCACAAAGACTATCCTGGATACGAGGATCGGTTTTGTATCTAACATTAACCTTAAGTAAGGCCCTTGCCTTAAGAGATTGAAGTTGGGAGCTAAATTTCCCTATTCTAGCTAAGCAGTTTGAGATCACGCAAGAATAGCGTAACCTTAGATAGTAGTCTGAACTAGGAAAAAGTTCACACAGGAATGAAGTAACCTTAACAATAGCCTGAACCAGGAAAAAGTCTTAGCTAAAGGGTCAGAATTGCTACTCATCGATAGCAATAACACTAGGGCATGACATAAGCAAAGAGACAAATAGCAGCGCATGAAAAATAAGGCCCTTGGCTTAAGAGATTGAAGTTGAGCAGCTACATTTCCCTTTTCTAGCTAAGTGGTTTGAGTTCACACAGGAATGGAGTAACCTTAGACAAGAGCCTGAACCAGATAAAGGTCTAAACTAAAGGGTCGGAATTGTTATTTGATGGCAATAACACTAGGGCATGATACAAGCAAAGAGACAAATAGCATCTCATGAAAAAATAATTGCATGATATGTGCCATTTCTTGCTTACGCTATACCCTTAATCAGAGTCCTCACAAGACTATCAAATCACATCACGTATCCATTACAAAAATATTGATTAAGATCCTCACATTACGATGTCATTGTATGTTTGAATTACAAAACAGTCGATCTTGATCAATCGATGACAAATTCAAATGAGCTTCAACAAATTTAACAAGAAAACCTAATTGATCAAAATTAGTGACAGATTCAAGTGCTTTTTTGTATTAAATCAGACCAAAACTATATCAGATCACATCATTTAAGGAAGTTAATTGTTAAAATATTAACAGAGAAGTAGTTAATGTTATCCGATCAAAGTCACTTTATCTCTTTATCCACATCTTCAACAAACTCCTCAGCCTCTTCCTTTTCAAAAGCAAGATCCTCTTCCTTGACAGCAGCATAACCCCCCTCTTTAACTGAAGCTGGATTCTCAGAGGGAGCTACCTCGTCCACAACCAGAACCACATCCTCCTCTGCAGCGAGCATTGGATCCTCCTCGTCAAGCGGCAGACCCTCCTCTTCCTAATCATGATACCGTCTGATATGGTTTTAGTCTGATTTAGTAAAATAAAGCACTTGAAGCTTTCATTAACCTTGATCCATCAGATTTTCTTGTTAAATTTGTTAAAGCACATTTGAATTTGTCATCAATTGTTCAAGATCGAGTGTTCTGTTGTTAAATTCAAACATGCAACGATATCATATAGTGAGGATCTTGATCGATATTTTTTGTGATAGATATGTGATTTGATTTGATATTTTTGTGATTTTATTTTTAGCCGTGACACCTCCATACCTAATTCTATGTCCAGAAACTCCAGTCTTCAGTACTACCTTTTTTTCAGAAGTATAAAGGACCTTTACTTATAATGTCTGATTCTTGTTGATAGATATGTTCCAGATTTTGAAGAAAACAGGGTTGCAATATCTCTCCAAACTGTTCCAAACTGTTAGTTCCCTTGCAACTTTAGCCTCTAAGGAGTAAGGAGCAATCTAAATTCCTTACTAATTACAAAAAAATTACGGAGTGAAAATGCTGAGCTCTTGTACTTGGTCACACAGTCTTTTGAAAGAATGTTGATATAAATCTAGTTAGATCCTCAAAAATCTTTATTGTGTATTTACAGTGTCTTTCAAATTGAAGTTTGAATTTTGATACATCCATCAGCTATTTAGAAAATGCTTTTTATGCTTACATTGGATCACTGCTGCTTAAAGAGGTTTCTGAAGTTATGTTACATTTCTTGTTATGTTGTTCTGAAGAAGATCTCAGAGTCCACCCAATAGTCTTAAATGTTTACCTTACAAGATCAACTTTGCAAAATTGCTAGGCCTACAATCAGTGTTTTAAAAATAGGCCATTTTTATCGATTTATCGCCGATATATAGGGTTTGAGCTATGGCGGATACGATTTTTGCAAAACTATATCGCATATAATTTTGGGCTGATTTTTTCCGATATATCAGTGTAAACACGATAAAGCGGCCGGTTTCTCGTGGGTTAAAAATCACCCAATTTTCTGCAATTTACATTCTAAGTGAACCGGTTTGGGTTTGGAAACAAAAACCCTTTTTTTTCCATACCCGACCCGCATATATTAAACAAAAACAATGCTATCCTTTTATATTTCGCATCCACTAAAAAAACAATTGGTAAGTGATCCTAAACATGTATTATTTGCATATTAGTATGTTTATTTTTCATTAAATGTGCTTAGATTACATTTTAAGACATTATATTATATATGCTCACCATCCAATATAACACTCCGATTTTTACTACTTATCCTTGGTACATCCCGATATCTGGGATCCGATATGAATTTTGGTCATCTGATATATTTTCAATAACCGATATTTAAAATGTTGTCTACAGTCACAAATAATGTAAGTAGTTACGCGCATGTAACCTGGTTTAGTATAGTTAAGGTTAAACCTATTGCTCAGTGTGCTATAGAGAGCTTAAAAGAAAATTAAGAATGCTAGTTCGAAGAAATTATGATATCGTCAACATGTTAACCTTAATACAATCTTGATTTTTAGAGTAAACGTTAATTACCACTAAATAGATGCTTTTATGAGTTATAGTTAAACTCCCACAGTAATTTTGTGCAATTTATGTGAATCGCATTGCAGTTCCAACGGAGGAACAGGATCTATAAAGAAGAGCAACGTCAAATAAGAGCAGCTGCGCGCAAGGCCAAGGAGGAGGCTGAAGGAGGTGGTCAGAGCCCTCATCATTAGCACGGCGCTGCCATCCCTTCTCGAGGGCTGTAAAAGGAAAGAACTTAAATTCTGTTGTGTGTAAATGTGAAATGTCATGTTTTGCAATTTAGCACCCACTCTCTTGTAGTAGATTTGGGTGGGTTCTCTTTGCTGATGCTTAGGTTGAGGTAATAAATTTGTTTATCCGAATCCGAGGAAAAAATTTTTTTTCTGAAAGACTGTTAAAAGACGTTCTGAGTGTGGAATTGAAGAACTTTGTTGCGTTGGCTTTTCTTTTTTAGTCTTTTTATCATTTTAGCTTTATCAATTTCTTGTTTCATCATGTTTGGGAAATTGGGTGTGATTGGTCATGGGTTACAAGTTTTGTTATTCAACCCCTTAATTTATAAATGATCTGCTGCAATTTGTAAATTAATTCTTACACACACACACGCATCTGTGTGGTTTTTGATATTCAACCTTGTAGTTGCAGTCTACGTGACCAAAAATCGAAAATATCGACGATAATTGTCACAGGAAGATCTAAATTCACATATTTGTGAGATCCAGAAGGGTGGAACTCGGCATGATGATTAAATTGAAAATTTTGTGTAAATGGTTGTTATATGCTGTTCTTAACCGATCTTTTAGCAGACACTTGGGACATACATAACAAGAAGAAAGCTGACAAACGAATGCGATTAGAACAAGAGGAACGGATCAAATGTTTTTTAACCGATTTAGTCACCAGGACTTTTTTTTTTTTTTTTGCAAATGAAAGCATAGCTAAAAACGGATTCAAATTCTTTTTCCACTGCAAATAAACAATAAAGAACATGCTTTCTTCAATCACACAGTTTATCATTTAATAAACTACTAATAAATTATATGAAGTAAAAGTCAGAACAAGTACAATTAAATGACTGCACAATGAGTTAAATGATTCTAAGGTGCACCCTCATCTAGCATACCACCAACATACATGCTACAGCCAGAATGCCGAGGACTGATACAACAAGAGGAAGTGGAATCAATGAAATACCCCCACTGCCGGTAACCTCAACTATATACATACAGCAAGTTCTACATACATTCACATCAATTCTCATCTTCGAACTCGAAAGTCTCTCTCCTCCTCACCGATTCCAAAACCCTCGCCACAGTCCTATCCCTAGTCGCCGACTTCAGCTTTGGCACGCTCATTGAACCCAACGGCGGCGTTCTCAACTCGCCCCCATTATTCACCTCCTTCAACACCGACCTCGATTTATGAGCAGAGGCAATAACTTTGTCGTATGTAGACTTGGCTTTAGCATTCTCATATTTCTTCATATCATACATAAGCTCCTTTTGAAGTTGCTTATCAGCGACGAGTATTTCTTCGAACTCGCTCTTGTAGTCTTTGAGGAGGGAGCGGAGGCAGTCCATGAGGCTGCCGATGAGAGGGCTGTTCTTGCTCTCGAGTAAGCGTTTTAGTTCGATGAATATTGGGACGGCGTTTTGGATTAGGTTTTTCTTGGCGACGTGGGTGACTACTCTGCCTCTTGCAGCTTGAAGAGCTCCGGTGCTGTCTCCGGGTTCGTCGTCCATCTCGTGAGAGTCACTGGTTCGGGACTGGTGGATTTTCATCTCTTTGCAAGATAGAATTTGCAGGGCGTCCTATTATAGAGAACCAAAAGCAATATCACTCTCAACCCTGGTTATAACTTCGAAGTTTTGATGTTATGTTTTGGATAGGGTCTTTTACATGGTATCAAATAAATTGCAGCAAAGCATCAAATTACTCTTTAGCATGGTATTAGATTGATCAAGCTAGGATACATAACTCTCAACCCTGGTTATAACTGCATGTAAGTTCTAATAAAACTTTACAGAACTAGTCTATAGCAAACTTGATTGCAGTACACTATTGTCAAACCTTCTATGGCTTTCACTCAAATGCTTCACACATCTAAAATCCTAATGTAACATTTGAGTACCAAGAATTAGTACTACTTTCGCTTTCAGCAAAAAGTTAGCATGTTAAGAGTCATCTCATAAGTTACTAGAGTTTTGCATCTGAAGGTATGTCAGTGATGGCGCTTATAAAATTATACGAAGTACATACTGTCAAATTAACTATGTGACAGTTAAATGAACTGTTTGTATCTTAGCTTATATTTAACTGCACAAAGCTAGAATTTAGAAGCCCTAACAGTGAGCGTACCTTCAATACAGACTGCCCAGCAGCATCGTCAATGCTAAGCAACCCATCAGAAGCAGCTGCTAAAACCTCTGCACATAACTTAGCTGAAGTAGCCAGAAGATGCTCCGGTGCCATTTGCTTTAATAGAGAAACATAGATATGCATTCGTTGGCTTCTTGATTTCTCATCATTGCCTCTGCACCCAGAACAGTAACATAGTGAGACTGGGTCTGGAATACACAATGTCCCTTGGATAAAAATCTATGCTGAGGAATACCTTATTGAGAAACGCCGAGCCCCATTTGGCAAACTTCCTTGAGTCTCACTTTGTCCAGAATGGGCATTGCAATCATTCAGAACAAAAATGGCTTCTATGAAACTGTTGTATGCAAGAAGAGGTGCCTTGACTGCAATATAGATCCATCAACAACTGGATACGATCTGATATATAGAGGAATTTTTAGAAATATAACAGCAAAAAAGAACTCACCTTTTAGAATGCTCCCAAAGAGGAAATCAGCCAGATGCCTAATATTTTCACATTCATCGACCAAAGATAAGAGAAATCGAAGAAAAAGTACACCTCTCCACTTCACGTAGTCTCTCTGGATGATAACTAAATGCTAAGATACCTGATGACTGAACACAATTGACAATAATAGAAACCCCGGCCCATTGATTATGAAAGTTAAGAGAGGAACACACCTGTAATAGTCTCGAAAGTAGGATGAATGTCTGCCTTCTTACAACTTCACAGGGATCACGTAATGCAATGGTTATTCTTGATATATAACTGGCATTTCGAATAACAGACTGATCTCAGTTAAAAGCCAAAACATTAGTCATTAGTGGCAAAGAATTAAAAAGTTTAGGAATTATCCTTATTATTATAATGCAAACTCTTTGTAGGGTTTGCATTTTGCAATTGACTGGCGTGTCAAATTTGCTTCAAGGCCCCAAAATTTAAAACAATATTGAAGGTCTACAACAAATTAGCAACAAGAAAGCCATTATCTCAAATGCTTGCGCTTGGCTACATGAATCCTATTCTTCCATTCCGTTTTATTCTGGGCATCTCCTACATTTAGTTGACCATTATCATATCCTTCTTGATTGTTTCCAACCAAGTTCTCTTAGATCTACCTCTAGATCTCTTTGCCTCATTAACTATAATATTATATTTTTCCTAACTGGTGCACTGAAGGGTCACCATTGCACATGACCAAACCACATTAGTTGATTCTCTCTCAATTTTCCTCGATGAGTGCAACCTCTAACTTATTACGGATGTGCTCATTTCTCATTGAGGGTCTGTACGACTAAAATCACATTGGAATTTATTTAAATGAGTCGCATTCAAGAATACAAGTTATAGTATTAGCATAGGGTGCTGATGCTCATTGATATATGATTGGAGGGTTTCTTGTACATACATTTGTTGATCTGAAAAATTACAGTGTGACACTTGACGGACAGTAGATCAACGCATATGACCATGCTGGCAAATGTGCAAATAGGAAAGTCATTACTTCATGTGTATGTCACATGTGATACAAACTCAATACCATTTCAACATGACAAAGACTTCATAACAGTTATTGTAAGAAACAAGCAGTGTGGTGGATGCATGGCGATAGGCTTTGCTAAGTAAATGAATTTTGGACTGATTCAGGTCCATATGGTACACTCATATTTGGTTAAAGCTGATTCTATTTTCATAGGATAGGTCTTGGAATTGGTAAAGATACTCAAAATCCTAGCGGTCATAAATTAGTTGAAAACTTATCAGCCTCCATTCCATAAAATAACCTATTAATTGTACGGAGAAGATGAGATAACAATGGAGAAGATGGTTGTAATTATTTTGTAATAGTAGCAAGAAAGCTCTCAAGTGTCCCAGTAGCAAAGGGTCCCAGTAGCAAGAGCATACCAATCAACTAAAGCTGTGTAGCGAACGCAGAAATCTGCCATCATCACCATGATGTTATTCCGTAGGGCTGCACAATCACTCTTCTCAAGTTCCTGAAGGACCATTAAGCAGCAATAAGTTTAATGAGAACCAGACGGAGGATGTAAGTTACCACATTCTAGAATCCAGACCTGCACAAACAGAGGAATGTAACGCTTTGCTAGTTTATCATCTATAAGACAGACTTTTCCCATTGTGATCCAAGATTGAATATATAAGGAAGGGGAGATCTCTTTCACTGAAACCTTAAAGTCCGCAAGTTGTTTGGGTTTCAGTTCAGAATTTCCAGAGGTTATAATTGTGTGTAACAAGGGAGTTATACCCTGCAAATCAGCGGATGGACATATCAGAATCAGAGACCCAATAGTGAAGACAGCAGTAACAGCTTTTAGCATGGACTTTGATGCTGAAGCCTCTTTCTTCCCCTTTCTCCTTCCACTTGGAGGTGTTAAAAAAGTACTGGCTTTGACAGATTCCGGTATATCTGTTACATATTTGTCAAGAATCTTAAAAGCTTTAGTCAGCAACTGATTCACCCATGTCAGCACAAGAGTATTTCCCTCCTCAGAAGAGACAGCCTTGCGTTTGCATAAAATTTTGAGAGCCTTCACATGAGCATCAACCTATTAGAACACAAAGGGAACAAAAGAAATGACTACCGAGGAATAACATTAAGATGACCAGCCCACATATATTAAGACGATAGAACACAAATATATCCATCTTGATGAAGGTTCTATTGTGAAGAAAGCAGTAATTATCTACAAGCCTTGTCTGATAGCTCATATGTAATTGGCTTCATGGATCCTGTCTTTTCATCCATTCATAGTTAGTGCTAGATCTCTGTCACTGGAAAATGTTTATAAACAAAAAATTCCTTATAAAAGTTCTTATAAAAAATCACAACTATGTAAAAATCATAAATCAATAGGGAGGATTTACATATATAGTTAAACACGTTCCAAGTTAAACTAGCCTTTGAACATATTTTGTGCTGGTACAGTTGAACCAAATCTTTTTGTATACAAACCATGTCTAAATTGCTAGGTCTTTCAATAAGAAGTAACCTCTGTAAACATCTAATCTCAACGAAATTTGTGTTAATCACTATCCATAAACATATGCAGTTTTCTAAGTACGACTAAAAACGGATAATAGAGAAGAAACTTATGCAAAACATGGCAGGTGCAAAATCATCAAAACATTACCTCGTTTACGTTCATATTAAAATTTTCCACTCGTGACAGCAAATTAGTCGCTAATTCTGAAGCAGGCACAGGAGGTAACTCGACAGATACATTGGCAATTGTTTGCAGGAGAAAAACACGATCACCTGCCCATGAAAATGAGTCGGCTTCTTGTCCATCAAAGTCTTCCTTTATCTCTTCTGGGTTGGCCTGGTCAAGGAGTTTCCAATGGTGATGAAGGAACTTCCAGTCAACTGACTTGGGTGTGAACAATGAGACTTCAGAAAGAAGCTGCCAAGCACCTGGAGGAGCTACCCACTTCTCTATAGGCATGGAACTTCTCAACCACAAGGTTTCTGAGGTCGATATGATGTTTTGAAGAGAAACTACAATAGAGGCCTTCAGCTTCTTCTTCTTTCCAAGGTTAGCACATATCTTCTTTACACAAGGTGCAACCTCCCCATCACATATCTCTTTCAACAAGTATAATATCCCTTCAGGGAAAACCGAATCCAAATCCACTGTATCAGTACTCAAGCTGACTTTCGATGCTTCACATATCCTATCCAATACCAACTCAAGGAACAAGCTCTCACATTCATCCTGTATGCTCGTTTCATTGTCTGCAATTAATGGAGGTACAGCATGAAGCCATTCACTAATAACTCTGTCATCAGGAAATCTTCTGTAGACCTAGAAGACAACCACAAAGAACCAAGTAACAGTGAGATCTAACACGGTCATGACTTCTGCACCGAATAAACAACGAAAGCAACATGCAGGGTGTTGTTGGATTGAGTGATCCTACCCTGAGATCTACTGTATCTATTGTATATGAAGAAAGGTAAACAAGGTGAAGGAAAATAAGTGGAAAAGTAACTAGGCTACCAGGTAAGCAGGAAATACATCAAAGTGAGACATTTGAGTAGGATGAATCACCTTTGGAGCTGGCAGCAAGAAGGAACAACACAAGGAAGGCAGTTGGTAATATGATTCATCAATCATGATGCTATCAAGCGCAAGGCTCAACGCCACGTGGGCCCCTCTTCACAATTGCCAAAGCAATAGGATGCGCAAGATTGCAGCGGAAATGAAGATGAGATTGATAATGTCAATGGTTTCTTTTCTGACTAGCACTCAAGTATGCACAATACATTCTATAGTTTTGCCTGACATGTGGTGTAGCCTTTAGTTGTTATTATCATTTACTTGTATTGTATAATAACTAGCCACAGAGCTTTTTTATAATGTATTTTGTTTTATTTCATGGTGGAGGGTTACTACTATCCTTGGAGATGTTTCAGTTTTTGTGAGAGGCAGTGTATTATTTGCTCATTCTGGTATCTCCCCCTTTTGTACTCCACTTTTAATCAAAAAAATTTGCAGTTTCTCCAAAATGTTGTGCATGAGGTGGATGGTGGGGTTGAATTGACAGTAATAAAGCGAAGGCAACCTAGATCTGTATGAGCTTTTCTAAATAACTATCAAACTGCATGGACGAAGATGAAGCTTACTAAAAATACCACATGGTTTTACTAAACAACAATGACTGAGAAATACAAGTTAGGGGACTCAAATGGAAAAGAGCATTCGGATTCTTCTAACACATGATATATGATAAATACAACTCCTTTTCACCTCTCATGAAACACTTGCTGTTATTTCATGTCCAAGATGGATTAAAGACCAGACAATCTAGTTACTTGAGGAAAACAGTGGTTTAACTGTTTTCCAGAACAATAGACAGTGGAAAAGACTTACCTCCGAGAGAGCCATGAGAGCAGCTTTCCGGATGCTCACAAGAGAATCAGAGCAAGCGGCAGCCATCGTCCTGAGGATCACCTGATCAATAGGCCTACCAATAAGAGAGATCGACTTTGTAATCAGAAGAAGTGCTCCTTTCCTCACAGCAGCCTTCTCATCCCCACATCTCTCCCTCAAAAGCTTCTTGAATCCAAGATGTCCTGCAGATACAACATCTTGAAGCTTTTCACAATTGTTTGCATCCCTCAATAAAATATCGATGGCATGTGCCAGATTTGTCAAAGCTCTAGCTCTAATTCCTCCCATTGAATCATCGCAGCGATGTATCAATGCTTTCAAACACTTATGCGCTGGACACTCTTCACTCTCTTGTTCCATATCCGTCAGTCTGAAAAGATCAGCAAATGAAGTGAAAAACCCTAAGATTAAGTCAAGAGCCAGTAATCTGAGATTTGTCTTCCCTTCATTCATTTTCACTACATAATTCACAAACCCAAATTGATCCTCCTCTTCCATCACCTTCACTATCTCCAGTATTGACTCGATTGCTGCTGCCCTGGGCTCTGATTTTTCTGGTGCCTTACATGCAAGAAATCTCGGCATATAAACCAAAGCTTTTCTCACCTTCTCATTCTCCCTACCCAAAGGCACAAATTTTCCAGTAACAAATCCTAAAACTGAAGTCCTTAAAGGTGATTTCACCTGTAAGAGAATCAAAGGTGTCAAATTTTTCAGCACCTCAACAGCAGAGTTCACCTGATCACCATGCTCAGGCCTTGATACTACTCCGTAGAGAATCTTAAAACACAGATCAGAAATCCGATTACTGCCTGAAGGAATACAATAAATGTTCAGAGAGTTCTACACAGATAGGGAAAGCATTCCCATAAAAAAGTAAATAATATCCACAGAAAGGACCATGCGAAAACAAATAGTAACCACACATCACATTATTTACATCGAATAGCGCAAAGAAAACATAATTACCAGTGTGTACCGATATATGATGCAAATCATAACTAAATTTCAAATGATCGATTTCTTATAAAAGGTCTATAACTTAAGTAATAAGTAACTCAGCATGAATTCGAGAGTTGTTACAAATAACCTGACTCTTTGAGAGTAGAGGTTTCAAGCGAAAAAGGGGAAAAAAACAATTAAAGTGCATATAAAAGAAGCATGAGAAAGAGGATGGTACAAGGAGTTCTAATAATAAGAGTGCACTTCTATTAGTTCTTAGGCTATGCTTGGATAGGTTATTATTTTAAATTAATAACCCTTTATCCTTTAAAATCAAATAGTGTGATGTTTGGTTTGAAATTTCAGAGAGGGATTAAGTTGGACTAATTAGTCTATTAGAATGAAATAATCCAGAGATTATAGACTAAATAATGGGGGAAGGGGGTGTTATTATAGTCCCGGGATTATTTCCCCTTGGGATTAGATGCAAAACGACTCTCTTGCCCCCCTAAAATTTCCTAAATGGTATCTAGGGTTTCCTCCCTCCCCACCTCGTTCGCTTCTTTTTATCTTTTCTGTTTATTCGCACGGATTGGTTCTTCCTTCTTTTCGTTGCCTTTAATTTCCTTTAGAGAGCCTTTTTCACCACCTCATGTTTTTTTTCCTCTTCACCGCTTCTTTTCACATCCACTATGATATGTAGTGTGTTTATCTTATTTGGCATTTCTTGGACAGTTGATTTTGAATGCTTATTAAAACTCATTTAATTTCAAGTCTATACTATGAAATGCTTGTATCATGTGACTGATTTTGTATGCTTATTAAGACTCATTTAATTTCAAGTCTATAAACTGTCAATGCATATGCTTGGTGAATCATTTGCTTATTACTTTCTAATTACTGACATACTCCTAAATTTTAATCTGTTGTTTTAATGTGTATTGGGTTTAGGTATTGTTCAACTACGTCGTTTTGCATTGGGCAGTGTCAAAATGCATGAAATTCTGCCAAAAATGACCCACTTAGCTAAAATCATGACTAATAAGCAGAATGGCATTATGAACATTCGGTGTTATGTTTTAATCCTATACCATTTTACAATGACAAGTTTCGAAACATGACAAACTGAACCAAACAAATTACTAAAAATTTAACACATTATAGTCTCCAGGATTATTATATCCCGGGACTATAGTGAGTTAAATTACTCCCAGGATTAAACAAGCCCCTAATCCAAACATAGCCTTAGGAAAAACTACAAATATTACAAATAGTTGTTTTAAAAAAATGAAACATTTGTTAAAGCCTAAACTTTTGGATACTCATGAACGCATTTAAGATTCCTGACATAATTTCACCCAAATATTTCATCAATAAACTTCAGGATTTCTGCAAAAATTACCTGATAACTCAAGAACACTAACAACGGTTTCCACCAAAGATTTCCGAGCATCATGAGCCGCATCAAGCGGAACCTTTCCAAGAACCAATTCAAGAAGCTCAAGCACCGATTCAACCAGATTCGCCCCTCCCCTCTCAAATCTCCAATCATCTCGATCCAATTCTTTCCTCTTCCGCCGACCCTTTGGGTGCCCCTTAGGGTTTGAAACTGGCGGCGTAGCAGCCGCCTGCGGCTGAGATTTCATCGACCGGCGAACCGAACTGAGGAGAGAGAGAAACGCTAGCGGAGTGAAGAGAGAGAATAACGGAGCCGATGGAGAGAGGAGGAGGGAGAGGTAAGCTCTCGAGGCGAGGAGAGAGAGGGAAGACGAAGAGGAGTCCATCGACGACGAGAGAGGAGAGAGAAGGCAGGAGATCTGGAGGTTGAGCTCGCCGAGGCGGAGGAAGAGGAGGCTGACGGCCTCGCCGGAGGAGGAGAGGGAGAGGAGAGAGCGGAGAGCGGGCTCGGTGAGAGGAGGAGGAGGAGGGGAGTTAGGGTTAGGGTTTGAGGAGAGGGAGAGGGATTCGAGCTCGGCGAGGATTTGCGAGAGGGATTCGTTGTCGTCGTCTTCGTTGAGGTCGGCCATGGCGAGATCTCGGCTAGGGCTTCGAGCTCGAGCTCGCTCCTCTCTGCGAAATTGGGGGATGAGAGAGAGAGAGGTGGAGGGAAGAGAAAATTTCGAAATTCGGATCGGTTTTGGTTTTTTTCGCTTTAACCCCTTGCGTTTCTGATATTTCGTTTTTTTCTGTATTAGTCCCTTAAATCTTTATTGTTCTGAATTACTCCCTCAGATCACCGAAAATTGCTATTTAGTCATCGTAGTTATAGCTTATCGTTAGGGGTTGGTATTAATCGGCACGAGACGTTGAACTTACAGGGCTGATCGAATTCCGGCTGTTCGGCTCTCTTTTAGATTTTTTGTTGTTGTTGTTGTTTGATTTTAGAATATCTAAAATTTTAATAATGAAAATAACTGCTCTCATTGTAAGCATCTAAAAATGCACTTTTTTTTACGGGAAACGAAAATTTATAAAGGTAGTTTTTACGCATCTTTTTAATTGATGAGGTTTTAGTTAAATATGAAATGAATGGGGTGTTTGTAAGAAAGAGTAAGGCTACATTTGTTTTTATCTTTGGACTGTGGGTGTATTGTATTTCTTGGATTAGGGTTGCATGTTTATTTTCGCACGGACAAAAGCCAAGTTTTTCCTACGCGTAATGAAAATCTATTCCTTTATACAAACAGGAGGACCAGAGATTCACTGTTCATGCTACAGTAAATGCTACAGTTATGTTTACTGCATCATTATCACTGTAGCTAATAATTAAATAGAAATATTACTGTAGCGCACGGGTATACTGCAGCATTTAAAAGGTACTGTAGCAGAGCGGGATACTGTAGCGCTTCCAAAAATTCAAAGCATGCCATATTAAAAAAGGCGAGATTACTGTAGCAAAAAAATACCGTGCTTTGCACGGACCGCAAACTGGTTTATACCAAATCTAAAATCATTTAGAATATATGAAAGCAGAATAACGGAGGCTCTTGTCCTTACTATAATTAGCTAAAATCACACATTTTCTACACAAAACGAAAATTTATACTAATAGTTTTTATACACCTTAATCGAAAAGGTTTTAGTTATAGTTTGTTAAATTAGTTGATTTGACCGGTTTGCCCTTTCAACTTACAACTTAGGATATGATATGAATGTGAGCTTTTTGTTGTCTTTTAGCTAAAAATTCTCTGTCGACATGTTTAAATCTATACTAAACAAACCGAACCTGATCGTACTAAACCAACTTGATTCTATTTTTGGGTTTGATTTGGATATTGTTCAGTTTAGCTCGACAACACAAATTTTTTGGGAAATCCGATCCAAAAATGAACCATTGCCCATCTATAACCACTATCCATATCTGGCCACTTTTTGCTTAGGGCGCGTTTGGTAACAAATTTTTGCCTCAGAATGGGGGTGGAAAGCTGCCAATGTGGCAGCTTTCCGCCCCCTCCCCATGCAAAAAATATAAAACAAACGCCCCCTTAGAGCTGTTCAAGGAACTAATATATGGGCTATTTGCACTTTGATACCTCAAGCTCTATACCATTCTTAACTATGATATCCAAAGATTTTTCTAACGCTTTGATACCTCAAAGTCTATGCTTTTGTTTTGATATCTCAAGATTTTCTTTTGACACTTTGGTACCCAAAAGCTCACACCTTCTAAACTTCGATATCCTAAAGTTTTGTTCTTACCACTTTGTTACGGTAAAGTTTGAGGCATCAGTGTTAAATGATGCGTAATCTTTGGGATATCAAAATGTCAAAGAAAACTCTTGGGGTATCATGATCAGAAAAGGTCTAACTTTGACGCCACTTTGTTACGGTAAAGTTTGAGGCATCAGTGTTAAATGATGCGTAATATTTGGGATATTAAAATGTCAAAGAAAACTCTTGGGGTATCATGATCAAGAAAGGTCTAACTTTGAGGCGTCAAAGTGTCAAATAAGAACTCCGTGACATAAAATTGAGAACGCTAAAGCTTCAGTATACCTATAGTTTGTACTTTAACACTTTGATACCCTAAAGTTTGAGGCATCAGGGTTAAACGTCGTTGTACGAAAGTGCAAAATAACCCCCCATAGGGCCATATCTTTAAAAAAGAGGACCCAGAGATAATACAATTAAAACAAGAATGTCAAAAATAACCTTGCAAGATGTACATTTTTGCACATTTGCCATCAAGTTTTTAGTTTATATCTCTCTTTTCTTTGGAAACGCTCTCTCCTCCCAATCATCTCCTGCGCCCGCCAAAGGTAATCTCTTTTTCCCCCAATTTCTCGATATGCTAAGAAGCCCTAGAAAAAAGCAGCGAACTTTGAACCGTAAACCCTAGAAACCTTTGGGTAAAAAGAAAACCCCCCCTTTAAAAACGCTCGAATGCGGCGTTTCCATGCTAAAACCCTAGATACAATCCTCGA
Organism: Asparagus kiusianus; assembly: GCA_022839385.1. NCBI lineage: Eukaryota > Viridiplantae > Streptophyta > Magnoliopsida > Asparagales > Asparagaceae > Asparagus > Asparagus kiusianus. The sequence goes on from BQKN01000867.1 coordinate 59,592, forward strand.
GCTGATTCCAATCGAGGTGGGGAAAAAAAAACCCTAGAGTTTTCGAAATCATTGCTAATTTTTGTTGTTTTAGGAAAGAATGAGCAGCCGCTCGAGCAGAACCTTGTATGTTGGCAATCTACCCGGAGATATCCGAGAGAAGGAGGTCGAAGATTTGTTCTACAAGGTTTTATTACATTCTTTGCACTTGTCTTACAATGGACTAATTTATTAATAGGAGGTGTTACCTGTTGCATGAAGCAAACAATTGGGCATTTAATTTTATGCGTACTTTGATTTTGAAAACTTGTACTATGATGTGATGGTGGAGTAATTAATTCTTTGTGCTATTTTACCTTTGCCTGTTCTTGGCATTTCATCTCGGTACAGTTTAAACTTGCTCAGTATTTTGTGCATGAGCTTTGTTCGATGCTAGGATTTTGACTGTGAAGAGTGTTATTTCCATATCAACAACTTATTAAATTTGCAACTATAACTGTATTTGTTACACCTCTTAGAATTGGGGACTGTAACTTTGTTTTGTGAAGCTGTTCTTGAATGGAAGGCAGGCTGCATCTTTGATAGAAACCCAATCCTTCTCTCTCTCTCTCTAAAAGGAGGGAAAAAAGTGCCGGTCCCTTCTTACATGGACTCTGTTTTTTGCTCTTATGCTTAGGATTGACCTCAACTGTTTATAATAAGTTTTTTTTTTAATTTTGATTATTGGTCAACAAGAAAGTTGCAAGTTCTTGTAAATCAGTAGCATTATTGGTTTCCATCAATAAAAAAAATCAGTCAGTAGGTCCAGTGCACATTTTTTAGCTAATTATAGTTGACTATTGCCATATTATTATATCTATGAGGCAAATGTATGCGATTCATTTATGTGGTTTACTGTTAATGCGTGTACGTCAGTATTTCAATCAAGGTTTTAAATATCGGTTATCGGGAATTTATCGGACGGCCAAAATTCTTATCGGATAGCGGAAATCGGGGATATATCGGGGATAAGTAGTATTTATCGGAGTGATATACTAGATGGTGTATATATATAATATAATAACTAAAAAATATAATCTAATCATGCTTAATGAAATATAAACATACCAAAATGTAAATCATCATGTTTAGAATCAAACCAATTGTAGAAAGCAAAACTTGCATCTTGACCGCACGATGAAACCATTCGATTGCATAGCCTTACTTATCGGCCGATAATCCCGATAAAAAAACCTTACTTATCGGCCGATAAGTACCGATAACGCCGATAACTCCCCGATAACTTGCCAAAAACGATAACCGATTAAAAATCCAAGTTATCCTATCGGAGAGCTCCCAAATCCGATAACTCGGCTGATAATATCGATTATCGGCCGATATTTAAAACAGTGATTTCAATTCTGTAATATTTTTCATTAATTTTTATTGTTGGTTTGAGAAAATATGTGTGACAACTGACAATGTCAAGGCAGAAATATGTGTATTTAAGTGTGCATAGTCTATAGCTTCTTTGTTATTTGCTTGTGATCTAGGCATATCTAGCATGGAAAGTGTTTAAATGGTTCACATGATAGACATTGTATGTGTGCCTGCACACACATTGCTATGGAAATATACCAAATTTTATTTTTTTCTCTTTAGCAACTTGCTCATGAATTACTGGTTTATACATTCCTAACATATTGTTTGTTTTCTTAGTATGGACCTATTAAAGATATTGATCTGAAGATTCCTCCAAGGCCTCCAGGTTATGCATTTGTTGAGGTACTACTTTATGAAATCCTATTTATCAAAATGAATCAATGTCATGAAATGAATATCTTCTGTGGGGCCCTTTTCATTTGTGGCCTTGACTTTTTATAATAAAAACCTGCCTTCTAACAATTCAATGAAAGCTAAGTTATGTTAGCCTATTTTATTGACTGCATAATTGAAATGAAATGTATATGAAAGTTGAAGTTTATGTGTTTGGGGCTGATATTTCTTATTGGTTCATTTTATGTTTAGATAGTTTAACCTAACAACATCGACGTTGATGTTTTATGTTGTCGTTTTACAGTTTGAAGAAGCTCGTGATGCTGAAGATGCGATCCGTGGCCGCGACGGCTATAATTTTGATGGTCATAAGCTACGGGTATGTTGCTGCTTGTTTCTTTTTTTTCTTTTCCTTCATTTTCATTTCTTTCTTTTGTTCACAACAGTGGTGCAGAGAGATTCTGTGTAATATGTTATACTATCTCACTACTGTGAGCTGTTCCAGGTGGAACTTGCACATGGTGGAAGAGGGCATCCCTCACCTTTTGAACGTCATCGTAGTTCCAATGGTGGAGGTGGAGGTGGCCGTGGTGGTGTCTCAAGGCATTCAAATTATCGAGGTTCACTTTTGAATTGGTTTTATTTATGTAGAACTTTAGGTGCTGCTCTTTTTATGCATCTCCATTCTAAGACATATGTTATACGATACAGTGAAGGTGACTGGTCTGCCATCATCTGCATCATGGCAAGACCTGAAGGTAGTGCCCAACCTTGTGTCAGTATGATTTTTCACTTATTATTTCCTTTCAAATTGTGTACTAATTAACATGTACATTCTCTGTGATTAGGACCACATGCGTCGAGCTGGTGATGTTTGTTTCTCTGAAGTATTTCGTGATGGCGGAGGTGATCTATTTTTTATGCACGGTCTATGTGTTTGGTCATTCTCCTTTATGCTTCTATTTTTAACGTGGTTTGCTAGTTGCTTGATACTAGCACCTACGTATCACTTTTGGTTTTGTTGTCAGTACGTGATTCGTCAAATTCCAATTAGGGTTGCTATAGTGGTGATGTAAATTTGGTTTTATAACCTGGACTATGTTTATGTGTTGAGGAAAGATCCTATGGCACATGGTCACACTCATGGCAGTGCATGTTAGACAATCACAATTATCGTAAGTGGTGATCCAAAATCCAAATCATTGGTTGTAAAACACTCTTAACCTTTAGACAGAAAATGGACCAGTTCTCTAGCTTTTGCAATCAAGCAAATCAACAATGTTTAGAGAGCATGATAGTGCTTGAAATTCCAATGTACACATTTTGTTTGGGGTCATGTGAGTTTTAGAAATGTGTACATCTCAGTGAATACTGGATAACCATTAGTGAGTTAATTGATTATTTTATTGTCATGTATACGATCTACTTTTTTGTATTATGGTATGAACTTTCCACACATGACCTTAAGTGACAGGTTCTGACAATGCATGACAGTTTAGGAAGTCCCCAGTGGCTCAAAACTGTTTAAAATCACATCCTGGGTTATCATGATAGAAGATAATAGATTATGAATTCCATGTTCTAAAGTTTTTGTGGATGGAAAAGTGTTATTAGGGACTTTATTTGCCTCTGCATGAAATGGCTGAATTCCACTTAGTATTACTATATATCACGTGTCTACAGGAGCAGCTTCCTTTCTTCTGTTCTTCTGTCCTCTGTTTAGTTTCTCACATAGAGATATATGCTCTTTTGCTAAATTCTTGCATTCCGAGTTTTAGGGCAAAAAAGTTAGAAATAGATGATTTTGATTTTGAGACTTGACCTAAGATTTATCCATTTTAGTGAGATTGCTGCTGGATACACTTTAAGCCCAGTCTTTTTCTAAGGTATATGGCCTAACCTGCGCTTTAACCTTCACACAGATCTTGGGATGTACGCATTCTGTGTTCTAAAATCTTTGTGGATGGAAAACGTGTTCTTAGGGAGTTTATTTGCCTCTCCATGAAATGGTTGAATCCACCTAGCATTACTATATGCCACGTGTCTACAGAAGCAGCTTCTTTCTTTTGTTCTTTCTGTTCTGTGTTTAGTTTCTCACATAGAGATGTATGCCCTTTTGGTAAATTTTTGCATCCCAAGTTTTGGGGTGAAGAAGTTAGAAATAGGTGATGATTTTGATTTTGAGTCTGACTTAAGATTTATCCAATTTAATGAGATTGCTATTGGATACACTTTAAGCCTAGCCTTTTTTTAAAGGTATATGGCCTAAATTGGGTTTTTAATTTCACATGCATCTTGGCTCGTAATTTGTAAATATGTACCACAACAGCGAGTTAGAAGACGGACAGCTCAGATATCACAAAACATAAATTTTTATTTGTAAATAAAAGGTTCTCTTATTCATCATCAAGAACCAATATATGGTATATGCAAAAGTGAATCAACCAAGCACAGTATCCAGGGCTTGGTTCTTACATCTCAATCTTAAAATAACATGACATTACTAAGGCCATCTGCTACTATTTGATATTTCTTAGTCACAATTATTATTTTTCTTAAAATAATTTGGTGATATGTAAGGTGTATCCAAATGTGTCCATTGGTTCAGAGCATCCGTGCTTATGCAGTTTTTCTTCCCGTCTCTTTTTCCATCTCCGTGTGTGTGTTTGCGCATGGATGCACATGTGACCTTACACATACAGTTGCGCACTCCTTGCTTTGGCTTCTATTTCAAGTTGCTGTTCATGAATTTCTTAATGTAAAATGCTATTGGTATGTTTGCAGGCACTACAGGGATAGTAGATTACTCTAACTACGACGACATGAAATATGCAGTAAGTAGTTCTTGTTTGACTACTTACTGCTCGAGCAACTTTGAGACGGCATCTTAAGATTTTTTCTAAATTAACTTAAATTGTTTTGTTTCTCTGCAGATCAGAAAGCTTGATGATTCTGAGTTCCGGAATGCATTTTCTCGATCATATATAAGGGTATTTTGCCATCTGAACATTTTCTTACTATTTCATATCTTTGTTTGTTAAACATGAACTGAGGTTTGAAGGTGCCTCTTGTATGTAGGTTAGGGAGTATGACCCTAAAAGAAGCTTATCTAGGAGTCGCAGTCGTAGTCGTTCCTACTCAAGGAGCCGGAGCCGTAGTCGTGATCGCAGTTCAAGCCGAAGCCGTGGCCGAAGGTCTGCTGTGGATTTCATAATCATGAATCTTGATTAAAAGTGAACTTTCAATTTAAGTTTAACGAGTTATTTTGCAGTAAATCTCCCAAAACCAAGTCAGGACGCTGTTCAATGTCCAGATCTCGGTCGAAGTCCGGTTCTTCTCGTTCTGGTTCTAAAGGACGCCGTCTGTCAGGGTATGGTTGTTTACTTGTCATCCATGCTAATCATAAAATCTTACTCCATTTTGATTTCTGCTTCTTAGTCATTTCAAATTGCAGTAGATCGATGCTTGATATATTTTTTATGCATATTGTCTTGTATCTTTCTATCTTGCATTTTGGTCCAACAGAGTGAGATGTTATCAAATCATTTTAGAGCCCATCTCCTTTTAAGTGTTTTGGTGTATGAAGTCTTTCTTGAAACGACGGCTTTCTTAAAAATAGCGGATCAGGATATTGCATACTTTTGGATTGAAGCCTTTGTAGTTACCTCCATGGTGTTAGATGTTTGTTTAATACATAGTATTTGTTCTATATTTTTGGTTCTTGTACAGTGGTTCAAAAATATTTTTAGAATGTTGCTCTGCCCTTTCCTTGTAAACTGCAGTTATCATCTGACTATTTCATCTTTCCAAGTCCTTTTTCTGGTTTCAAATTGTGCTTTGAAGCCCCATGTAGGACCACACTTTTGTTTTATAAATTAGAAATAATTTTCAGAAACAGTTAAATTCTTTGTTGGTTTATGTTTTTCCTATTGAAAAGTATGTATATTTTATTCTCAGGATGGGCCTAGTAGTTGAATTTAAGTCAAAAAGTGCTTAATGAGTGTCATGCCCTTAAAACACTTGTGACATTGTAGGGAAAATGTTCTACTGATGTCAGCATGCCTTGAGGCTTTTCATGTAGGCGTCATGAAACATGTCAAAGCATGACAGGTTTCACGCGCTAAAAGTTATGTAATTAGTGCATTCTTAAGAAACTAATGATGGATCGATTGATGATAGGATGATAAACTTATAGAAGCATTGGACCCTTTATGAAGACACCCTTCGTGGAGACAGATGTGAACTTCAAGGTGTGAGGTGTAAGCCTCATAAATTAACTATATTTTAACTTTAAAATTTATAAATGTTCTAAAACATAATATCTAGTGATATAAGAAAATTACAAATAGATACATTCATGTATTTGACTGTAAATAATGAAGTATGCTAAGTATGGCGTGAATCATTATAAATTAAGCTACATATATAAGGCATCTTATTTACAGTCATGTAACCATATTGAAGACACATGTTTAAAGTTATAGCATCTTACGAAAATCTGAGGTTAATTGTTGCATTTGTTCAAGAATATGGATAACAATGAACAATGAAATGGAAATAGCTTACGAAAGAGCGAAAATGTAGAACGTTAACGAAACCCATGCAGGTACACAGAAATAAGAAATCGACGTAGAATTCAGAATTGTTGAATAACAAGATAAAGTTAGATAAGATAATCGCTTTGATCCTTTAGTTCCAATGAAAGACCGGGGAAAAGAAAATGAAGAGATAGAGGCATTTTAATTTTAGTCAAAAATCTATTTTGCGCTCCAATAGGGCGTGAAACATACACTTCAATTTTTGCTTCAAGTGATGAGGTGTAGGTTTTAGCGACAAACAGCCTTTCTTTTGAGTTTTGAAGCTATTGTCCTTCAAAATTAGATAAGACAATCAGTTTCATTTCCTTTTGAGTTTTCGAAGCGATTGTCCTTAGGAATGAATCTTGTATGTGAATGTTTGTGAGTAGTTCCATCTGTAGCTATTGATGCTCATCTTTCCACTGGGTGTGTTGCCTTGCATTTGTGTATTTTCCATACAAAATGTGTGGCGTGATAAATGCATTAGAATCCTTGTGATTATCATGTGTTTTAAAAATTACTTTCTTTGTTTCTAGATATGGGCTTATGCAGCGATCAGGGGATTGCATATTAGGAACTTGATTGGGCACTATTCTAAGTGAGCAGCTATGGAAAAGGATTTTGATCTAATATGGATTCAGAGCTGGATTATTATGAAATTTTAATTCGTATATGGATTCACCAACGAGCAATAGGAGTTGCGCTTGGGAGTCAGGATGGGATTTTTGTTTGGTACAACTAAATAACTAAAGTTACTCAATTCTTCTGGAAAGGAAAAAAAAATAGTATGTTATTTATCCTCTCTAGGATCTAACTTGGTCATTGCGACAACACATTTAATTTCAAGTACCACTGTTCACATGGAACCATGTCATCTTTTTGCATCTACGACTAAAGATTTATACGTTTTCTTTCTTTTGGTGTCATTTTGGCATCTCTACTTGGAAGAGGCGTCGAAGCTTTTGGATCAAGGTGTATTTAAAGCAAAAATAGTGGGATATTGAATACAGTTGTTTCTGGAACTTTTTGCAGATCGCGGTCAAGGTCCAGATCTCCGGTAACTTCTGTAAGTTGCCCCACTGATATATCATATTTCACTGTTTTTTTAAGGACAAATTGAATTTAATTCCTTTCTCTAAACTTATAGATATTTAATTAACAGAGCTCTGTGCATTGTGGCATCTTTTGTTGTTTCTCTCTGATCATTACTTCCCTTTTTTGTTTTTTTGAGCTAAAAACTTGAAAGTCGTTTATTTTGGATACCATGGTGTTTTTGTTGTTTCCATGGTGTTTTTGCCAAAAATAAAACTCCATGCGTTTGGAAACCATGGTGTTTTTTTAAGCTAAATCATCCTCAAACCAAAAACACAACACTTATTTCAAAACACATTTTAGGTGTTTTAAGTTTGGTGTTTTGGTTTTTGAGTTTGAGAAGATGTTAATATAATATCTAACATAATATAATATGTTTAATTAATCGGAGATACAACTACTCCTAATCTCTGATTAATTCAGAACTCTTTAGGGGTGATATCAATTCTGATTTTTTAACTGAAGCTGGTTCTACGAATCACGAAGTATTTTTACATGGTAGCTCCACTGCGATAGAGAACAGAAAATATCTTGCATAAAAACGAAGGGTGAAAAGGTTCTTGCAATGGCAGAGGGCATAACTATACCCTTATTAGTTCTATACTTTGTGTTCATTTTCACTGATGTTCCTCCTGTTATTTCTGTTAACTTTTGCACAGCCTGTCAATGGAAGAGCGAGCCAGAGCCCAAAGAATCAGAGCCCTACCAGGAGCAGGAGTGCATCAAGGTCTTGGTTCCTTCCCTATTGCTTACCACTACTTTTGCTTACCATGGTTTTGTTTCTCCTCTAAGACTAACACTTAGATTGGCATTTATCTCTTTTCAGGTGAACTCCGAAGGAAGAAAACTGTAACTTGCGTTGAGGAGCATACACGCAATCGTTAATTAATGAAGTCCCTCATGAACATGTTTCTTGATTTTGTCTTTATAAATATTGTTGGAAGTTGAATCGGAACCAACTACTTTTCATTCTTATGTTGTCGATGATGTTGTTATTTGTAGCCTAAAGTACTGTTTGGAAATCTGGGCATGCGATAAGATTTGCGACTTGCGTTGAGTCTTTAAATTTTAACAGATATCTATATGTCGAAATGGATATTAGGGTCGCGTCACTTTTGTCGATGTAATTTGTGCTGGTATCGACAACTTGCAGCGACAATTTGATGGTTATTATCTATTTCAGTTCAGATGGCCCTTGTTCAGTTTAGGTGTATGTGAGAGTTGAAGGATGTTTTGTTAGTAAACTATGCAGTGACATGCTAACATTATGCTCATGAACCACAATGGCATGAGATGTATGCCTTATAGTATCAATCTTTCTTTACTGAATTTAAGAAGTTATTGTGATATTTCATGGTTTTCTAGATAGCTGACATGAATTTTGTGAATTTCCAAAAGTCAGGAGCTTAATATTTGAAAGACACATTGTTAATAAAAATATTTCGAAATGCCAAATTTTACTCCGACAGCTCGCTTCCAGTATTTGGCTCTGTACATATTCTTTTCATTATATGTACTGGTACTATGGTACACGCTATGCTTGCATGATACAAAATGTGGTAGAAGAATCTATCAAGGAAATGGATATATGTCTTTTTCATTGATTTTTTTTTGGAATTTTCCATTTTAAGAGCATTTGTGTGATTATTTTTCCAAGTGTGAGGACATCCCTTTTAATTTTTTTTCAAAAGGTAGGAGCATGTTTGTTGATTTTTTTTTAAGTATGAGGACATCTGTAATTAAATTTTCAGATGTTAAGGATATTTTCAAAAAATTTAAAATGTGGCTGATGATGTCAAAAGAAAGGTTTTTCTTAATAATACAATGATGCTCCAAGTCTCATGAGATTACCTGACAAGCAATCATTGATGTATGCAAATCTAGAGAGTGCATGGAGAAAGCAATTACCATCCATGATAATTTCTTGAAATTATTATATTAAAAAAAATTCTTGAAATTTATCAGGTGTCTATTGTGACAGCGTGTCCTAAAAGAAACTCAAGAAAAGGGAATATCTAATACAAATAAAGGCTAGCTCCAAAGATAAAAAAAAGTTAAGGCACAGAGTAGCTAGCTCAGCCTGGGACTCGAAAAAGGATGTGGGAGCTGTGGCTTGCGTTGCTGCTCCTGAGCACAGCAGTGTTGGTGGCGGGCGAGGGAGATGAGTGCAGTGAGGAGCTGAGGAGAGATGAGTTCCCTCAGCACTTCACTTTTGGCTCTGGCATCTCAGCTTACCAGGTGAAGTGGTGAACCCCCCCCCCCCCCCACCCCCCACCCACTATGGGGCTGCATGGACAAGAGCCACTGGTTTCAATGGCAAGAGATTTATTTTTCAGGTGGAAGGAGCAGCAGCTGAGGATGGCAGGAGCCCGAGCATATGGGACACCTTTGTTCATAATGGTTACCCTTTTTTAACCCGAAAAAAAAAAGAAAAAAAAAAAAGAAGAGGAGGGAATAGCTTCTTTTGTTAAACTTTGCTAGATTTCGCATTTGAAGCGAAACTTCAACTTGACATGTTTGATTTTCATCAGGGCATGCGCCGGGAACGAGTAACGGGGACGTAGCCTCAGATGGGTATCACAAATACAAGGTACCCAACGGTCATTATAATGTCGACGGGTGTAGGATACAGAATGCAAATTTTATCAGAACACTCGCTATACGAAAAAAAGAGAGAGGATGTTCTAAGCTATTCACGCGACGATACAGAGCACACGCCCTACGTATTTTACTTGCGAATTAAAAACCAGCGTGCGATGCGGGACTAAATGCTACACAGCTACAAACTCTAACACTACCTTGGATACAGTCTTTTGATTGCTAATGTTTACCGCAGGAGGATGTTAGGTTGATGAAGGAAACAGGGCTGGAAGGATACAGGTTCTCTATTTCCTGGTCAAGGCTGATTCCTAGTATGATCATTGTTAAAATGCAATTTTTTTTTTTTTTTGAAATCAAGTTATTAACTAGTTTGAAAAGAAAATTCCACGCGGTTAATTTCATACTGGTTTCTGGCAGATGGGAGAGGAGATGTAAATCCCAAAGGCTTAGAATATTACAACAACCTCATTGATGAGCTAATTACTCATGGTATGACTCAGACACGCAGTAATCCATTCTGAAAACTTTGAGATGCGACATTTTATTCGTATCAAACACATCGATATCTCATGATTAATTTTCCTTTTTATGCACCTTCATTCTGTCTGTAAGCTTGATAAATAATATAGCTGAACTTAGCAGGAATTCAGCCTCATGTCACTCTTTTCCACTATGATCTCCCTCAAGTTCTAGAAGATGAATATCAAGGATGGTTGAGCCCAAGGATTGTGTAAACCCTCTCTAACTCTTTTAGTACATACTTTCACTCTTTGTTAATGCACATAAATCAATTTTTGGGGGGTTTTGCAGATAACGCCCCTGGACTTATTTCTACCTCACGCAGTTCCCCCCGAGCTTTGGGGTGTCTCACAAGACTCTCTTAAACTTTAAAACTTTTCTCACCAGACCCCTCGATTACGAATACCGACTACATGACAAAAGGCTAAATTTGAAGTTTTTGTCTCAAGTACAATTTAGTTATTTGCCAATCGCTGGTAGGGGGGGTCCTGTGAGACACCCAAAGTTTAGAGACGTTATGCGCAGAAACCGCCCTGAAGTCCCGGGGGTTTTGTGAAACTAAAAATGTTTCGTTTTTCTTTTCGTACTCCGGTTTCTCTCCTCTATGCATTTCAGCTTCAACTATAAAATGATCAAAATACCACTGTGATTATTCTTGTAGGGGTGATTTCACAGAGTATGCAAATGTGTGCTTTGGAGAGTTCGGAGATAGGGTCTCACATTGGACAACCTTAAATGAACCAAATGTAATGGCATCTGGAGGTTATGATGCCGGCATTTTCCCACCCGGGAGGTGCTCTTACCCCTTCGGCTCCAACTGCTCCCATGGTGACTCTGTTCATGAGCCTTACATTGTTGCTCACAACTTCCTACTAGCACATAGCTCAGTGTACTCACTTTATAAGAGAAAATATCAGGTGACTCTTGAAAACTCTTGTTCATAGAAATGTTTGTGTGGTTGTTGATGAGCAAAAGTTTGTATTAAGGGCTAACTCTTCCGCTGAGTTAACCACTACAGCATCCTTTCAATTGTTTCCATTGGATTAATGATGCGCCAAAAAAAAGATAATAACCATTGGATCAATGCGCTAGTCCTAAGTCTACTAATCCAACGGTTAATATTCATCTGGTGCACCATGAGCACATTGAACCAGACCCACCGGATACTTTCTCTTGTTATGCCTACATTTTCCCTTCTTACTCCATTAATTAAAATCTCACTTTTAGTGAGCTCCTTTTTAATTGTTTTCAACAAGTTCTCTTAGGCGAGAAAGTATCAAGTGGTCCTGGTTTCCATTGCGTTAATGATACGCCAAAAGAGATGACAACCGTTGGATCAGTGCACAAATCCTAATCTACTAATCCGAAGGTTAATATTCATATGGTGCACCATTAGCACATTGAACTAGAACTACTGGATTTTACTTGGTATGCCTATATTATAATCTCATCGCTTCTCCTGGCTGGCGCTTTTAAAGAAAGATTTCAATATTACTATCAATTACCGATCAAGTTACTCATCTCCCATCTCAGGCCGAGCAACAAGGATCAGTAGGCATAAACATCTTTATATACCATTACTTGCCCAAAACCAATTCAATGGAGGACATGCTTGCAACAAAAAGAGCCCAAGATTTCCTTACGGGCTGGTCTATTTCCCTCAAGAATCTGACATTTTCATTTGCGTTTGCATCAGACTCTATGAATCAACTTCATTGAAGTTTATCTTTCAGGTTCATGCAGCCACTTGTCCATGGTGATTATCCAAACTCTGTGAAGAAGCTTGTAGGCGACAAGATCCCGAAATTCTCAAAGGATCAATGGAGGAAACTTATCGGTGCCTTTGACTTTATAGGAGTGAATTACTACAATACTCTTGGTGTGAAGGATAATACCAAAAATATACCACAGGGCCAGAGAGACTTTCTGACTGACCCCTTAGTAGAATTCTCAGGTTAAATTTTTTTACTTTCCATTGTTTTGTTAGGTAACACATCAAACTTTTTTCGTAGTGTTACTCAATCAGGTACTTGTAGGGAAAAAAAAATGAACAAATACGAATTTTGTTGGAAGTGATGCATATTGCATAGTACTGCACTTTTCTTAAATAAATGAAGTGACAGAACTGTATGAATAGTTTCCAAGAGCCTTCTAGGCATTTTCATAGCAGGTCTTTTCCATAGATGAATTCCAAATAGACACTTTTTAATTATATTTTAGCCTTTCAGTATATATCAAATTACTATATATAAATTTATTGGCATAGTATGAATTCAGTGTTTATATAATTGCACATGTATATAAACAAACTTAAAATAAGCTGGAAGATTATATATGCAATTGTGATCAATAAACTAGTTCCCTTCATCAAGTTGATCAGTTGTGATGGGTTTTTGTAGTGGTGGATCGCGATGAATCTGGCGCTAAGGTAAATTTAACTATCGAAAAATGGAGGTCATATTTGTAGCATTTTGTTGAGAATCTTTGAAAAGCAATGTTTATGCGAATGATGTTTTGTTTTTAGATTTTGACAGCATATGGCCTTCAAGGTGTTTTGGAGCATCTCAAGCAAAACTACGGTAACCCTCCTATCTACATTCAGGAAAATGGTAAGCAACAATTTGCTTTTAGATCCTAATTTCAAAACAATTTAGTTCCGAAATGTGCTAAACAATAATAGCATCATCTGCATTAGCATGTTTCGGTCACATTGGAATCACTCATATCAACCTCGATACCAGTTACTTTGGCCTACATTAAACCGAAATATATCTTGAACGATAAAAAATATTGTATTTCCCCCTCTTTCCTCTTTAGTTTTACCATTCAATTTTCTTGCAACCAACCATTGGTTTTATGTGAAAGCGAAGCCTACGCTACATGCTGGTTCTGTTGTACTAATACAAGACTTCCACAGCTTCATTGTTCTTCAAATTCCTTAGAAATTTAGTGGATTCTCTCATCTTAAAACTTGTACAGTATGTATATAAACATCTGAGCTCATGTACAAATCCCACGTAACAGGATATCCTATGCCACATGATGCGACTCTCGATGACGCTCCAAGGGTAAAATACCTATGTGCTCATGTAGGAAGCTTGCTCAATGCCATCAGGTACAACATCAATATCTCAGCTTTCTGAAACTTTAGCATATCTATTATTCTCACATGATCATGTTTCAGGAATGGATCTAATACGTTGGGATACTTCACATGGTCGTTCTTGGACTTGTTTGAGCTTATGCAGGGGTACGAGAGCTCTTATGGCATGTACTATGTGGACTTTGAGGATGAAGAACTGAAGAGGTACCCTAAGCTCTCTGCGCGTTGGTACACCAATTTCCTCAACCGGAAGCAGACTGTTATTCGCGAAAACAATCCAACGTCTGCATCTAATTCATCGTATGCTTGATACGGTCAACATAACCGAGCTGAAACTCTTGCCTTCACCACGTTTAGTTCGAGATTGTAACGATTTTATTGTAAACTCGGTTTATTTCGTTGTTCTTGTGTACCTGTTACAGTTCAGTTTTTAAAAGTGAATGTTCAACTAGGATGTGTGCAACTTTCTTTGCAGAAGGAGTTGGCAGTAAAACAGAAGAAAGCACAACTTCTAAAGATAAATGCATAGAAGCAGATAACTGCAAGATGCTTGGTATATAAAAAAGGCAAATACAAAAGAAGTATTTTTTTTTTAAATAAAAGGCTTTTTTTTTTTAAATAAAAGGCTTAATTGTGGATAGACCCCCAGTGCTGTCGCCAAATCGAACTCACTTCCCCTGTAGTTCTGTTGCTGCAGATACACCACCTAAAACGAGTCGAAAATTGTCACTCAAAGAGGGTCTATCCGCAACAATAGAACTATGGGGGTAATAAATTCAATTTGACGATAGCACAGAGGGTCTGTCTGCAGTGATAAGTTGTTTTTTTGCAAAAAAAAAAAAAAAAAAAACATATTTTTAGAACTGTAGTTGTAATAATGCCACAACTATAGTGAAACAAACAATTACAACCACACTCATTAAGTTTCTATTCACCAAAAATTCCTGTCAGATAAACAGCCTGCCTTGTCACCGAACCTTCAAACCAGCCATCATTGTGAGAGCTGAGAAATGCAATTCCCCTGCTCTAAACACACACAGGATTTAAAAAAAAACTAGGGTGTTAAACTAGATAAAATTTTAAAAATCAATATTAGGAGAATTACCAGGAAAACCAAGATCATTTCTGTCAACACCAACAAAATATTTATTTCAAATGCCTCATTCGCACCAAAATATACCAAACTCAAAATCCGTTTCCAGCCAGATCACCGTCAAAAGATTATCCCAGTATAAGTAATATCATCAGGGAACCTAGCGTTTATACAAACTCCCTTTCGATTTTACAAACAAGCAACAAATAGTTCAAAGATAAGGCCTCATTCTCCCTACATGGGGTGTCCTTCCCGGAGCTGAAGGCCTATCCGACCCGTTTCGGTGCCGTAACCCGACCCGGTAATCTGGCACGGGTACTAATGGAAAAGGAGCGAACTGGTCTCTCTCCCATGAATAGAAATGGTCTCCGCCTAGTGTTTCGAGGTCTTGGTGGTGGGCCCGGCTGGATGAAGGCGCCGATGGTGGGAAGAGGTAGTAGGTTCTTTGGTCGGGGAGCGAGGGGGGAGTGGGTCCCACTGGAGCTGGAGGTGGAGGCAAGTTTCCATTCGTGGAGCCGGAGAAGAGTGTAGTGTGGAGTGCTTGAGGATTGTGGTGTTGGTAACGATCGCCTCGAGTGTGGGCATGAGGTCGAGGGTTGGTGATGTATGGTGGAATCAGTGAAGAAACGAATGAGCCCGCGAGTCTAGAACTGGATCTGAGAGGAAAATAGAGTAGAATTAAATTAAAATTTGGTTTTTTGTCGAGTAAGCAAGACAAATGACAATGAAGCTAACCAATATTTTTATAATGAACGATCTATGAACTCTATGATTAATTGGTTCTTGACAAGTCAAGAGGGCCAGCGATAACAGGAAGGAGAAATGGATGCCGAAAATTATGGCTGTCATGACTTTGCATATATCATGTAAAATATAATAATCATAATTGTTAACCAAACAACTGCACAGTTCAAAACAGCAGTTGAAGCTAAAGATGTATTTTTTCACAGCAGCCAATGGAGTGAAAAACATTCTCTCTCACTTGTATATGATAGAAATCTATATTATGAACTTCACAAATGAAAAGACCACTGATTCAGATGTTTCAGTAGGCTTTTGATAGGACTAATTCGATATGATATAAATATGATGATCTTGTCTTTAGTGATGTTGTTATAACACTGATCAGATGACATGAATACAATGACGCCATCTACTTAAACATATGTTTAGTACGAGCCAAAGCATTTATGGCATTCAGATTATCCTGAAAAAAATGGAGTTCTGTTTAGGCAACACGGATTTTAAAAAATATGTACTCCTTAAATGAGTGGAAGGAGATAGGACTAGTATCATGAAAAGACTGCAACAAAGGAATAAGAAGAGCCAAACCCCAAAACCCTCTTAATTGGGTTACAAAACGAGGTCGGATAGAGTAAGACCACACTCAGTACCACTGGGGAATACAAATTTTAGCTTGATTTGAACTTGCTATCCTTGTAGTTTCATTGTTGTTGACAGACCCCTAGGTTGCTTTTTTTTAATACTACTTTACCCTCAGATAGACTCACGTGCCAAAATTTTGCCTAAAGGTAAGAGTCCAACAAACTTAACCCAGATGGTGGGTCTGCGACAATGAAACTATAAGGGTAGTAAGTTCAAACAACGATATTGCATGGGGTCTATGTACGATTAACCCATTTAAGTTGCTTATATTACCACTTACCCATGCCCAAAAATAAAGGGATGGAAGAAAGACCCACTCCTGGCTAAACCATCAGAATCAACCCTCATTCCTGGGACAGTCATAGATGAAAAAGCATCTTCATTGGAACCACTAGTATGACTTCTATGCCGGGAATTTGGTGTAGGATGATGGTGTTCCCAACCATGAGTCTGAACCTCTGGAGTTGCAGAGGCATGATTCCAATGATCACTAGGGCTCTCAGAAGAAACACGAGGGTTTGAGGAAGCTGAAGGTTGAAGTGGCTGGAAGTAAGCCAAGTATGAAGATGCATTATCTGCCAATGAAGGAGCTAGGTTCCCAGTAAACATGGCATGATATCCTATTAGATCTTGAACTGCATAACCAGAATGCCATTGATAGAGATTAAGACAAGAAGATACAACCGCACCCATACTACTGAATAATCGCAAAATGTATGGACACGCAAAATGTATGGACACTTACGAGCAAATGCTGGAGAGGGTTCCCCTTCCCTGCAAAAATATCAATCAATAAATGGATTGAGAACCAATCAAGGACACACTGAAACAGTGATAACCTATATTTCAAGAATTAATAAACTCTAAGTAGGAAGGGAAAAAATAGAAAGGAAAACTCCCTTTTTCAACACCTATCCAGACATACATTCCTTGGTTTAAATTAAGAAATTAGAGATCCCAACTAGTGAACTAGCCTACTTTCTATTGTAACTTGTTCATAGGCTCCTCGGCCATATATTTGACGAAAACACTATGAAGGTTGACACCAGGAAACTCATTATCAAAATTTGCCAAATATATTCTACAGCTGTCAATACATATTAGAGCCAGTTACCAAGAAGAAAACACTACAGATCCCATGTACCGACCCAGACACATTCTTCTTGTTTGCTTGAGCTTAAAGCCTTAAATTGTAACGAATAAGACACGGCTCTACTTATACTGGCAAGTGGCAACTTCATACAGTTCACTCTCATGTATAGGCTCCTTGACCATGAATATGCAAACACTCGATGATGGTCTGCACTTTATAACCAACCCCACTTTGATAAGACCATACTTTGATGATCACAGCACATTCCCAGGAACACACTCATGTAAACCTGTGTAATGGAACGTAATACTGCCAGGCTGAAGCATCATGATGTGCTAGCAAATGGGTATATGCACAACAAATGATTGAAAGTAACTAGTAAGAAAGTACCAGAGAGCACATAGTCATGGATGGACACTGTTCTTACTCCTTTGATCTCTAATTCACATTTCCATTATCCAAATACTCTTCCTGCCTTTCCCTATCTACTATCCTACCATCCACTCACCCATTTCGCTGTCTCTACAAGAACCAGAACCTCTTCCCCTCAGACACATGCCCCAATGCACATGCTCTATACCTCCCATGAATATGCTCCAGCTAGTAAACATGCATCGAATGCAAAAAGAGGATGTAGAAGACAGACATTTAAAATGAAAGAATCTAGTTATACACCTATTTAACGTTCACCATATTATTCACTTTAACATATATAAATATATGGCAACAGAGAAGTAACATTTATCAATAGCCTGGAAGAAGAACTAAAGGAATATTGAGCTTACTCAAATGATGACGGCAGTCTGGCTGATCTGCTGAATGGACACCAATGAGCTCCGAAAGTCTACAAAAGGAGGAACAATGTAAAAGGAATCAACAAGCTTGTGCTTTATTTCATTGATAGACCTGTTTATTTTAGTGCCATAAACAACATTAGAGTATTACCATATATCGCAATTTAAAATACATTATTTACCCCCATCTATTGTCACCCCGTGGATGAAGGCCTGATGAAGGCCTTCCCATGTTCCCCGAGTGCCCATAAAATGAGTATTTAAGATTTTTTGAATAAATTGTCAGTTCACAATCCGTTAACTTAATCTATTGACGAAATGATTATCCAGTAGCAACAGCGTGACCATTGAAAACAATTCTCATACATGAAATAAAAACAGTATTTTTTGGAAACATGTTCATATAGCACAAGAAAAACAATAAGCTAAACGAAAAAGAAAAAACCAACCAGCTTGCAGGCTGGAAACCGGCGTTCAACAAAGTAAATTCATTCATCACTAAGATGATAATTTCCTCTAAAAAAAACTAGAACAACATTAAGAAGATATATGGGGGGTTCTACAGCATACATGACCAAAGTTTTAATATGCAAAACAAATATGAATAGTTTTGTCTTCAAGTTCACAAGTCAATAACAATAAACAAAACTTGGTGCTTAAGTGCAGCATCAACTACAGAACGTAAGAACTAATAATGGACAGCAGGTAAGCATCACAATCAAGGATGATAAATAGTGGAAACATGAAAAACTCTACCTATGATGAGAACCAACTATAGAATAAAATCTCTTGAGAAATTGGATTCCAGGCATGCCCTCAAAATAATACTACCTATTTACACCCCCACTGGCCCACCATCCGAGAATATTAATATAAGTGTAAGCATATGCCCATGAGGCTAGTTAATCTCTCCTTTTCCTTTTCATCTGTCCAATTAATGTCACAAACTAGTTGGGCATAGATTTTTAAAGGCCTGCTTTTTACTCTAACCCGAATTCTTAGTTCACCCAACAGTATTCTCTTCCCTTATTGTAGGCTATCATTTATTTGACATACCTATCTTGCACATTTTAATCAAATGATGCTCGAGATGCATCATAAAACCCATGTGACTCACCATGTTCTTTTACTTCTTGTTGTGAAAGACAAAACCACCACATACGGACATGCACTATTTGGCCGATTGCTTGTAACAGGTCTTAGAAATGTATGAGACCCCCTCCATGAACACTGCTGTAATCACCTATATCTAGTTGTTCCGGTTTCAGGATAGTTTTGTCTGTTGGTAATGGTCAGGATATAGGGGCTCCAGGGTTTCTACAAATGCTTCAAATGTGAGTGTTTTTTTCTAGACAATATGAGCATTCGTTACTATACTTTTTTTCTATTGCAGTTGGTATCACTCAACTTAAAAACAACTTCAATAAGTAAATACAGAACAAAACTGTATCATGTAATATACCATTTCTGAGTACCTGAGACCATATTTCAACACAAAAAGTTAATGGCTTCTTTATGATGAATCCCATTACAAATTTACAATACAGTAAAAGGCTAATATAAGTGAAACATCTCATGGCTAGAGAAAGAAGAAGAAAATAGTCAATGAAAATTTGCTACTAGCAAATCTATAATAAATTCAGAAAAAGGAGAGAATAAAGAAACTGAATGACTAATTATACCATTTCCAGGTAACTGAGGTCATAGAGATCTTCATCATGGGTCAACTCATCAAAGCCAAGCTCTGGCAGTGAACGAGAACCATTAGCATAAAGCCAATTGCCTTTCTCAACTTTGCGACAATTTGGGCATTGCATTACTCCTTTAGCATTGAAAGCTGATCCAATGCAATCTGAAGAATTTGGAAAAGACAGCGAATGACCTTTGATGAATTGTGAAACTGAAAGGGCATTGACTGTAGTAATGTGAGTGAACTATATATTTCTACATTGCAATACATGCTCATCCAGAGGAAAGGCAGCCAACAATAGAGTATGACAGGTAATTCATAGCGCAAATGTTGAACATGGCGTTAGATATATAGACTACTAAATTGAAGCATGGATAAAAATAAAACAAAGGGAGAACACATAATACAGAAAAGAGAATTAACCTCCCTTTATCCATAACTAAATCAAGAAGGATCAAATATATTATATAAGTTGTTTAGTACAATGTAGCATGAAACTCTAGTGGAGGGGGCTCTCAATCAAATTTCAAGCTGTTACTTCCAACTGGAGGCATCTTTTCGGCGACATAGATCCCTAAATTTTAACAAGAAAACTGATGGTGGGCAGTAGAGTAGAGAAGTTGGGAGTGCGAATAAGTGAATGTGAGTGAATATGAGAGGGAGGGAAGAGGGCAGATAGTACTATGTAAAGAAGCAATTAGCTGACCTAGAATTTCCTTAGCCAAGCTGGCTGAATTCACATCCAGCAAATACAATGCCACAAAAAAGGAGTGGGAACAAGGGGCGATGAAAGAAGAGAACAAACATAAAAAGTGCACTTCACCTATGTGATATACTATACACCGTCAAACTAAGACAAAGTCCCAAGGTCAAAACCATGTCTTCTCCATTAAATTCATTGGCATGGCAAAAGACCAAAACAACTAGTGTCGAAAATTCAAACTCATACTCAATCACCGCAAACACCATGCAGAAGGGTGATGATTGTGATGTAAGACATGTTGAAAATGTTTAAAATTGATTTAGTTTAAAATCGTAAGATGATCTACAATTTTACCTTCTCCGACTTTCTAGTTTGGCAGTTGATTAATAGTAATTTTAGGTTGCTTTACAGTGTGATTGATTGATGGAAGTCGTCTTTTTTGTGTCTATTAAAGAGGGCCAAACAAGTTCCGGGGTGTCAATGTATCAAGTTATTAACCTTTCAACATATCAAAAACCATCCGAAAGACACTTCTTCCTAAATGGGGTTTTTCATAATAACCACCTTTAAAATAGGGTGAAAACACAAGAACAACCTTTCAAGTTCAATTTACACAGAAACAACCTTTAAAGGGAGTTCTGGTTGCAATCAACCACCTAGACCTATTTTCTGGGTTTTTTTTTTGAAATCCCCAAAATACCCTCGAAAATATACCAAAAAAATATGACAATTTCGGTTAATAATAAATGTCATGTGCGTGCACGTGTATTTATTAAGGGCATTTTGGATATTTCATTTAAATTTTAATCAAAAAAAGGTTAAGGTGGTTGATTGCAAACGGAAACCTCTTTAAAGGCGGTTTCTGTATAATTTGAACTTTAAAGGTTTTTGTATTTCACCTATTTTAAAGGTGGTTTTCGTCAAAAAACCTCTTTTAAAATATTTTTACATTAACTCAAGGTTCCTACTGGATTTTAACATCATTCAAGTTGAAGTCACAGCTGTTTGATTCTTTGTTGCATCGCATTCGTGAAATGATGCCTTCCCACTCGCCTGCCAATCTAGTTATCTTAGGGAGCAATATAGCACATGCAGATCAAGTTAAGCTGCAAGTGCCATTTATATTGGACTATCATGAGGTTAGAGGTGGTGAAACAATATAAGGAAATGGGGAAGCCAAAAAGATTTCAGCGGCAATGAACAGTAACAACAGTTATTATATGACACCACGGAATTTCCATACCTAAGGGTAGAGGATAGTGGGAAGAGAGAAATGTAAAGAACCATAGGAAGATCCTTCCACCTAGGTTTCAATATATGAAATAGTGGCCAAAGCTATGGTGTAAACACAGTAGCATTACTGAGACCTTCATGATGGTTTTGCTAACAACAATATTTCATGGCTGAACATGCTGGTGTATATGTTAGATCAAATCCATATTCAGACATGTTTTCCGTAAACAAGTCAGTGCTGCAATTTATTCATTTTCCTACTTCATTCAAGCTGCAAGGTAACATCCTTAAATCCCATCCGATTATCCTTGTTCACATCCTGAACATAAATGGAGGCAAGATGTTCCTGTAGTCACCTTCCCTCTACATCAACAGCAGAACAACTACCTTTCTCATATCCTCACTTGTCAATTTCTGAAAATAAGAATGGGCAGAAACATAACGAGCCTCAAAGACAACAAACGGAATCAGAAAAACAATTATGGCCGTGAGGCCCATTAATAGTGGACTGTTTATCTGTTAGAAATCAGAGTGGATTTTGGCATTGTAAATAAAGTTCAAGGTCAGACAGAAATCAAAATGTAGTTTTCCCATAGAAATTTTTCTCATAACTCAATCATTGATCATCCTCAACCTCTTGTAAAACTAAGAATATCAGACATGAGTTGATGATAAAACTAAACAAAAGTTAACAGACATGATAATATATTTTGATGATAAAACTAAACAAAAGTTACAAGATAAAAACTTATCACTCGAATCACACATTTTCTAGACTGTCAAAGAGTCTTATGTCTTATGGGAGATGCATGTTTTGTATTACCAAAGATGACCAAAGATGCATTACTCAGTTAATAAAAGGTGCCTGCATATTACTATAAGTTATGCTATTCTGAAAGAAACTAACGAGTATAAGAATAAGCATCATAACTAATAACTGAAATTAACAAATTTATTCTTCTCATAAGCATATAACTGATATCCAAAACACCATCCCCCCAAGTCAAAACTAATGTTCAAAGGAAATGAATGTAAATCGCAGCATTTGATTCTCCAACAAAGAACAATCTTTACCGAAATTATTAACAAATCAATACAATTTCCAGCACCTATCAATAAAAACAAACAACAAAGACATGAATTTCAAGCTCCAAAAGAAATCAAAAACTTTCAAATCCAGACCAAAACATTACCTAGCTCTAACTACAAGCCTAGTTGAAGGATAAAATCCAAAAAAAAATTAAAATAAAATAAATTGAAGTTTATAATCCAGCTCCAATCATTAAACCCCCAAATTGAGCACGATCAAAACAATTTCAAGCACCAGACAAAAAAATCCAGCAAAAATATCGATCAATTTATGGAAACTAACCGAGATGGAACTCGTGACCGCACTGGAGAATCGCCGTCGACCGATCGGGGCCGATGGCGACGATCTCGAGGCAGATCGAGCACGCGATCGCCGATCCGCTGTCCACCGATGCCTCAGATTCCCCCAAGCCCATCGATTCATGCAACCGAGAAGAAACCCCCAAATTCGAGAGAGAGAAAATCCCCAAAATCTCTGTTTCTCACAAGAAATTTTCCTTTTTTGTATTTTGTTTGGACGAGAGGAGGCCTTTAACGGAAGTGTCTTTTTTGCCTATAGGCCCTCCACATCCATCTTATTTGGAGATTGGTGTTTTTCCTAATTCTGATTATTTGCTGTTTCAACCTCATCTTCTCGCCATTAAGTTAGTTAAACCCTTCTTATGTTAACACCACCTAGATTTTTATCTGAGAGAAGAGATGAATGCATATTTTTTTTCCTCAATTTTCAATGCTTGTTTACTTACCATATCAACTTTGACAATGTGAAGTGAAAAGTGTTACAATTTTTAATTACGGTGATATATTTAATGAGAGTTAAAAAATACCATTACTACTTAACACTGTAAAATTGTAATCTAGAAAGGCGATATATTTAATGAGAGTTAAAAAATACCATTACTACTTAACGCTGTTAAATTGTAATCTAGAAAGATAAAACTGTCAAAAATGTCCTCCTTCCCTCTCGAAACATACTGTTGTTTACCTAAATATCCCCTAAATATGGATTGTTCGCTTAATCATTGTTCGATCTTCATATTTATTAAACAGTTTTTCTATAGAGTGCCCATGGGCATTCTATAAGAGAGGAGAGAGATAGAGAGAAATGAATAGCCCATTGCCCCCCTGATTTGCATTAATTTCTGTGCATAATTTATTTCTCTCTATTTCTCTCCTCTCTTATAGAGTGCCCATGAGCACTCTATAGAAAAACCGTTTATCAAGTTATCATGTAAACTTTGATGGGTTAAATTAAATCAGAGCGTATATAAAAAATTGGGTTAACTGCAAATAAACCCCCTTAATATCATTCAATTATGAATAGACCCATATAGTTCTATTTTGTATCGAATAGACTGTTGGGTGTAAAAAAATTGACTTCCCGGCTCTAGGGGTCGTTTGTATTTATAAGACTGGCTTATTACAAACTAATGAACAATGTTTTTACAACAGATGAGAAGGGAATGACCCTCCTTGTTTAACGTGGGTTCGTTAGCAGCGGTAGGACGCCTCCCTCAGTGCCTGCGCTGAGTTTGTTTCCCTTGGACGATCCTATCGAAGTTGCGGTTAGAGCTTCAGTGCGCAGTAGAGGCTCCGGAGTGATTGAGTTCGACTATACCCGAGCTTGAAAAGTATTAAAGCCGCAAGCTTGGAGAGAGCTACGATGCAAGAGTTTGCAAAGAGTTGATGAGCCTCAAATCTGAGAGTTCAGATTGAGTCTACTTCAACAATCCAAGTAAGTGAGCCAATAAGTAAGTGAGCCAATACAAGTCTCTGATTGAAGAACCTTACCAATGTAAATGCCAAGCCCAGCCAATCAACCTTTCACGTTGGCTGAAAGAGATTTTAAATAGGCAAAGGATGACAGGGGCCATCCATTGATTTGTGAGATTTGACCACTAATGGGTGAGGAGCACCATGCTCTCCCCTAGGTGTGGGATGTGATCACTATAGGGGTGATGAGAGTCATGTCTCATCATCACCCAGGACGTGGGAAGTGGGTAGGCCCACTCCACAAGCAAGCAACCCGCTTGCATTGCTCAGGCGAGGCTGGGGAAACTACGAGCGAGCTTGAGAGCCGTCTGAATGCTCAGGCGAGCTTGCAGGCAAACTTGGCGAATAGGCGGGGTCGGCTGGCGGGCCCCTCCAATGTGTGAGCTGGCATTCGTTAGCAAACGGAGTTCGTGCAGGCGAACTCTTTGCAGGCGTGTCTGGCTCGTGCGGGCGAGCGAAGCATTCAGGCGAGGTTGAACTCGTGCTGGCGAGCTCCATGATTTGACGAGCTTGATTCATGCGGGCGAGTCAAGCTAACAGGCGATGCTTGAGCTCTGCGGGCGAGCTCAATGAACAGGCGAGATTGAGCTCTACGGGCGAGCTCAATGAACATGCAAGATTGCGCTCTACGGGCGAGCTCAATGAACATGGGAGATTGATCTCTGCGGGCGAGCTCAATAATCAGGCGAGGTTGAGCTCTACGGGCGAGCTCAATGAACAGGAGCGATCGAGCACTACGGGCGAGCTTAATAAATAGGCGAAGTTGAGCTTTACGGGCGAGCTCAATGAATATGGGCGATTGAACTCTACAGGGGAGCTCAATAAATAGGAGAAGTTGAGCTCTACGGGCGAGCTCAATGAATAGGGGGCGATTGAGCTCGGCGAGCGAGCTCAATAAATAGGTGAAGTTGAGCTCTACGAGCGAGCTCAATGAATATGGGCTATTGAGTTCTACGGGCGAGCTCAATAAATAGACGAAGTTGAGCTCTACGGGCGAGCTCAATGAACAGGAGACGATTGAGCTCTGCGGGCGAGCTCAATAGACAGGCGAAGTTGAGCTCTACAGGCGAGCTCTGCCGGGCTTCGTTGAATGCAAACGAGCCCAAGCTATTGGCAGGCGGGCTTTGACACCTAGGCAATTTTTATTGCCTACATAGACTCCCTCTATTATTGGCCCAAATGTAAAATACACTCCCTTTATGAACTTTTTCAACTGCTATAACAAGTATTTAAAAAAAAATTGTTGCCGGTTCTTTCTTACAAATAGAACCGCAGGGGATCCATCCATCTCTTTAAACATTTATAATGATTTTAAGAGTAAAAAAATTTCACTCACGAGTCTTTTCGTACAAATAGAACTATAAGTGGTCTATTCACAATTGGGGATATAGGAGATCTATCACAATTCCTTAAAAAAAAAAATCAAATGTGACATGGTTTAGAATAAAATCACTAAATATGCAGATTTGGAGGACAAATCTACAAACAGAATGGACTGGTGGGGGCGTGAGGGGGGGAGGGGAATAGTTTGAATCTTGGATCTACCGTTGATTTTTAAGAGGGTGAATCTGGACCGTTGATAGACTAGCGGTGGTCAGAACAAGAGCAGTCTCGTTTTGACTCGAGTCCGCTGGTCAGCCTGGCCTGAAGATTTCCCACATGGAAAGTTTGCAATTAGGCCCTCAAGAGTTTGTTTATTGCGAATACCTACAGCTTTGGCTCACGTATTTTTATTTTCATTATTTCTTTTTCGCCAAATTCACCTCCAAACATCAGGAACATCATTTATTCTTTTGAATACTATTTCATTCAAATATCTTTCATCTCAAATGTTTTCAAAGTTCAAACATAATATATAATATGAATAAATTTCCCTTTTTTTCAATATTTTTATTGAGTTCGTCCTAAATCATTTGTGTATAAGAGAGTTGTGAAAAAACTCACTCTCTTTTCTCCTGGATAGTATTAATAAGGCATGAGGTGAGTATGAAAAGTATATGAATAGGGATATTTTACGAAATCGAAAAGGTTTACAACTAAAAGTTGTTTTATATAAATAAATAAATAAAAAAGGACAAGCGTAGTAGTTTATGGACCAAGAAATATGAGGATATGTCATATTCCACATCTATCTTTGAGAAATTTATAATATTAAAAGACTCCGTAGTCACGAGCCAACCATAGAATTGCTGGCATCGAGTTTGAATGCCCATCCATGCACGCATCACGGATGCGGTTGAACGTGGGAAATACAACCGCAAGTGCGGAAACCCGAGAAGAGAGCACGTTTAATTTAGGACAAATTTTGAAAACCAAACCCATCTCCAAACTTATTCATCAAAAATGAACTATTTGAAATTTATTTGTCAAAAGAGACTTCGGCTGAAACTGGGTCGTTTTTGACGAAAAAAAATATCAAACTTCACGGGATCTTAAGTCCCGTAAAGTATTTTACGTAACAAAATTTCGCTGGACTTGAAGTCCCGTGAAATTTGCTTTTTTTTTCGTCAAAAACGACACGCAGCTTCAGTTGGCCGAAACTATGTTGCTTTTGGCAAATAAGTTTCAAATAGGTCGTTTTTTTTACAACTATTTTTTGGAAATGGGTTTCTTTTTAAAATTTTGTCTTTTAATTTATGGAAGAAGAATGCAGCTACAAGTTGTAGGCTCTTTTAAACCCTTATGGTTAAAATTGACAAACAACTCCAAGATCCTTTAAAATATGTTTAATACGAATTTCAAAACAAGTAACTAAATTTCGGTCCTTTTTCTTGAGCTTCGATCTCAAAAGAATTATTCAAATAAACTAACATGCGAAAAGTGAAAGAGAGCACGTCGTTGAACAAATGTTACACTTTTGAACACATCTCTTGATGGGCAAAAATAAACAAATATTATAATCAGATGGGCAATCTGCATGTGAAATCACAAATTTGTGATCATATACAGGGGACAAGAAAAACTAAGGTATAAATTTATGTAACTTTTTGGAGTCATACTTACACAAGAAAGCCTAAAGAACGAAAAGAGCAGGGAAAAAATACAGTTGACAAAGACCTCAGTAACTATGGAAACTCTGGAGTTTAAAAAAAAAAAGACAGAGAAATACAAAAAGAAAATTTGATAACAAATGAAAGCCGGAGGCATCAAGAGACTCTACAGTCACCAACTCATGGTGAAGCAAATTTACACATTCATACACAAAATAGTCCCTTCTCAAAGAGTAAACTATAGTTAAAGAGCGCCACGGAATTAATTGACACATATAGAAACACGAAAACAAAACAAAAAAAATAATAACAACAAGAGTTACAATAACAAAGGCATCGATGACTGCTGCTGCTGAGGATTACAAACTTGCACCCCCACCCCACCCCCCACCCCCCGATAGCTCGTGCAATTAAAGAATTTGATGTATCTGAAAACGTCATCAAAATAGCTCTTCAGAATTGAATTTATTCCAAGCTTCCTGTTTCATGAAGAGAATATATATGTAAGAAAATATTCTGTAATATTCTTTCTCCACTCCAACAATGTTTGTTTCTTGAAAGAATTATCAAATAATGCTATGGTTATATCGAAAATATACCTGATTACAGTAAAAGCAAGTATGTGACTGTGAGAAGAGTATCCGCAAACTCAGAAACGTATAAACACAGCTTCTCAAGAGTTCGATAATGCTGTCAGTTGCTTGAGATTTGATTACTAACTCAGCAGCCTAGTAACCTAACTGCAGCTAATTAAAGACTAAGAAAAGCATGCACTAAGTGTCCGAGAAGCATCACAGCAGATGTGTCAGAAACGGACACCTGCCCCCAT
Source organism: Asparagus kiusianus (assembly GCA_022839385.1). Lineage (NCBI taxonomy): Eukaryota > Viridiplantae > Streptophyta > Magnoliopsida > Asparagales > Asparagaceae > Asparagus > Asparagus kiusianus. The sequence continues at coordinate 87,891 of BQKN01000867.1, forward strand.
ATCCTATCAGTATAAGAGCGTATCCTCATCTAATAACTATATTTCTTGTTTTAGTAGTAGCCTCAGTTATTAAAATACGACAACAAGCAACTAAGTTACTAAAACTATCCATTAAAAAAAGTTTCTAAAATTATAGTTTTATTGCTTCCCTAATATTTCGAGAAGATTGCTTTTGCAGTTTAATAACTTAACTTACTGAGTTACAGCCAGGGAAAAGCCAAGAAATAAAGAATTCCTCTACCTAGAAGTCACCACCCAAAAGAATCTGAACTTAGAAAATCACAGATCAACGAAAAGACAGTGATGCGGATCGGAGGTTATTTGGCTCTGATTGTAGATGTGAATCTGAAAATTAAAGGAAAAAGACAAAAGAAAAGATAAATTGCGGTTTAGGCCGATTTCACACGCAACACCACCTAACTGGATTTGGATTCACACTTGTCGCCTTCACGCCTATGGAATCACTCCAAAATCATCTCTCAAGTTTCAAGTTTTGTTGATCAATTTTCATTCTTCTAGGAATGAAGAAGTCTACGATTTTTTTTATTAGAATTAGAATAAAATCCTAATGTGATCAAACAAATTCCTAACTAGAAGACAATAAAAATTATAACTAAATATTCTAACTAACAGATAAGACCAAATAACAATTCCTAACTAAATATCCTAACATTTCAGCTGAAAAAAAAACAAATAAAAAAACCTAACTAATCCGATCTTCAAGACGTCTTGCTTTATATCTCCCCCGCTTTAAATTCAACGTCCTCGTCGAAATGCTAAGGAAGTATCGTACGGCGTACGCTTCTCCTAGTGTCATCACGAAAGGCTTTGTATCTTGCTCAGATTTTGAGTGCTTGCATTGCTGATGTTGAAGCTAAAATGGTGGATCTATTCGCTCAGATAGCAATTGATGGGGAATGGAAAATCATCGGAAAATTAAAATGGTGAACAGTAACCTTGTTCATCTTTTTTATTTAATAAAAAAAAGATAAAAGAACAAGATAATTGGAGTTAGATCAGTATCACACGCAACATCTAACTCAAGAGGGTGGTTTCATGCCTAGCAACTCACATGCTTTTTCTCAAACTAGCATTTTCATTAATCTTTCTCATGGAGGATTACATCTTATTTATAATGGGAAAAAACCTTAATACTAATATCATTCTCTATCTTCCTCAGGGAGGACTATATCTTATTTATAGGGGGAAAAAACCTTAATACTAAAGCTAATGTCAAATCACTAAAATCTTATCTAATAAAACTGAAAATAATTGTAACCAAATATCTAACAAAAATATCTAAAAGTATAATATCACAAGTTACTAATCCCTATAAACTAAAATAAAATGTAGATGCAACAAAATCCTAACTATATATTACTAATGAAATTAATCCAATTTTAACATTGAGCAGATGCAATATGGACACATAATAGCTACACGTAAAAATTCTCTGATAGTTCAACAACAGTAGAACAAAGGTCATATTGGCGAACTTAAGAAACATGCACCATAGCTTTCAAATTATACACTTACTGTCCGTAGGTCACAAATTTTGAAGCAGTAAATCATGGGTGATGTATCGAGTACAGCACAATATATTAAAACTTCGGACTTTATAAGTTACTACCACCCATGCACATTAGAAGAAATATATAATTAATTACTGACTTGCTATTAGTGATTTTCAAGAGATATGTAGATATGATGGGTTATTCTTTCAATAATAGTAATAGGGTTCTGCTTTCTCAGTATTCAGGATAAATAATGTGGATGGGTTTTTCATAGAGACAATACATAATTATCTTACATCTAACCAGAATCATGCTTTTATAATGAAGGAATGACGGAAAATTAAAGTTTTATGTATTTCTGTATATAACTGGAACAGAAAATAAGAAAGCAGCAAGTTTTAAGGAAGTCACTTTTCTAGCTGAATGCATACCTTAAGGAGATCGAAGACTTTCTCTGCTATATACTTCTGTTGAATATTTGCACCCTTCTGTTGCACTTTGTCAGGATGGATACACAGGGTCGCTTTCCTATATACCTTTTTCACCGCAGCAGCTGTTATCAAGTCAGTCAATGATACAGGTTGCCAGCCACATCCAGGCCAAAGTACCTGTTCGTGGTTTACAGAATAGGCAGATGTCAGCACTATGTCCAATCAAAACAGATAAGGAGAAGCTTTAGTTGATCATCTAAGGTACAAGATGCCAATGAACATATTTTTGCGTAGTTTGAGTGCTGCCGTAGTACCTAAATATTTGCTTAAATCCTACAGATTGTCTACCTTTTTGCCTTTCTTGTCTTACTTTCTTCGTCTGTCCTTTACCTATGTCTAAGTTTTCTCCATTCCTCCTTTTCCTTTTATTAGTAATAATTATACTCAAGGTAATGGATGGGGGTATTCGTAATTAAACAAAGGTTTAATAATGTACCATACGCCGGTTTGTATTGTCTACATACCCCCCCCCCCAATTGAGATGTATACTCATACACGCACGCACATGTGTAGGGCCAGCAACATTGCCTTGTTCCGAATAACTACACAAACCCAATGTGAAACAAAAACAATTCACTCTAGATGGTAACTCTAGTAAATTATCAAGAAATGTGCCCCAAATGAAAGATGAAAACAGGCAATGGGCAATAAGTTTCATGATAATATGAGGTACAAACTAAACAAGATGAAAGAATATTGACCCACATATTGTAACGTTGATAGCAAAGCTCGCAAGTTTCCTTCTTTTCCAGCAGCCCACCGTTTTATCTCAATATCCAGTGTTTCAGCAATTCTCTGATAGAAACACAAATAGCAATGAGATAAAAAGATAAATGAAATAACAGAAAGTATATCTGAAGAAACAACTAATCACAAGTTCTGCAAAGTGGTTTCGGCAGGAAAAAATTAATTTGTGCAATACTTATGAAAAAAAAATGCATACATGTCTTTCTGCTTGGTCCCTTTGTGTTTGCATATCTCGCTCGTTCTTCTCAGCAAGAGCTTTTGCCTGGAGACGTACAGAGACAGAATAACCACAACTATTAATAGAGAGTTATGGTGAAAGTTTGGTTTCATTAAAAGTGGATTGCATTTGAGTATCCTTCTTCTTATAGAAAATATCAACATCTACTGAACAGTTATTCAAGATTGCCATACCGCTCTCTCAAGTGTCCTTTGGTGCCTTTCAAGTCTGGCTCTTCTCCTTTCTTCAGTCTCTCCCTCAACTTCTAGAAATTCTCCTCCAGATGATGGAGCACCTTTCGAGAAAATAATTGATTAAGCAAGCCGTAGTAAATCTACTTTAACAAGTAATATTACTGTAACTAAATAATTATAATACCTCCAAAAATGGAGGTCAGATCATCCACGATGTTTGTCGTAGAAGATGCCTTTTTAATTGTAGATGAAGAAGTAGAAGATGTCCGTTTTGTCCCATCAGCACTGCGTTTTGTCCCATCAGCACTGCCTCTGCTTTGAGTTTGTGTGTCAAAAATGTTCTCCTAATTAAGTCAACCAGTTAGTGAGAATCTGTTAGATTCAGGATAAAGCTAATGCCAGCGACTCAAGGATGGGTACTTACCGTGGTTGAAGCTCTTTGTTTTGGCGCACTATTGGCACGAGCACCCATGCCAAAGAAGGACTCAAGATCATTTTCAGTTTTGTTCTGTTTTTCTCTTGCTGCAGCCGCAGCCCTTTCTCGTGCTTCAGCATGAGCTCTGTCAACTGCAGCTCTTTCAGCTCTAACACGAGCTTCTGCTGCAGCTCGCTCCACTGCAGCCCTCTCTGCAGCCCTTTCTGCAGCCCTATCTCGTGCTTCAGTAGCAGCCCGTTCTCTCACAGCCTTTTCCTTTGCTTCTGCAGCTGCTCTTTCAGCTTTTTGTCGTGCTTCTGCAGCAGCCCTCTCACGTGCTTCTTGTGCTGCTCGCTGAACTGCAGCTCTTTCTGCACGTTGACGTGCTTCAGCATTTGCTTTATCGACAGCTGCTCTCTCTGCTTTTGCGCGAGCCTCAGCTGCTGCCCTTTCACGTGCCTCTCTCGTAGCTCTCTCTACAGCTTGCCTACCCCTTTCCCTCTCCAGTTCTCTTTCCTTTTCAATTCTCCTTCGCTCCCTTTCTCTTTCTTCTCTTTCCCTCTGTAATCTTTCTCGTTCTAAGTTTTCTTGATTCTCTTTATCTTCCACGTCCTGGGTATCTGGTGTTGCTTCATCTCTTTCTTGTTGAACAAATTCTCTACTTTTGGCAGATTTTGCATCTCGCTCTCTTCCTCTTACTTCCTTAGCATGCTTAAATTTTGCCTCGGCTCTGTCCATAGCCTCCTTCATAGCAGCAGCAGATGCAGCTGCAGCTGAATTTGTCTCAATATCATCTTCACTGGAGAAAGCTTCTGTACGATCACTAGACTGAGGCTTATTCATGGCGAAATCCTCAAGTTCATCAATCGGAGAGGCGTTAGGTCTCCTCACCGAACCTTTAGGATGCATATAACTCGTATCGGACTGTAAATACGACTCGTTATCCTTTCTTCTATGGTCTGTCCTTCCATATGATGCTGGTTTATTGATGAGAGTTGGTGCCGGCCTTGGAGGTGGTGGAGCATTTGTAGGTTGTGTGAATAGGGGAATTTCAGAAACAGTAAGCCACACATCATCTGCTGTTTCTAAATGTTCAGAAGAACTTGGGGATTGATCTGCTGTGGCATATCTTTCATATTGACTATCATTCCATTTTGAACTATGGGTGCTGTTTCTAGAATCAAACGATGAGGTAGACTGGGCCTTAGGTATGGCATTGTCGAAGGCGTCAAATGGGGTTTTTTCCTGTGTCCTGTTTGGAACAGAATTTGGGGGACTCCTGGCCTTTTGACTTGCGCTTTTTTCATATGTAAATGGGGGCACAGATTTTCCTAGCCCATTTAAAGCATCAATATCATCAAATATACCCCCATCCATGGGAGATGCATCAACATTTGCACTTCCAGAATTCCTTGGCCTGCCAAGGTCTTCTAAAGGGTCAGTAAACACCCCTGAAGAAGGATATGCTGGGGTGGAAGCTGTTTCTAAAACTACAAAAGGATCTTCTGGCATCTTCTGGGTTGATTTAGCTGATGAACCAGCAGGCTTTTGTTGATTGGTCTCAGAAGCGTCTCTGGGGAAAAGGACAATAAAAAATTTCAGATGGCAATATACTATCAAGTGACACAATTACAGCAAGAAAAAATATGGAGTGTGTGGTTACAATAAGCCGTCATTCTCCTCCAAATTCGAACTAAATGCAACCTCTGGTGAAATAGGACATCTATAAATTGTATATTGGGTCAATTTACTCATCTCCAGAAATTAGAGACTGGCAAAAACTGCTTTATAACAACCCTAGTTTTCCAGTGTTACTTTCTTTTTTGGTTGAGGATTGGAGGCACAACTTTATCAATGATTTACACTTGAAAGTATTTGGAGTCTGGAAAGCATCATAATACAAGGATACAATAACAGCTCATAATCTCTCATTTAAATATTTTTCTCTCAGCACGTAAAGAATTGGAGAATATAGATAATATAGGAGTAAAGTGATAATAGAGATAAATTAATCAATGACCTTTTACCGTAACGATCACCTATTATTTTATGCTTCTATAGTTTCATATGATAATAAACTGAAAGTCAGTTATAGACAAAGGTAGAGAGAAAATCTTTCAAAATGCATTATCATCTACCTCCTTTCATTCAATGTTATTATAGATAGCATTCAATGTTACAGAAGGTGCTAGGTGTACTAGGCGTTCGAGCCAACATCTAGCGCCTGGACGCCTAGGCGTACACCTAGGCGGCGCCTAGGTGTTTAGCCAAAATTTAAATTATTTAATTATAAAAATTGATTAAAATTTGTATTAAATTCATATAAATTTGTCAAAAAAATAGCAACCTTAGATCCATAATAGATCATGCATACTTAAATACTAAATAGCCAAAATAATAACTAAAAGTTTCATAGAAAGCGTTAGGAGGTCTAGGCGTTGGACCCGACGCCTAGAGCCTAGGGTTTTTTTTAATTACAATAATTGATAGTAAATATCAATGTTATAGAAAACTTAGATACCAAACTAGTGTCTAGGAAAATTTCTTTTTTCATTTAAGTGGTGGTCGATGAGGTTTTGCTGAAGGTCGAAGGAGGTAGTGGAGGTATTCATATTTGGATGTTAAAGGAATTTGAAGGATGTTGGAGAACGTGGAGGCTGCAACGTAGAAAATCACGATCAAGCCTTAAAGGGATAACTGTCCCCTAAACACTCACAAAATCTATGTGTGCAATCTAGGTATCGCCCAAGTGCTAGGTGTTAGTTAGGCCGCCTAGGTACCACCTAGGCCTAGGCCTAGGCGTACACCTAGGCGGACTAAGCGAATGTTTTTTAAAACATTGATAGCATCTAGGTCCAACAACAAGTACTAGTATTGTTCTCTATATATTATTTCTTATCCTAAACTCCCCGGTAGCATAAGTCTAGTTTTGTGATTAGTAAGAGAGTTTTCTGTTACATCAGTCAAATCCCTGCGTCCATTATTTAGTAGTTTAACTCACTTTGACTAGACAATGCTCATATAGTTCTGCAAAGTTATAGAAAGTAGTCTAGGGGACTGTCTAGGCTGCTTTTAAGTGTTGTTGTCACACCCCCAGGTTCTGTTCTAGTCCGTGCCCCCACCTGAGAATCCGACAGGGGTTCAGGCCTTAGGGTGCGACAAATATGATCTCATGTCTATTATGGGTGCCTACTCAGCCTAAACAAACCTAGGGAGCCCTAGGTACTGGGCTCTACCCCAAGCGCCTATGACAACCTAGAGCTTCTTAAACCATGGATTTAAGATGCAAGCAAAGATATTTTTGTCCCAATTCCATGTCATATGTAGGTAGGCTTTCACGAACCAAATTTCAAGTCAGTGTATAAACCACAACTGCCCAATGGGCATTGATAGCAATAACCATTTGGTGAATTATCCCGTTTTCCCTTATAAAGCCTAAGATTTCCACTGAATTATTTTGCTAAATACCAAAAACAAAGAGCGGACAGGGACCAAAAATGACTGAAACTACAGTGTCTAAAAAATCATAAGCCAGGAATTAGTGTTTTTAAGGGTGATTTGGGGCGCGCGCCTTGGGCGCGAGGTGCTTCAGCGCAATAGCATAGCGCCCCGTATCAGGTGCGGGGCGCTAAGCTTGCGTCGGGGGCGCGCCAGGGAGTGCCCCGCAGCGCCTGACGCCAAGCGCAGGGCGATCACCCCATTTCCAGAACCGCAAGCAATAGGGTTCGGGTACAAACCCGCTTCCCACACTTAAACACGAAATCAAAAAGGAAAACAAACACAGCGAGAATTAAGTCAAGCTAGGGTTCTGTCGATCCACTTACCTCTCATCCAAAAGTTGCCTGCATCCTCAAAATTGGAGAAGTTATCCAACGGACGGTCACGAAGACGACGACGATCGGCCACGAAGACGACGGCGATCGACCACTAAAACGACGACGGGCGGCCACGAAGACGACGAAAATCGGCAGCGCAAGGTTAGTTATTTGGTTTTCCAGTTTTTTTCCTTTTTTCCTTTCTCTTTGTTTTTTCTTTCATTTTCCAGCTTTCTTTTTTTCTCCTCAATGAGAAGGTTCGTTTCCAGCTTTCTTTTTTTCTTTGTTTTTTTCTCTTTGTTTTTTCTGTCGATCCACTTGAATCTTTGTTTTCTCTTTGTTTTTTTTCTCCAACCTTCGTTTTCCTGTAGGTAAATTAAGTAGGAAGTGGGAAGTGGTCCTTTTTTTTCTTTTTTTACTGTAGCTATTTTACGAATAAAAAAATAATTGTAGCATAATATTTTGACATTGTTAATTTGTTATATGAATTAATGTAACTATTTTACTGTAGTTAAATTAACAGTAAAAAATTAACTATATTTAGTTTGTAACTTGATGTAAATATATAAATTTTGTAGCTATTTTACTGTAGCTATTTTTATGTGAAATTTCACAAATATATATATTTTTCATTCATCTTGTATATCTCAAAATTTTTGTGGTATGGAGTGCGCCTCGCTTCACTCGGGCACACGCCTCGCATTGCGCCTTGCGCATGTGCACGTAAACTGACTTTACGCCCCGTATTGCGCCTCGCGCATTGAAAACTCTGCCAAGAATCAACCTTCTTAAATGACATTCAAACAAAAAAGTTCAAAATTTTCAAGAAAATTAATTCAAGATTAGACCAATACAAGTCCAATCACTTGGACTAACTCCTAAAAGGCTCCAACTCAAGGTCTTTTTTTAATATTAAAGAAATCATTATAAGAGAGTATTCCTCATCATTTCATGCTCCAAGCTCAGAGCAAATACTCCATGCACCCGTCTCTATACTCTCTACATAGCTAATAATTATTATATAATGCCTTGCGGTATTCTTGAGTCTAGCTCGATTCAGGGCTCCGGCTTCTCAACAATGGACTTTTTGGCTTCTTATGAAAATGACTAGATATCATTTATGTTTGTCCATGTTCTTATGTCAATCAATGGAAATACTATCATTGTAAAAGTGATTAAATGGAACCTTTTCTAACTTCAATATTATATATTTCTTCATTTATGATTACAAGTTCCTAATCAAGTTTGCACAGAAAACAACCATTTATCAGTTTTTTTATAAAAATTCACTTTTATTTAATGTCATATACCTCCGCATCTAGTCTCCCTACTATTTCCAACCCCCACCATAACGTCTTAAGCAACATCATTAACAAGTAACAACCAATTTTTATCCAAAACAAATGAACATCCTATGACAAGTTCAAAGGATCAAAAGCAGCATCACATCATCCAAGACAGAAGCTCACACTCCAGCTTCCAAGATCTTTTTTGTTAGGCCGACGGCTATTCTACATTTAGATCTAACTTAATTAGACTAGTAACTTCAATATGAAGGAAATTTTGGTATTTTAACCAAAATGACCACATGCATTTTGCTTCTATAGGTTTCCTTGCGAATTATTATTAGCTGATTTTCAGTCCCCAACTTACAACAACAACAACAAAGACTTTGTCTCGGACTGTCGACTTTGGGGTCGACAACATGAATCCCATTTTTCCATTCATTTCCATTATAGACCAAATGTTCCATTAATTTTTATCATATCCTTCCCAATTGTTCAAAAACAAGTTCTTTTAGATTTGCCTCTAGTCCTCGTTGCCCCCATTAACTATACTCTTATCATTTCTCAAAACCGGTGCACTTAGTGGTCTTCATTCTACATGACCAAACCAACCGCAAATACTCATCATTACACTAAATTTCTGACTAGTGATGCACAAGCGTTTAATTTTGACATAAAATTGGCTCGAACGAGTAACAACAAGAACTAATCAGTGGTCACATTTCCATTACTGCAGATAAGCCATAATGCTTCTCTTAAACGTTTCAAGATCTGTTATTTCCCACTTCTTGCCCCCCCAAACTTCAATCAAATGACTAAATTTTAAGAGATGGTCATAAAATGCACTGTAAATTAAGATTCTAAAACAGAACAAGCACACAAGATCCCAAAAATTACCTTCCAGTCGACGGGCTGCTCCCTCCGAATCCGGGTATCAACTCCTCAAACCCGCCCAGATCCTCCGACCTCTTCGAACTGCCCAAATCCTCCGATCTCTTCGAGCTCGAGCCCAGGCCCCCAAGCAAATCATCGTACGCTCCAGATCCGTCCACGTGCCCCCCTCCCTTCGAGATCGAACCAAACACATCCTCATACTCCACCTTCGTCGAGCTTTTGATCCCCGGAACCCCATCGAAGATGTCATCATCGTATACCGGCTTATCGTACACCGGCATCGAGCTCATCGAGCTCGATTTAGGGTTGGGATCCTTGAACCCGTCGAAGATCGAATCGAATGAAGGGGGAGAGGCGGCCTTGGGGGGCGCGCTGAAGACGTCGTCGAAGGAGAAGGGGGAAGCGGATCGGGTCGAGGCGGATCTGGATCCGATAGAGGAGGAGGAGGAGGAGGGTTTCATCGGGGCGGACTTGCCTTGAGGGCGGAAGCCGAAGTCGAAGTCGTCCATGGTCGGATCCGGGTCTGCCTTCGTTCAAGGTTTCGGGTCCGATCGGGTCAGGACTTGGATCCGATTGGGATCCGGCGGCAAAATGGAGGGGTAAGAGAAGGAGAGAGGGGAAAGAGGCTGCCTTCGGTGGGGAGCTTAATTTGGCCTTTTGTCTTATGAAGGCGGGGCCCGTTGGAATTGGTGGATCATGGTTGGATGGAGTTGGTGTTTGCTGTTTGGGGAGACTAGAGATTTGTCTCTTATTTTTTTGTTCATTAACCATTTGTTGATGGGAAAATTTGCAAAATAGTCTGTTTTTGCTAATTATTTAGCAAAATAGATTATTTTGCTAAATAATTAGCAAAATAGACCTCTTTTGAAAAAAAGAGGTCGATTTTGAAAAACAAAACTCAGAAAACATACGGCACTACTAGTCTTACGGCACTACTAGTCTCGTATGTTTAGAGCCAACTTAATCATGTATTAGTGACCCGGAAAACATACGGGACTAGTAGTCACGTATGTTTTCTGAGTTCATCTCAATGTTTTATGAAATTTTCTGAGTTCACTAATCCGTGATTAAAACATACGGGACTACTAGTCTCGTATGTTTTCTGAGCTGTTTTGCAAAATAGACCTTTTTTGGCCTGTTGGCAAAAAAGAGGTCTATGTTACTAATTATTTAGCAAAACGGTCTATTTTGCTAAATAATTAGCAAAAACGGACTATTTTGCAAATTTTCCCTGATATAAAAGTAAGAATATCTAAGGAAATTTATGAAATAATTAGAAAATATGCGATAATAGTCAATTTAATAGAGAAGATGGCATACAATTAGGCGTGCTAAACCATATCCATATTCAAGAAAATATATGTAACCGCATCCGATAGGATACATATATGATTACTCAAATCTATAACCGATGGTATATGGTTATGGATGTGCTTTTGCAGTGAAATATCCGGAACCGTATCCGAAATATTGGAATACATATTAGTCATATTGTTATAATGATTTAGTCTTTAGATTATGGATATGAGGTTAAATTTGACGATCAATATATCTAATATTAGCTTTTTAGATATAATGAACATATTAATAAACTCTTTTGTACCGCACGGACTATATTTTTACAACAATATCTAGTTTTCTCAGCTCTTTTTTATACATGCATGCATATCCTCTCATATATCTGTATGTATATCTGAATCCATATTCGATTTTAACGGATGTCGTTATTGTTGATGTTAAATAATCAAACAGTCAAATATATGGTGGGGGTGAGGTTGATTAGGAGCCACTCACTTTTCCAAATATCTGGTTTTGAGTTGAGTAGCTTTCAGCTTACACAAATAGCAATTCGTTAGAGGACGGGGCTTGGTTCATCTGTGGTTCCTCCGACGACCAAGTCGGTTGATGAACTTGAGTGGGAAATGAAGAACTTTCTGAGTTCTTTTGTGTGGTGCAGTATAATTATCAGATATTGCTTGGAAAATAGCCTCACTTGTTTAGCAAAAAAATCCTCTTTTCGTTGAGAATAGTACCTCTTTTTATAGTGACGCTAAAAGGGTAGAATGGTCACTTTGACTGAGCACAAGATGTCGGCAAATAAGTATGACATGGTTGCTGCGTCAGCACCTACTTTACAGGTGTCGGTTGACAAGTGGAGGAGAGGTCACCTCACCATTAAATGCGAAGTGATCTGAGGCATGACGGTACCGACGTGGTTCGATGAGTCATGAAGACTATCGGGGCTAGAGGTATGATGGCACTTATCAATCATTAAATATGACGCCAACATGCTATCAGTGGGTGAGGCTCGATGTTGAAGTCGTCCTTTGGCTTGGCCGAGAAATAACACATCTCGAGTTGACCCCGCAAGACGTCAAATAACTAGTCGAGTGGGCTCATAGCGAGTCGTCTTTGACAAGAGCACCAACAAGTACCGCCCTTCGAGTCGACCGAAGGAGATGTCGACTTGGGAGTCGGTTAGCTCGGGATCCTTGATCTTGACCGTCAATTTGATTTTGAGCGTTGCATGTAGGGGGGGCACATATCTGTTGATGGCAAATGGCTATACTTTGGCGACTAGAAACACCATAACATGTAGAACGGTCACTTCGGCCAAGCACAAGATGGCAGTAAATAAGTATGGTCTGGTTGCTACGTCAGCGCCTACTTTACAGGTGTCGGACGACAAGTGGAGGAGAGACCACCTCAGCATTAAATGCGAAGTGATCCGAGACATGATGGTGCCACTGTAAATAAAGGTACTATTCTCAATGAAAAGAGGACTTTTTGTTAAACAACTGAGGGAGGCTATTTTTCCAAGCAATATCTGATAATTATACTGCACCACACAAAAGAACTCACACACTTCTTTATTTTCTCACTCAAGTTCATCAACTGATTTGATCGTCAAAGGAACCACGGGGGAAAGCTACTCAACTCAAAACCAGATATTCGGAGAAGTGAACGGCCCCTAATCAACCTCACCCCCACCATATATTTAACTGTTTGGTTATTTAACATCAACAGTTATGAATTTTCCTTACCGAGATACGTCTGTAACCGTATCCATATCCGAAATAATAGAACAAATACTTGTGTTTTGAGTTGGACGTGGATATGAACATGGAAATAGTAACGACCCTGAATACTTATTTATCATTAACATAGCTTAAAAATTATTAACACCTGTTATATCTCTGCAACCAGCAACCATGGTTGTATTCAAAAAATCACGGAGATATTTCAAATATGAGAGAGAGAACGGGGTTTTGCTTCGGGGAGGGACTAGTTTAAATTTTTTGTAATTGAGGTAGGGCCCGTCTGAGGTAGGTTTGTGGTTGGATGGATTCGGTGTTTGTTGTTTGGATGTGGGTATTTGATTGGGAGAGGAGACTCGGGTGGGTCCCTTGTGGGATGGAATCTGCATCTAATGTGTTTGTTCATGGCAATCCTTTTATTAGCTGTTTAAATATGAAAAATAACAACGAGCAGTGAGTGGGGACTTGGGGGATTGAATGCTTTCCAAATTATGACGTGCATTAGTTAATTATTATCATCATTAATACCTAACCTTCATGCCTCATCTCATTAGTTGCTTGCTAGGTCCTAATGGAGAGACTTTTTCCTCATTTGATTGATTATGAAATGAATAAGGTTTTATATTCAAGGAAGTAGTCACTATACAAGCATTTTAAGAGGTATTCATATATATGCTCGAACGAATTCTATTGCCAAACCCCCGAGAACTTTGCAGTAAACCCCCCAACAAGTTTCCAAAAACACGCTAACCCCAAACGACTTTTATGTTTAGCTGAAGACTCCCCTATGAGTTTCTGAAGTTTACTGATAAACCCCATTAATTAGAACAAAAAAAACGATATAAAAAGGCATTTTGAAAGTTATTTGGGGGGGGAGGGTGTTGTGTGATTTATCCAAAAGATATTAGGGGGCTTCTACAAAAGTTGTTAGGGTTTAGTGCGATTTGAAAGTTATTGGAACGCTGGAAGCTCCTCAGGTTTTAAGATGATTTACCTTGACTTTTAATGCGAAGAGACCTTGAATGAGTGAGTGGGTGATTACAAGAATAACAATGGAAGATGTTCCATTCAAAACCGCATCTAAACTTCGTTAAAACTCAGAATAAATTCATAGTAACTCAGAAGAAAATTTCTAGAACCTATTTGGCAAAGGGTTAAGAGGCAGATTAAGAGAGTTTAATTTGTTATTAACCTTCCAAATGGATTAACTTGGTCAAAGGGTTAACAAACCCATGACATGAATTAACAGCTATTAACCCGTAAGATTGATGGGTTTACTATTTGCATGAGGAGGCAGAGTAAGATTTAGTCTACCTTCTCACCAAGGATAAAGAAAGGAATTTTAGGAGAAATTTTTTCTTATTTATCTAGAAAGATTTGGAAGGAGGGGAAAAATCTTTATATTATGAAGTAGTTCTCTTATAATCAATTCATTAGGCTTAATTACTAAGAACCCCCTTGAACTTTAGGGGTATTGCATGAAACCCTCTCAACTCTTTTTTTTGTTCCAAAAAAGTCCCCTGGAACCTTAGGAGTTATTGCACATAATTTCATTGATTTTTTTTCGTTTCACTATATCTTACCTAAAATTTTTCATTTTATCCTCATATTAGCATCATCGACTTTAACGTGTCATTTGGTAAGCACATGAAAAAAAAATCTTAGTCCCAAAGTATACATTTTTATTAAAAATGGAAAACACGAAACCTTTTTTTGTGACCAAGGGATTATTTTTATCTTTTTCTTGGCATATACCTGCCAACTGCCACAAGAGATGTCTAAAACCAATAGTGCTAATTTAAAGACTAAATGAGAAATTTTCATGTGAAATCCAACGTAACGAAAGAGTTCTGGAGGATTATTTACGACAGCCCCTATGGTTCAGCGGGTATGGTGTAATAAACAGAGTTGAGGGGAGTTTTCATACTTAACCCTAATATTTATTGATAATTGACAAATATCAATATCTAATTCGGATTAGGAATTTGTACCCATAAGGTTTCCTATTTAGACAAGGTCACGGTTATCCTTTGTCAAATTGAATCCTAATCCTACTCGGACTCAACAAAGGTGTTTCCTAATTCTACTAGGACCACTCTCAGTCTCTCCTATAAAAACAACTCCCTTAATTCACTTCTCAAATCAAAAACAAAGTAACAAGCAAACAAGTTCTAGCTCATCTCAAGCAAGAGAGAGAGGGAGCGCAATGACAATGGATAATTCCACCAATATAATCTCTGATGGATTTGCTACCACAGAGTTGGATGCAGCAGAGCAACTGTTAAAGCTAAGTACCGGAGGAGGAGAGAGTACGCAGAGAAGAAGAAGAAAGAGGTATCGCTGTATATCCGATGTGTATTCGGATACACAGCCGATACGTTACTCGAGTAAGAGGATGAGGGAGATGAGCACGATGTGAGAGCTCATGTTCACGATGTAATTCTGCAAGGTTAATTGCTTAAGTTTGCGGGATCAAATTTCGTCGCTCGTATGAGCGCTATACAAGTCATTTTGTAATATGTCAAATGCAATTGTCTATTTTCTTTTCTTATGTACATACTATTTCTGTAAAGTACGTGTCTTACTATTTTTTGGAGACTTAAAAAGTGTCACGAACAAGTTCTTTTGACTTCAAATTAATTTCATCCCTTCTATTTTAAAACACAGCACAGCATTAAAATTAATGTACTAATCGTTAACATGTATCCGTACCAGACGTCATGACTCGGTACGTATTTTAGGTCTACCTCATTTACCCATAGAAATATTTAAAAATTCTTGTCATAAGTATCTATCTCTAGATCATAAATTTACTTTTTACGAGTTTTAAAGAATAGAGAAGAGAAATCACCAAATACTTATATTTTACATTATAAAAAAACAGAAAACCTCATTAACACGCTTTAATTTATATCATATCATATCATACTCACTTTAAAAGCACGAGTTCGGAAAAATCTTAAATATTTTATTTATATTTTAATCTATATATCCTAATTATAATTATATCATATCATAATCGTATGTGAACTATCAATAGCTCAACAATTTAAAAAAATATTAATAAAATATATAAAACAGTTTTACGATATTAGTTTGTTAAGACAAAGAAATTATATATAGCTAATAAACTATAATACATGAAGTATTACAAAAAAACCTAAAAAGTTTTAAAATTACACGAAATACCCTAAAAAGTTTAAAATTATAAAAAATATCTTAACGTTTTAAAACTTAAAACAATATTAATAAAAAATAATAATAGCAGTCTATGAAGAATCTAAAATTTACATTTAACACTTGAATATCTCAAAAATTATAAAAACATTCTCAAAAGTTTAAATTATAAATAAGCACCCTAAAAATTTAAAATTTCAAAATTTTCAAACAACATAAATGAATTCAAGGGATTACCATGATGCACCTGAAAATTTTTAAAATTTCAAACTTAGAAAATCAAACACAAAAATAAGAAATTAACAGCAGCCTCTGAAGACTTTAAAATTTCCAATTAACATATTCAATATTTCAAAAATTATAGAAATACCCTCAAAAGTTTAAATTATAAAAAACCACCATAAAATTTTAAAATTTGCAAACAACAAAAGATGAATTCAACATATTACCTTCATGTACCTAAAAATTTAAAATTTACCAAAATTAACCTTAAAGTTATAAAAAATTACAATAAAAGACTTCTTCAAAATTAAAAAATTGCAAAAAAAACTCTAAAATTTCAAAAGTTCTAACAAGTACACATTAAATCTGGAAATTATTGCATACCGCTGATATTTGACTTTTTTCAAAAATTAATCTAAAATTTTAATAATTTACAAAAAAATGCTTAAATTTTTAGAGTTGTAGGAAATATTCTGACATTTGAAAATTACTACCGATACATGAAACATAGGAGTTACAACTGCCAAACTTAAAAGTATTTTTTTTTAAAATACTCCTAAAGTTTTAAAAATTATAAATCACACCCTTAAAGTTCAAAACCACAAAAAAGGGCTTAGATTTAAAACTTGGTAAAGAAATGTGTAATTATTTGGTATTTTTTTATATATATATATATATATATCCAATTTAGAGTTTATTATCCCTTTTCAGCATCTAAAAGTAGTCTAAGTTGATGGTGGTAACAAAAGTAAGAATTGATTAAAAAATATTCGACTAAGGAATAAAAATTTAAAAAAAATATATGATAGCTTTAAAATTATTATCACCATATAAATCAAAGTAATTGCATGTAATTTTACTAATAAGTTGGAGCAATAAAAATACATTATTAACATTTAATTAATAGATGTTTAAATCCATAAGAATGATAAAAGACTATAATATAATAGCTTAGCATCGATTGATTATAATTTAGAAACATTCATATCTTATGTTAGTAATATTTATAAGGTAAAATAATACAATAAATTACATATGGAGAAACTATCAGAATATTTAAAGATATCGTTTAAAAGAATCAAGTTATTTTTATTACAAATGATAAAGCGACAGAAATAAATTAAAAAAGCACTAACTGAGTTTTATTGAAGAATTTAACAACTTTATCTCAATCAAAGAAGAGTTCTCCATGGAAAATATTAAAAAAATTAGTAAGTATTAATAAATTTAATATTTTGTTCTTCAAATACTAAAGAAATTAAATATTAATATTATAATCTAAGGCAAATTGATAATGAAAATACAGGTATTTAGTTAAGATCTTTGTGAAAAATGATAGGAATAGAGCAAAAGTAATATTATTAACATAATAGAAACTCTTATTGGATGCATATCAGAAGAATTCATTACAGATAAAAAAGAGATAGCTCTTAATATTATTTAAGTAATAAATTTGGAACACAAATAATTTTATATATATGAAATTAAAATTATTCTCATTGAAATAGAAAAAAATCAAAGTTTATATTTTAAGAAGTTCGTATTGAACATCAGAAATATATTCAACTTATTTGTGAAGTTAAACGAGAAGATCAAAGAATAACGAGCTTAGGAAAGATAAAAGTGCAAAAAATACAACTCCAGCATGATGTCACAATCGATGTAGATGATGAAGACACTATTTTAAAATTGCCCAGTAAAAAGATAAAGGTAAAGAAGGATTGATCTTAGGTCAATAAAAAATAAAATAGAAGAAATAAAAAACAATATTTTTTGAATATTTTATAGAATAGTTTAATTATTTTGAGTTAAACTAGGAACCTTTAGAAGGGAGTTTCATGAACTTTTTTCAATACTTTTATATGCTTATGTGGATGTTTTTATCATATAAAAGTATACTAGAGTTAGCATTAATATTTAGTTCATAAATTTTATGATGTCTATTAATGATTAGAAATAAATTTTATATTCTCTTTTGTATCGTTTTAGCATATTTTTAACCAATCACCTTGCCTTATTAGTTTTAAATATTCATTTTTCTTGTATAATACTATTTTAATATTTTTTACTTTTGCAACACAATACTTTCTCAAGTAATAGCTTGGTTTTATATTAGTCCAAATAATATAAAAATTTAAATTAGCTTCAGATTATATTTGTTTTCTATCAATTCAAATATCAACATGAATATTTAAATTAGATATAGCTCATTTAAACAAACATCAAAGAAAATAAATAATTGCAATGTTAAATTTTAGAAACAAAAGTAAGCACGAAGTATTAAAGTGGAATCGAAGAACAAATTTTAGTTAGAAAAAAAATACTTAATCATGTTATCTAACCACATGCATTGCACGTGTATAAAACCTAGTTTTTTCTTTTAAAAGTGAGAGTTCGTGAAAAGCTTTTTATGAAAAAAAACCCTTGCCCCTTTTAAATATTGTGTTATTATCATATCCTAGCATAATTAATTTTGATAACAGGAATAGACTTCAATTATCCTACCAAATCCTAATTGATATGTATACAAACTCAAATTTGATTTACTTATGTTAAAAAAATCAAAATTTACAAAATTTATATTTATTAGAGAAAATAGATAAAGATTTAAAACATTAACAATATAAAGATGAATTTGGTACCTAACAAGTAAAAAAATATAACTATTTATCTTATCATTTGTTTCTTTATGTCACATCACATCATATTATATCATATCATATCATTCATATACTCCTTTTAAAAGTGTGAAGTTTGAAAAAAAAATATAACTATTTATCTTATTATTTATTTCTTTATGTCATATCATATCATATTATATCATATCATTTATATACTCATTATAAAAGTGTGAATTAAAAAAAAATTTCAACGGTCAATACTACCCTTGACCAATGTGATATTACATTTTAAATCTATATGATAAATTTAGTTTGCTATTACCAGTTAAAAATATAGACCAAAATCGAACTCAATACTTCGCTTTTTTTTCTTTTTCTTTTCTTTTCTTTTCTTCCTTTTTTCGATTGGTGGATGGATAGATATCAATGTTGATATTCGGTTTACATACCCTCCTCGTGGAACTTGATTTCTTGTGGCTATTGTATGAAGATAAGGACAAAGAGTTATAGATTGGACTTTAAATTGAACTTAATATCCAGATTGTAATAGAACATGTCTATGATTTTTTTTGCTAGCAACTAAGCGTGGGTCTTCTACATATCTATGAAGCTACCCGTTGTAGTTTTTTGCACCAAGAAACGAACAAAGAACAAAGGGCTGGCTTGTGATGTCTTTTGACTAATTTTTTTTGGCTCTCTTTTATTCATGTTGTTTGAGAGAAATTATTTAAGAGATTTGGAGTGCAATTCGAGATTGTACAAGCTGAACCATGTTATATCTATGTGTTTTGTATTCTTGATATTTCGTCGCTTTTCATGTGATTAATTGATATTTGTTTGTTCTTGGGATTTGTCATAACATCATCTAACTTTTCACTGTCTTTCTAACTCCATTACTCATTTATTTTTCACAAATCATTACCTATTTTCAAAATGCTCCCCTAATTATTGTTAATTGAACCATTATAGGTTTCTTATCTCTATGTGCACTGTTTGACTCATAAATATGGGAGTTCCAATTATTTTTAAGAACTTGACATAAAATAGGGGTTTGTTTGGTCTCTCAAATATCTAATTAAATTTCACCACTTTCTTAAACATTACGATAATATTTTTTGTTTAGAATCTAACTTATAATCTTTTTTTGTAGGCTTCTGCAATTGTAAGAAAGAGTAGTTAAAATCATAAGTATAGCAGAATTAAGAGCTACTCATCTATTCAAATCAAGGTCTTTATATCATCTACAACTTTAATTCTTTCGTAATTTTCCTTTTGCAAATCTTTTTAATGCGTGTATTTAATATTCTAATATCTAAGATGCAAGATGTGAGTGCCGAGTTGGTAAATAGTAATCCTTACAGCATGTTAATAGCTCTATCATGAATGCGTGTAGTGAAGAATTAATTTTGCAATTCGATAGACCTATCTATTTATCTCCCTCTTTCTTTGACTACTATCACTTGCAAATACAATAAGCTTACTTAGCTTTTTTCTCTATACGATTATATAATGGTGATCTTTACAACTTCAGATTATGGTGTTGCGCGCAGCGGAAATTTCGGCAGCACTTCGGCAGCACAACAAGAGTTAGGTCGCAATAAGAATTCTTGTTTCTCAAAGGAAACAAGAATCTGAAGCCTAATATCTCATCAAAGTGGGATATTAGCTCTTCCTCTCGTCAGCTCTAGGACTGCGCGTCAAGGGAACCTAAAAAGCTATTACAAATCACACAAAAGCAGTACAACCAATTTTTACGTGGTTCGGCAAATTGCCTACGTCCACGGGGCAAGGAAGGGGGAGATCTACTAATAGAGGGAGAGAATACAACTAGGGTTTACAATCACTCAATCTAAACCCTCACACAATCTCTCAAATCCCTCACACAATTATCTCTCTCAAAGGGAGGCACAAAACCCTAAATAAAGGGGGCTATTCAAAACCAAAAATCACAAAAGAAATCTCCTGCACTTTGCTCTCTGCCGCAGCCGCACAATTGCACCAACCTCCTGCTCTCTTTGCTGCAGCCGCCAAACAAAAGTTCCGTGCCCAAAAAACTCCTTCGCTTGCACTCCTTTGCACTCTGCACTAGAATAGGTATTAATAGGAGAGCTGGATTATGGGTGGGCGGCACCCGATTGGCCACGAGATTTGGCCTGCATTCCTGGACTCCGTTGGGAGTGTGGTCCCCACTCACAATTCTCCACCTCGGTGAAGTTTTCCCAAAACTGAACCGACACCAAAGCAACCAAATGTCCTACTTGTTGTGTCCAGTACGAACTCAATCCACAACAAGTCGAGAACCCGAACGAGAGCCCATACAATCTCACCCCCATCAACTAATCCAAACCGGCTGCATCTGAAAGACTGCCTACGTATCCTCTTGCCCAAGGAATCAAGCCGAACGTAGTTCATCCAAATGGCCGCCAACGGCCTCAACAATCACGAATGTGCAACAAGTTTCGATAATGATCAAATTTGTTGCTCGGAACCACCTTAGTGAGCATATCCGCCGGATTATCCTTCGTGTGGACTTTCACAATCTCCACATCGCCATCTTCAAGAACATCCCGAACGAAGTGATAACGAACGTCAATATGCTTCGTTCTCGCATGAAAAACCCGATTCTTCGCCAAATAGATAGCACTCATGCTATCACAATGAATAGTGACGGACCTCTGCGATATACCAAGTTCCTCCAAAAGTCCTCGAAGCCAAATAGCCTCCTTCACAGCCTCCGTAACCGCCATATACTCTGCCTCCGTCGTAGACAAAGCCACCGTCGACTGTAAGGTGCATCTCCAACACACCGGCGCACGGGTTAAAGTGAACACATACCCCGTCGTAGACCGGTGCTTATCCAAATCCCCGGCATAATCCGAATTAACATAGCCAATGCACAACTGCCCACCTGTAGTGTCCCGCTCATAAACTAAACCAACATTGAGCGTACCTCGAATGTACCTCAAAATCCATCTCACGGTGTCCCAATGACCCACTCCTGGATCGTGCATGTATCTCGAAACCATGCTCACCGCCTGTGACAAATCCGGCCTCGTACATACCATCGCGTACATCAAGCTCCCAACCGCGCTCGCATATGGAGTCTTCGACATCAACTCACGATCTTCAACTGACTTCGGCGAAAGACCAGCTGAAAGCTTCAAATGGGCTCCCAAAGGTACACTAACTGGCTTCGTATCCATGCTAACATGGAATCGCTGTAGAACCTTCTTCAAATAAGCCACCTGTGTCAAACAAATTTTACCCTTCTTCTTGTCTCTGCCGATCTCCATCCCTAGAATGCGCTTCGCCTCGCCCAAGTCCTTCATCTCAAACTCATTTGAAAGCTGAACTTTCAACTCATCTATAGCCGACCTGGAAGTAGAGACAACTAATATGTCATCGACATAGAGCAACAAATAAATGTACGCACCTCCTTTCAACTTGCGAAAATATACGTAAGGATCAAACTGGCTCCGAGTGTACGAATGACCAATCATAAAACCATCGAATCGTCTATACCACTGTCGAGGAGACTGTTTCAAACCGTATAGCGATTTCTTTAGTCTGCAAACCAACTTATCTTTCCCTGCAGCTCGGAATCCCAATGGCTGAGTCATATATATTTCTTCATTAAGATCACCATGAAAAAATATCGTTTTCACATCCAACTGATCTAACTCCAAACCATACTGTGCCACCAAAGCTAGCAAAATCCGAATCAAAGAATGCTTCACCACCGGAGAGAAAACCTCATTATAGTCAATACCTTCCTCCTGTGCATAGCCCTTCACAACCAACCTAGCCTTGAACCTCAATGGAGTGCCCTCAATGCCCTCCTTCTTCGTGTATACCCACTTGCAACCAATCGCCTTCCGCCCCTTTGGAAGCTCAACCAGCTCCCATGTATCGTTCTTATGAAGAGATTCTATCTCCTCATGCATAGCCACCTGCTACGAATCAGCCTCCAAACTCTGCTCGGCCTCTCTGAATGTAGTAGGCACCATCTCATCGATACTCTCCACCGGAAGTGCATACGCAACTGTATCGGCATACCGTGCTGGCATCTATATGTTTCTCCTCTGTCTCCGAACCGCAATAGAATCCTGAACCTGAGCCGTCGGTTCCTGATCCTGCACATTTGTACTCGTATCCTCCGTGTCACCGTCGTGCTCGTCTGGCGTCACCTCAGTCGGCACCTGCATGGATACTGTACCATCTGGACAATGTGGAGCTGCATCGATCTCCACCACCTGTGATATCTCCTCCGTCGGGTCGCTCTCCACCTGATGAGAACTGGGAAGCTTCAAGATAGAAGTCTCATCGAATGTGACGTCCCTACTCAGCATAATCTTCTTATCCACTGGATCCCAAAGCTTGTATCCCTTGACACCATGCTTGAATCCTACAAATATGGCCTTCCTAGCTCGAGGTTCCAATTTATCAGTTCTAACATGATAATATGCAGGGCACCCAAATACCTTGAGCTGGTCATAATCGTGTGCTGGCTTTCCCGACCATTTCTCCATAGGGGTTTTCCCCTCAATCGCAGATGAAGGCAGCCTATTAATGAGGTGGCTCGCATATGTAAGTGCCTCAGCCCAAAAGATCTTCTCCAAACCACTCTACGACAATAAGCATCGAATCTTCTCCAGTAAAGACCGATTCAATCTCTCTGCCACCCTATTTTGCTACGGTGTATGACTAACCGTGAAGTGTCTCTCTATGCCCTCGTCTCGACATAGCTGCTGAAAGGGGTCAGAAGTATACTCACCACCGTTGTCGGATCGCAACGTCTTGATCTTCTCCCCGTCTGCAGCTCCAATCTCTTCTCCCACTCCACAAACAAATCTAGGACTTCACTCTTCTTCGTCATGGTGTACACCCAACAACGCCTAGAATAGTCATCTACAAAAGTGACGAACCAATGTCGACCACCAAGTGATGCAGTCTTAGTGGGACCCCAAACGTCTATGTGCACGTAGTCCAGGATGCCCCTCGTCTGATGAATGGCAGTCCCGAACTTCACTTTCGTCTTCTTGCCAATAATATAGTGCTCACAGAACTCAATCTTTCCACTCTTGGCTCCTTTTAATAGCCACTGCTTGCATAATGCCTGCAGTGACTTTTTACCTGTGTGCCCCAACCTATAGTGCCAAAGTCTGCTCATGTCCGTTTCTGAAATAGCCAAAGCAACCTGGCCAATCTCGGTGCTTCCCTTCAGATAATACAAATTTCGATTGCGGACTCCGCTCATCACCACCAAAGATGCCTTAGTAACCTTCGCTACAGCATTTTCGAAAGTCACCTTGAATCCTTTCGCCTCCAAAGCTCCAACCGAGATAAGATTTTTCTTCAGTTGAGGAACAAATCTCACCTCCTTTAACTCACGGACTACTCCATCGTGCATCCTAATCCGCACGGTACCTATCCCACAAACGCCACAGGATTGATCATTTCCCATGACAATAACACCCCCGTCGACTTTCTCAAAAGATGCAAACAAGTCTCGCATAGGGGTCACATGAAAAGTAACACCGGAATCAAGCATCCAATCTGATGCATCCACATGGTTCACCTCCGGAGTAATCAATAGAGAAAAGCACGAATTATCGGAATCATCGCCTTTCGCGATATTCACCTCATTGGCATTCGGGCCCTTTTTCTTGCCATTCTCTTTTTCCTTGAGCTTCGGGCAGTCTCTCTTCCAATGTCCCTGCTCCTTGCAGAATGCACATTGGTTCTTTGCTAATTGGTGACGGCTTCTTGACTTTGACCTCCCTCTATTACCACCTTTCGGATATGGGCTTCTACCTTTCGTCGACAAGGCCTCACCTGAAGTGCTAGCACGGGAAGTCTCCTTGTCCTTCCTCCCCAAATCGTAATTCGTCAAAGCGTTAGTCACTTCACTATAGCTGATAGAAGATCTCCCGTTTAACAAAGTGAGCACGAAGGTATCATACTCCTTATCTAGTAAGGAGCCTAACAAAATAATCGCCTTGTACTCATCCGTTATCTTCTCATCAACATTCGCCAAAGTCCGACAACAACTTAGTGTAGTTGTTCACATGAGCCGCTAGCGAGGTGGCTCTGGACATCTGAAATCTGAAGAGTCTTCGCAGCAAGTGCAACCTGTTCTCAACACTCTTTGTGAGATACTTATTATTAAGAATTTCCCACATCTTCATTGCAGACGTCACCCCAATCACATCATATTTCAGTTCCTATTCCAAACAGGACCTGATCACCCCACACGCGTTCCTATTCATCTTATCCCATACCGCCTCTTCATATTTAGGTGGCCTCTCGTGGACCATAATGGTCTCTTCCAAATTCTGAGCATTGAGCGCATCCTGTACGTCGCTCATCCACAAACCAAAGTTGATTTTTCCGTTATATTTCACCACACTAATTTTGGTGTTCTGAAAACCAACTTGAACCGTACTCGCCATTGATTTGCTGCTTTCACCTTCTTCTCCCATTGCGAATTAACTCCAAATTATAGAGAAAAAACAAATTTGATAGTAACTAGGAACCACCCAACTGAACCCTAGATCGGATTCCAAATAGATCTCCTATCCACACGAGGAAAGCGAAATATCCAACGACAACTCCTAATGTTATCTCCACCGAAGCCTAGAACTCCAAGAACCAAGCTTCACACAAAAAATCTTCCTCCACCAAACTCCAAAACCCTAGATCTGAAATCTGGGCTCTGATACCACTTGTTGCGCGCAGCGAAAATTTCGGCAGCACTTCGGCAGCACAACAAGAGTTAGGTCGCAATAAGAATTCTTGTTTCTCAAAGGAAACAAGAATCTGAAGCCTAATATCTCATCAAAGTGGGATATTAGCTATTCCTCTCGTCAGCTCTAGGACTGCGCGTCGAGGGAACCTAAAAAGCTATTACAAATCACACAAAAGCAGTACAACCAATTTTTACGTGGTTCGGCAAATTGCATACGTCCACGGGGTAAAGAAGGGGGAGATCTACTAATAGAGGGAGAGAATACAACTAGGGTTTACAATCACTCAATCTAAACCCTCACACAATCTCTCAAATCCCTCACACAATTATCTCTCTTAAAGGGAGGCACAAAACCCAAAATAAAGGGGGCTATTCAAAACCAAAAATCACAAAAGAAATCTCCTGCACTTTGCTCTCTGCCGCAGCCTCACAATTGCACCAACCTCCTGCTCTCTTTGCTGCAGCCGCCAAACAAAAGTTCCGTGCCCAAAAAACTCCTTCGCTTGCACTCCTTTGCACTCTGCCCTAGAATAGGTATTAATAGGAGAGCTGGATTATGGGTGGGCCGCACCCGATTGGCCACAAGATTTGGCCTGCATTCCTAGACTCCGTTGTGAGTGTGGTCCCCACTCACATATGGACCCAATAAGTTACAACTATCTTGAAATACTCCTATTTTAAGATAGAATTAGGGTAGATTTAAAATAAGATTTTCGTAGGTTTAACAATATATTTAACCCAAAAAAAAACTAAAGTGTTCTAAAAATAGCACATGAGTGCCACATAAGAATTTTCGTGAGGAAATTCTCATGTTTGCATAGCTGATAGTACTAAAGCGTAAATTTTAAAAACTTTATGGTATTAAAGTGAAGCCATTTACAAAAGAGCGTATATATGTGCAAGGCGGTATTTAAGTGTAATTTACCCAATTTCATACTCACTAACACCGTAAGAAATTGTGCACATCTCTTCAGTTCAATTAAGAATAACACTTAAATATTAAATCTCGTGATAAAAGCTGCACATTACCAATCTTTTCTTTGATAAATAACTTTGGATACTACTTAAAAATATTCTTGATATGATTAAAAAAATAGATAAATGATCATTTATAGTGAAGATCACATACAAGATTGTGACTGTCACATGAAAATATAAAACAACACAGCTCCTATTGTGTAGGGTTAATTTTAGAAACCCCCCTCAACTACGAGGGATGTCACCGAAAACCACCATCAATTATTTTAATTAGAGAAACCCTCTAAAGTTTAAGCATATTTCAGAAACTCAACATTAAATGTTCGACAAAACTCTCTTGAACTTTTCTTATTTAACCTTGGCGGATGTCACATGAAACCCCCATTAAGTATTTTAATTTGAGAAAATCCACTAAAGTTTAAGCATATGGTAGAAATCCAACTTTAAAAGGTTGAGAAAACTCTCCTGAACTTTTCTTACTTAACCTCCCTCGACTATACAGGGTGTTTAAAAATACCTCATCCTCCTCAGCCATTTTAAATTGAGAAAACACCCTTCAAGTTTGAGCATATTATAAATAACTCTCGTCAAATTTAGAAATTCTAGAATACTCCCTTGAACTTTTTGAGATAACACGACTCTAATTTGCATGCAATTGATGCTTTTAATGGATAAAGGGTAAAGTAGATGTTACCATAGAATTAAAACAGGTTATATCAGCTAACTAGTAATTGTGTGACATTCACTTGACCAAGAAATAAATTATATTCAACTCTAAGGCACACACAAACCAAAATAAATCAAAACACATATAATGGATTTTCATATTTCATATTTTCAAGTTTTTATAAAATATTAATTTAATATATTATATAACACTTATAAAATATATTAATATTAATATAAAGAATCAAAATATTTGACATGTATAAGGCACGTGCATCACTCAGTACAAATAAAACCTAGGGGCTTCCTTGTCCTCAGCCTCCTCCCTCCTCCATCTCCCTCCCGTTATGAGAAACAAAAATCCCAAGTCCCCAAAGCTCTTCTCGAAAACCGTCGGATTTAACAAAAATCTAGGGTTAGGGTTTCATTTCGGAGGCCTGAAAGCGGAGGAAACCCTCATTTAGTTCCCCTACGGTTTCTTCACCGAATGCCGCGTTCAGTCTACGATCTCGATAGTATTTTGGGCGCCGATTCTTACCAAAGGCAGCGAAATTGGCGCCTCAGAGGAGGTCGCAGCGCCTTGCTGCCGCCGCCGGATATATGCAGCTGGGGAGCGCCGCCGCAGTGCCGCCGCGGGGGGGGGGGGGCAACGGCGGGAGGAGGAGACGCCGGCGGCGATGCAGCGATGGCGCGGCCTGGGATCGCCGCTGGCCTCGGCCGATCAGAGGTTACTGCCTAATTTGTTCATGCAGGTAGAGTTTCGGGTTCTTTATTGGACAAATTTTCAAAATAGATCTCTTTAATAATTTATTTTAAAAAAACGATCCATTTGAAATTTATTTCTCATTTTCGACCCACTGACTGAAACTAGGTCGAAAATGGCAAAAAAAAGTTTAAAAATTTTACGGGATTTTAAATCCCGTGAAGTTTAAGAACTAATTAAATAAGAAATAAGTGTATGGACTAAGGCTAATGAGAAAGCCATATCCTGACGGGATTTAAAATCCTGTGAAGCTGAAACTTGACGGGATTTCAAATCCGGTGAAGTTGCAGGTGCCACTTCCAGACAGTATGAGCTCTCTGTCAAATGGGCCTGCAACTTCACGAGATTTGAAATCCCGTGAAGCTGCAGGTCACCTAAAACATGCATAGACTGTGTGCATATTCCACCTAATGAGCCTGTAAATTTCACATAATCCAAAACCTGTTGTATATAATAAAATTTATACCTCATTCACAATAATATACATGAAAATTCAATCATAAACATCAAATTTGCCACATATATACTGAATTACAGCAATATTCATAAAATTCAACCATAAATCAAAATAATACACACGAAAATCACATATATAAACAAAAAAACCGATCCACACAAGCAACAAATTTGAACAATCTAACAATAAATATTCTTGAAAATTATAATCATACTGTAAATTTCACATACATCCTAAAAATCCTCCCCTCCTTCCTCTCACTCTCTTACCCATTCCCCTCACTCTTTCCCCTGTCCCCGCCCCCTCTGTCCATGCTGATGAGCCTTGATGATCTGCGTATCCGGTTGTGTATGAGGCTGCGAAGTGCCGGCTCCATCAACACGTGCCGCTCTTTGACCCGTCCTACGTCTTCACGTGTACACTTACCAAATTGGCTTGACCTATCCTCACGTCCTTCAAACTCGTCGACATGATTTTTATAGAACACATTTGATATTCTTTGTTTGATCCTATTGAAGATCCCTAACACTATTGGATCCTGATCTCATTAATATGCTCATTTATATTAGACTCAATCTCATCAAAAGCATTGATTTGCGATTTAATCAATATATACACAACTTAGCAAATAATATATTGACAAAAAAGAATTATCATTTTAATTTAGTTTAAAAACTTACATAATCCCTCTCGATCAATTAATTGGTCATCTCCTTCATCACAATCTATCAAACACGTCATGCTATTAATTTGTAAGCCATCTTCTTCATCATCATCCTCGGATTCGACACTTGCATTATTATCTTCTATCGTCGCTCCTGTAGAAGGCATTATATCTTGATGGGGAGCGTCATCATCGAAGGCATTTGAAGTGCCCATAAGCGAATGATCGCTCAAGTATTGTGACTGTGTCCATCTCATATCCTGTTGTGGAGACAAAAAATCGGATATAAACCACGTTGATATCCATCTCATATCTTGATGGGGAGCGTCATCTATCGTCGCTCAAGTATTATAACAGGATAATTGCAAATCATGTTGAGGTGATACTCACGTGGATCGGTTAATGTAAGTTTGTGTAAGTCATTAACCAATCTATTGAAAGTACATGATTTGAATATAAACAATGGTTTCGTCACACCTCCTTCATATACAGACATATTATTCTCGAGATAGTTAATCTTTCCATAACATGAACAAAGAATTACGATTCGATCGTTCATCATTACCTCTGAAGAGTAAACAAATTCCAATATCAATATTACACTGTAGGCGTCTAAAAATGTCTATAGATGTCCGTACACAGCTCGAAACAAAGAGTGGGCGATTCAAGAAGAATTATGCAATTGGCCGCTGCGCACGTCAGTCAGCTCGCGCACGTCAGTCAACGCGCGTACGTCAGTCAACACGTAACTGTCGGTTAGCCCGCGCGCGTCAGTCAGCCACAAGTGACCAGACGCACTCGTCAGTTAGCTCGCGCGAGTCAGGCAGATCCAAAGTGCCCGAGGCGGATCCAAAGTGCCCGACGTGCCTGTCAGGCGGATCCAAAGTGCCCGTCACGCCTGTCAGGCGGATCCAAAGTGCCCGTCGCGCCTGTCAGGCGGATCCAAAATACCCGCCGCGCCTGTCAGGCGGATCCAAAGTACCCGCCGCGCCTGTCAGGCGGATCCAAAGCGCATGATGTGCCTTTCAGGCGGATCCAAAGTGCCCGACGCGTTTGTCAGGCGGATCCAAAGTGCTCGCCGCGCCTGTCAGGTGGATCCAAAGTACCCGCCACGCCTGTCAGGTGGATCCAAAGCGCCCGACGTGCCTGTCAGGCGGATCCAAAGGGCCCGACGCGCCTGTCAGACGGATCCAAAGTGCCCGCCGTGCCTGTCAGGCAGATCCAAAGTGCCCGACGCGTCTGTCAGGCGGATCCAAGGTGCCCGCTATGTTTATCGGTCAGATCCAAAGTGACCGAACGCACTCGCCAATCAGCCCACGCACGTCGGTCAGCTCCAAGTGACCGAACGCACTCATCAGTCAGCTCGCACGCATTGGTCAGCTCCAGGTGCCATAAAGAACCTAATGAGTACATGAAACAAGTTAACAAAGCATGCAAGTCAACGGAATGACGTAATACGCAGTACAAATCCGAAAAAGTCAGAAAGTGTCGAACACCTCAAAATGTCCCGCAACAAGAAGTGGCATTTAGACCATGCTACAATTTGAATCTGAGGAAACTCAAAAGATGAAACTTGTAGGTATCTTCGTCAGCTTTCCAACGCATCTTGAACCAGCTCAATCCGAGATCGAACGAGAGAGTTAAGACCAAAATACCGAAGGTGTCTCAAACTGACCCGCGCGGCGGCGGGTCGGATCCATCCGACCTGCAAGGCGACGGGTCGGATCCATCCGACCCGCGCGGCGACGGGTCGGATCAATTCGACTCGCGCGACGACATGTCGGATCAATCCGACCCTCGCCCACGTGGGTCACATCAGTCCGTCTCACGTCTAGAACTGCCCGTAACCTCCAAAACGCATTTTTAGGCTGTTTTAATCGGTTTTTTCTGTACCAGAGGTTCCCAACTGACTTGATATCATCCACAAACGTGGTTAGGCCGTTATTGACTGAAGATATGGCCAAATCACCCATTCTTATCCGAAAACCCCCAACCGAAGACTATAAATACAGGCCTAGGGGCTCGTTTCACGGGACGAACATCAAGAGGACGAGGTGCTGTTGGATTGAGGAGTCAAGGAGCACGAAATTTCAGCGAAGGCCAACGAGATCCCGGCGAACTTCAGCACAAAGAAGAAGTCATTCGAAGGATCCGAAGCCCCGTACGTCCGTTCCTTGAGATTAGGTTGTCTTAATCTCGAGAAGAGCTACTGATTTCGCTTGGTCGATTTCAGCGCTTCAAGCAAATATCTCCTTGGTGAGGTAGGAGCTCTGCCGAATTTTTCAGCAACTGGATCTGATTCGCGGTCGTCCACGGATAAACCCCGGCACCGGCAAAGAACCCACACAAGCAAGAGTCGATAAACGGATCTTGTGTTTATTTTCGAAAGAGTTGTAATCCCTATTTTTGTTATTTGAATTCATTTGTAAACGACTAAAGTTATAATAAAATCAGTAATGAAGACAACTTTCAGCGAAAACATACACGTCAACCACAAAAAATATTATTTATAATTAAATCCTCTAATATCAATTTTACACATCCATAATTTCTATCAAATGTCAAACCTTTACATTTTTATGATTGCCTGATTTAAATAATTTAAACAATATTCACTTTTAAAATTTGATAAATAATACACTAATTTTTACAATTTTCCCTAATTTCCCCTCTAACTTCATATACAAATTTCTTTATTTTTCTTCACAAAATTCATAAATATTTCAAAAATTATTCCAAAATCTAAATTTAAACAAGTTATTAGCATGAAATAGTGAGAATATGTAAAAATTTAGGAGAAAAACAAAAAAGTTTAAAAAATTTACGAAAAATTTGTCGATGCCCTAAATTTGATATACAACGAGCTCCGGTGAACTCTGGCTCTTTTTAGCCTGAATATGGTGGCGGAGGCGGGAGTGAAGGTAGCCGACGGTAGTAGCGGCGAGTCGGTGACGACGACGGCGGCGACGGGAGATGGATTTAGGGTTTGGGGGTAAAGGAGAAAAGAGAGAATTGGAGAGGAGGGAGAGAACGTGAAATAAGATCACATGAGAGGGGAGAGATAAATACCGACAGATTTGAAATCCCGTTAAGTTTTAGTTTCACGGTGTTTCAAATCCCATGAAGTATTTGGCTTTCTCATTAGTGCGCGTAATTAGTCCTTAAACTTCATGGGATTTATAATACCGTGAAGTTTTCAAACTTTATTTGCCATTTTCGAAAATGACAAATAAATTTTAAATGAGTTGTTTTTAAAAATAGATTCCTAGAGGGATCTATTTTGAAAATTTGTCCTTTTTTTGATTTTGATGTCGTCTTCCTTAATTGTTGGATCTAAGTTGTTATCTGTTCATTGACTTTTGTTAAGGTTCTTCAATAATCATCAGCCCTTGATAGACATTGATACGATTAATTTTGGTGTCATACCTAGATTTTCTGATGATATGAAGCCCCAATTTTTAAAACTAGATATTTTGTGTATTTATGGTTGTACTTAAACCCACTTCTACGAGTCAAAAAATATTTTATGCAATTAAACTATAGATGGGATTCTTAAAAATATGGGTTTGGTGGCTGGATGTGTAAGAAACAAGCAAGATTTAGCACTGCATAGCATGCTCACTGTGTGATTCTGACTACAAAAGTTATGATAATACGAGAAGAAGATATGAACAATAATTTCGAACTTCAATTAGTAGTTCATTGTTGTTCTTGTTATTATGATGAGATACTTTTTTCTGATTGTTTTAGATTTCGTATCTTTACAATTATTGTAAATTGCTTCTTGCCTATATTCAACCCTGGCCGGTCTGAACGTTGTAAATATTTGATGTAATTGAATGTATTTAGTCAGCCATGTTTAGGTTGCATAGCCTTGCATTTCAGTTGGGATTGTGTTGTTAGAATATAAAAATATAATCCTTAACCCTCACC
This sequence comes from Asparagus kiusianus, assembly GCA_022839385.1. Classification (NCBI taxonomy): domain Eukaryota; kingdom Viridiplantae; phylum Streptophyta; class Magnoliopsida; order Asparagales; family Asparagaceae; genus Asparagus; species Asparagus kiusianus. The sequence continues at coordinate 120,731 of BQKN01000867.1, forward strand.
ATAACTTTAAAGTTTTTGTGTAATGGTTAGAGGAACTTAGTTTGAGATGGTATCAGAATTTGAGATGGTATCAGAGCAATGCAGGTTCAAATCTCACCGACGATGGATTTAAAGCGGATTTTCTAAAATTGACATCACTGCATGAGTCCAGTTTTCGGCCCATAAAAAGGACCATCAACCTTCATGGGGCATTGTTAGAATATAAAAAGATAACCCTCAACCTTTACTATAACTTTGGAGTTTAGTAAGATATGCTTTACCTGGGACAAGCTTATCCTTCTTTCTTGTGTGCATTGACATTACTATATGCTATAATCATGTCAAGAGTTTTCTCTGGACGCTCTTTTCCTCCAGGAAAATGTTCAAAGAGAACTATATTTAATGGCATGCACAGTGCTGTTTTTTCCCCTTCTATATTCCAATTCTTTTGTTTTAATTTATAAAGGAGTACCAGGTACATCGGTGCTCCAGAGAAATATAGATTGTTAAGTTTCATCCTTGATTGTAACTTGACCATAAAATTGTCCTACTTCTACTCCAAAAAAAAAAGTTCCTTTGGACTGCCTTTTTTCATTTGTGAACGATACATACTTTCTGATGTTTATTGTTATAATCCCTACTCCATGATTTTAGGCTACACTTACCTTGAAATTAAAGTGTTTTTCCAGTTTATAATGGGAATAATAAATGTTTTATTATTTTACCACACTAACATGTTACACAGGATAAGCAGGGGTTTTCATGGGCATTCTTCTGTTCTGTTGCATTCTTTTGCTTTGCCAACTGATCTCTTCTAAATTTGAAATTATTTGCTAATTGCAATTTGGATTATTAATGCTATACCATTCATGAAAGTTTTGACAGTTGCTGCTGATGTTAGCGAAGACCTTCAAAAATGATAATTTTCAATTGATTAGTATAAAAAACTGAAATAATATTTGTATCGGATCACTTATTTTCTACTTATATATCTGCGGTTTTTGCTTGTTTCATTTAATTTTTCTCATCCATGAGAACTATCACGAACATTTCATGCTTATAGTTATATTGTTTTGATTTTTATTTCATGTAATTCCTATTCTTTCCAGATTTTAGTATTTATCTTAGTTGTTCTGATCTAGATACTCTTTTTTGTTGTTTATAGGGCTATGAAGCTCAATCAGAAGAGAAGAAACAGAAGCTCTTTAAAGGACAAATTTCAAAACAGTCCTATTTGGACTTTTATTTGCAAAAAACGACCCATTTCGAAGTTATTTTTAAAAACCGACATGGTTTCAGCCCTGTCGCTGAAACCAGGTCGGTTTCTGAATTTTTTTTACGAGACTTCACGGGAGTTCAACTCCCGTGAAGTTTAGCATATTTTTAAACTCACGGGAGTTGAACTCCCGTGAAGATTAAATTTTTCAAAAATCTTCACAGGAGTTCAACTCCCGTGAAGATTTATTCGAGTATTAAAAACTCCACGGGAGTTCAACTCTTGTGGAGTTACAGGCCAAATTTCCCAAAGAATTTATTGGGAAATTAAAGCCCGTAACTCCACGGGAGTTAAACTCCCGTGGAGTTTTGGCCTCCCCTATATAAGCGCGGGCGTACTCGTGAAGAGCCCCGATCTCACTACTCACGCCGTCGCCCCAAACCCTAGCTCTCTCCTTTGTCCCAACCGCCGCCGCCCCAGGCCATTTCCGACCGCCGTCCCCATTTTCGACCGTCTCCCCCCATTTCCGACCGTCGGAACCGTCCCTATTTCCAACCGCCATCGCCGGCAGTCCCGATCCCGCCGTTGTCGAAGTTCGACAGATTGAAGGTAAAATCCTCCAAAAAAATTTATTCTCTTAATTTCTTGTATTTTCTGACTATTTCATGGTGATTACATGTAAAAAATTAGATTTTAGAATTTATTGTGAATTATTTATGAATTTTGTGAAGAAAACTTAAATATTTGTCGATTTAGAGGGGAAATTATCAATAATGTAAAAATTAGTGTTACTACATATGTATGACATCAATTAGATTTTAGAATTTCATTGTGCATAATTTATGAATTTTGTGAAAATAAATTAAATAATTTTGTGGATTTGGAGGTGAAATTATAAAAAATATAAAAATTAGTGTTACTACATATGTATGACATCAATTAGATTTTAGAATTTAATTGTGAATAATTTATGAATTTTGTGAAGAAAAATTAAATAATTTTGTGGATTTGGAGATGAAATTATAAAAAATGTAAAAAGTAGTGTTACTACATATGTATGACATCAATATATGAATTTGGGTAAAATTATGGTTCCCTAAAATTGATATAGGATTTAATGGTAAGTAACAATCAATTTTTAAAGTCTTTTCGTGTAATATTGTTTTTGAATTTTTTACTCTTCATAGGTAACAATGAACGATTGAATCGTAATTCTTTGTTCTTATGATGGGAAGATTAACTACCTCGAAAATAATATGCCCGTTTATGAAGGAGGTGCGACGAGACCGTTGTTTATAACTAAATCGTGTACTTTCGATGAGTTGGTTAATGAATTACACAAACTTACATTAACCAACTCACATGAGTATCACCTCAATATTATTTGTAATTATCCTGTTATGAAGAACAGGACAAACGACATTCAAATATCAAGTGACTACGATATGGGTCTCATTGGAGTCTTACATGACGAGAAGCGTTCGATCGAATTGTTCATTGAAAAACATCAAAGGAATTTGGGCAAATCGTTCAATTATGACAGAATGTACTCCCGCATGTTGGAGGACCCTGATGTTGATTCCGTTAGTTTTTTATCTCCTCAACAAGATGAAGGTTGGACACAATTACAATATATGAACGGTTCTTCGTTTGTGGGCATTTCGAATGCTTTCGATACTAACACGGGAGTTCAAGAAGATAATGCAAATGTTAAATCTGAGAATGATGATGAAGAGGAGGGCTTACAAATTAATAGCATGACCTTGATAGATCGTGATGAAGGGGACAACAGCCATATTCACGGGTGTTATGCTAATAATGAGTATGTTATCTTAGAGGATCCGCCGCCCGATGAACTTCAAGGAGAAGAATGGATTGATAACTTCGTGATGAAAAGTGTTCCTATTGGCACTAATAGCGGTCATGATACACAGGGCGAAGACTTATCATTCATGAAGGAAGATCTTTATGAGAGTAAGGAAAAATTGATCCATGCGTTCCGTACGTATGCCATTGTAAAAAATATCAAGTTCATGCCAACAAAAAATAATACAACAAGCTATAATGTGGTTTGATTTTATCGCAAAGATGACGAAGACGAAGATGATGGTGGACACCACGATGGCAATGCAAAATGTCCTTGGAAGCTTCTTGGCCTGAGGTATGTGCTAGGCTTCTTAGCCAGGTTCTCGACTTGAGGTGCCTGGAGGTACAAAAACGTCCTAACTGTCGGTCCATCGATCATAGTTGGCCTAGCACATACCTTAGGCTAACTATGATCATCGGTGCCCGTAACTATCGGTCCATCGATCCGGAGCCTAAGTATGATAGCTACGTCCTGTAAGGTGATGGTGCACATCCCTATATGCATGTGAAAGGACGGTCACGTCCTGTAATATTGTTTTTGATCCTTTCACATGCATATAGGGGAGTGCACCATCACCTTACAGGACGTGGTCGTCATACTTGGGCTCTGGATCGATGGACCGACAGTTACAGGCACCGATGATCATAGTTGGCCTAAGATATGTGCTAGGCCAACTATGATCAATGGACCGATAGTTAGGACGTTTTTGTACCTCCAGGCACCTTAAGTCGGGAACCTGGCCAAGAAGCCTAGCACATACTTCAGGTCAAGAAGCTTCCAAGGACATTTCGCATTGCCATCGTGGTATCCACCATCATCTTCGTCTTTGCCATCTTTGCGATAAAAACAAACCACATTATAGCTTGTTGTATTATTTTTTGTTGGCTTGAACTTGATATTTTTTGCAATGGCATACGTGCGAAACGCATGGATCAATTTCTCCTTACTCTCATAAAGATCTCCCTTCATGAATGAGAAGTTCTCACCCTGTGTATCATAACCGCTATTAGTGTCAATAGGAACACTTTTCATCACGGAGTTATCAATCCATTCTTCTCCTTGAAGTTCATCGGGCGACGGATCCTCTAAGACAACATACTCATTATTAGCATAACACCCATCAATATGGTGGTTATCCCCTTCATCACGATCTATCAAGGTCATGCTATTAATTTATAAGCCCTCCTCTTCATCATCATTCTCAGATTCAACACTTGCATTATCTTCTTGAACTCCCGTGTTAGTATCAAAAGCATTCAAAGTGTCCACAAACGAAGAATCATTCATATATTGTGATTGTGTCCAACCTTCATCTTGTTGAGGAGATAAAAAACTAACGGAATCAACATTAGGGTCCTCCAACATGCGGGAATACATTCTGTCATAATTGAACGATTTGCCCAAATTCCTTTAATGTTTTTCAATGAACAATTCGATCGAACGCTTCTCATCATGTAAGACTCCAATGAGACCCATATCGTAGTCACTTGATATTTGAATGCCGCTTGTCCTGTTCTTCATAACAGGATAATTGCAAATAACATTGAGGTGATACTCATGTGAGTTGGTTAATGTAAGTTTGTGTAATTCATTAACCAACTCATCGAAAGTACACGATTTAGTTATAAACAACGGCCTCGTCGCACCTCCTTCATAAACGGGCATATTATTTTCGAGGTAGTTAATCTTTCCATCATAAGAAGAAAGAATTACGATTCGATCGTTCATCGTTACCTATGAAGAGTAAAAAATTCAAAAACAATATTACACGAAAAGGCTTTAAAAATTGATTGTTACTTACCATTGAATCCTATATCAATTTTAGGGAACCATAATTTTACCCAAATTCATATACCGATGTCATACATATGTAGTAACACTAATTTTAAATTTTTTATAATTTCACCTCCAGATCCACAAAATTATTTAATTATTCTTCACAAAATTCATAAATTATTCACAATGAAATTCTAAAATCTAATTGATGTCATACATATGTAGTAACACTAATTTTTATATTTTTTATAATTTCACCTCCAAATCCATAAAATTATTTAATTTATTTTCACAAAATTTATAAATTATTCACAATGAAATTCTAAAATCTAATTGATGTCATACATATGCAGTAACACTAATTTATACATTATTGATAATTTCCTCTCTAAATCGACAAAATTATTTAAGTTTTCTTCATAAAATTCATAAATAATTCACAATGAAAGTCTAAAATCTCACCATGAAATAGTGAGAAAATACAAGAAATTAAGAGAATATTTTTTTTGGAGAATTTTACCTTCAATCTGTCAAACTCCGGCGACAACGGCGGGATCAGGACTGTCGGCGACGGCGGTTGGAAATAGGTGCGCTTCCGACGGTCGGAAATGGGGGGAGGCGGTCGGAAATGGGGACGTCGGTCGGAAATGGCCTAGGGCGGCGGCGGTTGGGACGAGGGAGAGAGGGCTAGGGTTTGGGGCGGCGGCGTGAGAAGTGAGATCGGGGCTCTTCACGAGTACGCCCGCGCTTATATAGGGAGGCCGAAACTCAACGGGAGTTCAACTCCCGTGGAGTTACAGGCTTTAATTTCCCAGAGAGCGATTCTCTGGGAAATTTGGCATGTAACTCCACGGGAGTTGAACTCCCGTGGAGTTTTTAATACTCGAATAAATCTTCACGGGAGTTGAACTCCCGTGAAGATTTTTGAAGAATTTAATCTTCACAGGAGTTCAACTCCCGTGAAATTTAAAAATATGCTAAATTTCACGGGAGTTGAACTCCCGTGAAGTCTCGTAAAAAAAATTTCAGAAACTGACCTGGTTTCAGCGACAGGGCTGAAACCAGGTCGGTTTTTAAAAATAACTTCGAAACGGGTCGTTTTTTGCAAATAAAAGTCCAAATAGGACTGTTTTGAAAATTTTTCCAATTTGAATTTTAATGGAGAATCTGCCTCGGAGCCATATACACCTACATCCCAAAGTTTTGGACCTTCTGGTGCAGCAGATGGCTTTTACTCACCTGACCTAAGAGGGGAATTTGGAGCTGGCCTTTTGGATCTTCATGCAGTGGATGATAGTGATCTTTCTGAGGTACATATTTCAGTATTGCTGAACGTCTTACTAGTAAAGGCATCCTAAAGCGGTGTGCAATGTCCTTTTTGTGGTGTCTCTGTTATAAAAAATTTTCAGTTAGTCATTTAAGTTAAACATAATTGCTTTGCATGTTTATTGAAAGTTTAACTGTTTGTTTAATTAAAATTTTAACTTTTTAAAATTTTATGTTAGTGTAGTTGAGAAGATTAAGAAATCCTTTACCAGAATATTTGTAGTTGGGAAGTCCTTAACTGTTTGAAGCTTAAGAAAACCTTAACCAAAGTAAGTCAGTGCGAAGGATACTGCAATATTCTCCTAAAGAGAAAAGAGATCTGGTAAGGGAGGGAGACCTTCACTAAACTTTGAAAACCAGTTGTTGGGGCTTTACCTCTGATTATTTGTGTGACTCATGCAGCTTGGTGCAGCAATATTCTCCTAAATAGAAAAGAGTTCTGGCAAAGTGGAATCATGGGACCTCTGTTAGATTGATGTTTTAAAAATGTCTTTGGTTTTGATACTCTGCAGTTGCAGTTTTATTAGTCCCATCATTAATCAATTTTCTTTCCAGTTGACATATTTAAGTTAAAAGATATGAATGCTTGATCATTTAATTAGTACAATATTTATTGATCCAATTCTGAGTCCGACCCATTTATAGGTCTGCCTGTCATGTGTTTTTGTTATTTTTATGCTTTATACAAGAGTTGTGATGTATTTCTATTTGATACAAGGGTGGTACTTGGACACTTTTATACTTGATGGATACTTGTTATATGCTTTCGTGACATATTGAAAATTTAATAGTTTAAAACTTATACTTTTAGAGATGCGTCTGAGACTGAGCGGATACATATCTTAAACATCAATTACAGTTTTACAATTCCAATGTCTCATAGATGTATTTGTATTTTTCTTTCCCATTTCCTTCAACAAAAAAAGTTTACTCTGATAATGATTGATTTTCATTACTTGGAAATATTTGATATTATTCAAGTTATTTTGTTTTTTAACCATTGTGGCCTTATATAACCATGTTATAGATTAAGAACATTCGCACAAGCATTTGGTTGCGTCTATATTGTATCTAGATTCTCGATTTTCAAGTTTTGTTGTATGCACATGAACCTCACAACAGTGACAGCCAAGAATTCAAGGTTTTTTTCTGCGGGCTTGTGGGTTGGGGGGGGGGGGGGGCACATTTGTTTCTTCTCTTGAAACAATTTACGGAAACAATTATATCAATAATCATACTCGACGATATCAAGATTTTTTAGAGAAATGATTGGGTCTCTAACTCGAAAACCCCCATTCAAATATTATGTATTAAATGATTGTTGATAGAAAAAGAGTTCTCCCAACTCTCAAGCTCGAAAATATATATATTTTTAAATCGTTGCTTGCACTATCACTAATAGTATTAAAAACATTAGATTAAATGTGTTTGGTTAAAAGTTTATGACTCAACATATATAATTGCAGCCTCATGTAGTTCCAACTCCCCATATTGCAATACTCTTTAATTTAATGCAGATGCAACACTCTCTTTTGGTGTATTTTATTGTTGCAACAATCTTTTGGTGTTGCAACATTGTCTAACCGAGTATGCATGTCGAATTTTAGATGTAGTTGAAACAATTTAGTGCTCAACTATGTCTATCCAAGCACTTCAGTTTTCACAATATATAGCTAAAAATACCCTCAACGCTAGTGGTTGCAACGGGCAAAATTAATACGAACTTTGTGAGCTTGTAAACAAAGTAAGTAAACATTAAAATTCAAGGGAGCATGTTATATGACCATAGAATGGGAGATGTGGTTTCATTATATTAAGTAAAATGGGTAGTTTGAAAGAATTCAGTTTATGAATTCGAGACTAAATTAAGATTTAGAAAATAAGTTTTAGACTTTAGTTCTAAGGAATTTCATGAAAAGCTAAACATGCTTTTTCATGTAACATTGTACGTGTAAGCTTATAATATCTTTGTGATATTAGTAACCAGCTATATTTTTCCATGTAATTTAAGCTTATACATATATCTTCAATCATATTGGTACCAGCTTACATGTTAGAGGCTTTGTTTTTTTTTGGGGGGTGGGTGGGGGGTGGGGGTGGGGGTGGGGGTGGGGGCACATGCCACCCATTGACCACCCGCCTCTTCCTATGTCTACAGAATTGTTACTCACACAAGCAAACCCAAAATTTTAGGAAGAGAAGAGAAGAAGAAAGTACATATCAGACAAAATTTCTTTCCTTTTACAGTTATTATTTCCCCCAGTTTTGCTTGTTTTCCTTTTGATTGGGAGGAGCATAATGGTGTTTGGAGGGTGTTGATTGCTAGACTACTAGTCTTATTATAATTGTAACTCATACTTCTTTGGAGGTTTTAGGTAAATTACTTTGTATAATTGTAACTCATACTTCTTTGGAGGTTTCAGGTAAATTGCTCTGTATAGATGAGGCAGACACAAAATATTTTATTGTGGAAGGTGCTAATCTTTTATAGACAGTGATGCAATCATATTTGACATATTTTTTCTTTGTCTTTCTTATTTAGTTTTGGTTTCTCTCTCTTGGCAGCATGTCATGACAGAACCATTTGAACCATCACGGTTCATGCCCACTAGAGATTTTGATGATGACTTTGGCGCAATGTCTAGCAGGCAAGGAGATCCTATAGATGACAATTTCAGAGCACCAACAAATGAGAAAGAGACTAGTGCAAAAGATAGCAATATGGCCAAGATTAAAGTTGTGGTATGTACATGCATGCTACAGCATTTGATATACACACATGGATGACATCCTCTTATTCATGTTGGGATGTTTACATGCATTTATCTAAAATTTTCTTTCTTATAAGCTATTCTAACTAGAGAATTGTTCGCTTCTATTAGATTATTTTACATAGCCAATCAATTTGATGGAGTTTTCATGCATTTCTGTAAGTTAAAAAAAAAGCCGAAGGCAGCACCCCTGTGTTTGCAGAACCAATTTTTCACAATACGGGGTCCGCAAGCTGCTTAATGGACTAACATGTTGTTAAAAAGCACTATGAAAATTTTACACCTTCTTAATTTGGAAATTGCACTTAGTAAAAAATTAACATATGCTTATAATGCAAGGTCTTATAGCCATTTACTTTAAAACCCACATACTTTTCTATGTTCTCATACACCCGAAATACAAAGTTTATTTGCATACAACAAAGTGTACACCTACATAGTAAAAAGTGTATAGCTCCATACTATAGAATGTATAGCTATATACTATAGAGTGTATAATTACATGCTATAGGATGTACGTACTCTATTGTAATTTATAGCTGCACACTTTGTATTCAATATTTTGGGTCTAAAGATAAATAAACTTTGTGTTCTGGGTATATGAGAATGCATAGAACCATGTGGGTTTTAAAGTGAATAGGAGTAGAAACTAGGGTTTAGATATAAAATCCATAAATTACAAATTAAAGGTTCATGCGTTTGTGGAACCAATTTTTCGCAATGCCGGGCCCACAAGACACTTAATGGACCAAGATGTTCTTAAAAAGCACTAGGAAAATTTTACACCCTCTTAATTTGAAAATTACACTTAATATCTTTCTCTTTCTATCATGAATGAGAAATAAAAAAATTAACCTATGCTTATAATGCAAGGTCTTACAGCCGTTTACTTTAAAACCCACATAGTTATATAGGTTCTCATACACCCGAAATATAAAGTTTATTTGCATACAACAAAGTGTAAATCTACATTGTAAAAAGCGTATAGCTCCATATTATAGAATGTATAGCTATATACTATAGAGTGTATAATTACATGCTATAGGATGTACGTACGCTAATGCAATTTGTAGCTACACACTTTCTATTCAATATTTTTGGTCTAAAGATAAATAAACTTTGTATTCTGAGTGTTTGAGAATGCATAGAACCATGTGGGTTTTACAATAAATAGGAGTAAAATTTTGGGTTTATATACACAATCCATAAACTACAAATTAAAGTTTCGAGAATAGCAAAATAAAGCAAGATATTCAAGGTTCCACTTTTAAATGTGAGGTTATTTTCATTTTGGTACTTAGAAGTTGCAACTTTTCTAACTTTGATACCCAAAGTTTTTATTTGACACCCGAAGTTTTTATTTGACACTTTAATATCCCAATCTTACACTTTTTTAATTTTGAAACCTGAAAGTTTACACTTTTTTAATTGAGGTACCAAATTGTAAGACCCTTAAAATTTGAGGGACTAATGAGCAATTTCAAAGATTTGAGTGACTAATATTCAATTATTGGAGATGTAGGGATTAATATCAAAATAACCCTAAATCTTGTGTGAATATTTGGATTTCTATAGATAAGCTATCTAGAAAGTTTTGGAATTTATGTATTGAAAATTATAAATGGTTTAGCCAAATTAATTTTAGGCTAACAAACAGTATAAATTTTTATTTTTAAGTTTACACCTTTTGATCAATTGATAAATAACGCAAGACTTTGAATTATTTGAATTAGAATGCATGTTGGTTATACTCTTCAACGAAGAATTGACGGAAATTTACTATTAAATTGGGTTCTCTTTTTATCTAACAAAGTACTATTTCTTATGAAAAAAGGTACTAGGAGGCTTCAAAGTGAAACAGTAGATAAACATTGAGGGTACTAAAATAAAAATAAGCTTCCAAATGACCAAAATGATTTTTTCTATATTAGTCCCTTAAATGTTTTATATTTTGGAATTAATCCTTCAAACCATTTAAATTGCTATTAGCCCTTTGAAGTCTTAACCTATTTTGAATTAGCCCCTCAAATCATTAAAATTGCTATTACATCCTTCAAATAAACAATAGAATTAGTAATTTGAAACAACTTATGAGAATTGAGGAGTCTAAGTAGAAATTTTGATGCGCAAACAACTATATAGAGCAAACACGTGCAATGCATGTGCTTCTTACTAGTAGGTCTGAAACATGCATGCACAAGAAAAAAGGAAGAGAAAAGAAAAGATGTTTCAATGTAATGCTGATGCTAATCTTCCTACTTTTGTGGCGGCATGCTGTCCATATAGAATTTACTTTATTTATCGATGCGGTTTGAACTGCAAGCATGATTAATGAGTCCATTTTAAGGTGAAGTTAATGTGAATTCATATGCTTCACCGCTTGTCCCTTCATATGATGTTGCTTTGGGCACAAGTTTATGTGAAAGTGTTGGGTACACAAGCTGCGTGGATCACAAACTTCTGTGTTGCATAAGCCACCAGCCAGGATTGTAGTGTTCCTCTTGCTGCAATCTCCTCCTATCCTTTGACCATGCTATCTCTGCCTTACCATCTGTTTCCTTTCAGAGTGCTGCTGCCGTAATAATTTTATTTGATGGTTCCTATCACTGAAAGATGTAAATAGAAATTGTTTATTTTTTTATTAATTAATTATGTTTTTGAGTTTTTTTTACTTGAAGTGTCTAAATAGAAACTTAAACTTTGATACCATTAAGAATGCAGCTAGTAAGAACTTATTAAACGTAGAGTTTGGTTGGTATTCTATTATCAAATATGGCAGTGAAATCGTCTTGGTAATGGAAGGAGTACATGACAGCTAACTGAACTTCTTGAAGCATGTCTAATGTTTCTTTCCCATCATTTAAATCTAGATGCATAAATTTAACTCTCCAAAATTTAGGAGAATTATGGGGCACCATTCATATGTAACTTGGAGAATAGATATATGCTCTCAATGGGATCAACTAGTTTTATTATTTTCAATTCTTTTAAGATTCGTGGGAATATAACCCGATCGGCAGAGTCCTATATCTAGTTGTCAACTGAACCTCACATTATAAATCTAGTCTATTCAGTATGGAGTCTAGTGAATTGAATTCGCATGAAGGAGCATTGAAATTAATTTACCTGTCTTATTTCTCAACCTTAAATGATATATAATTTGTTCATAGTAAACTTTACCGACTTGTAATACTGATGCATTGTGTGTTGGGATGCGGTTAACATTCTCTTAAACATCCCTTTCAGGTTAGTAAGAGGCCTTTAAATAAGAAGAAGATGTCCCGGAAAGAGGATGATATTGTAACTGTACAAAATACTGCATGTTTAACTGTCCATGAGCCTAAGTTAAAGGTGTGAACATTTTCCCCTCTTATTTAGATTTATTTATTTGGTATTCTTTTATTGTATGGATTTTAAAATATCTTCAACAGGCTATTATCAGCTTGTGCGTCTTCTTTTTTCCCCTCCTGAATTCTCTTTTGTGGACATAGGTTTTTATTTTTTCCGTCTATAACATCACACTCACAGTAGGAGGCATTACTAATAAAAGACATTTCATTCAGGCTGTCTTCAGTTACAATGTTCAATCAGGATATCTGGACCTAGCATTAACTTTTAACTTGACTATAATGCTTTATTTTTAAGCCTTGTTTTTTTTCGAATCACATAGAAAGTGCTTCTTGGGATTCTCCAGATAGGAGTTAGTTTCTCAAATTTCATTTCTGCCTTATAATTGTTAAGTTTAAAATGGTTAGTAACTGAACAGACGTCTAATGATAATTGGAAGCAAATTCGATAGGTCAATTTGTGTGTGACCGCACAAGTAAGAAACTTTTTAAGTGAAAAACTGGAGTCTCCTGATCTTAAACTTGGATAGATCCTTGATTTATTAGTGAAACTAATTTCTTCTAGGATAGTCATCGTGTTGCACTCTCTGGTTGCCCTGGTAGAAATTAGTTTTTTAGATGATGTTGTTTTTGTCGTGACCGTGTAAGAAACATTAAAATGAAAAACATGGATCTCCTCAGTTGAAAAGATATTGATCTTAAATTGGGAGAGACCATTGATTTAATTGTGAAATCGTTTTCTTCTAGGACTGTTGTCATGTTTCTCTCTTTGTTTAACCAAGTGCTTTTTGGTTTAAAGTTGTCACCCGCATAGAATATTTTATGCGTATTTCAGAATTTCTAAATTCCTGTGAACCATAACATATGATTTTGGCTGCTTTCGACCAAGTCACAAGTTGTCGTCCCACATAGTATATGCATACCCCAAAATTGCTAAATTTCTGTGGATTATAACTCATATTTTGGTTGTTTTTGACAATCACAAGTTGTCATGCATAGAATATTTTGTGTACTCTAAGTTCCTAAATTTCTTTGGACTATAACTTATGATTTTAGCTGTTTTGGCCAAGACACATCTCGTATAAAATATTTGATATGTAGTCTGAAATTACCAAAATTTTGTGGACTATAACTCATGATTTTGATCGTTTTCAACCAAATCACAAATTACCATCCCACGAAATATTTTATGCTTACTCCAAATTTCCTTAGTTTCTCTGGACTATAACTCATTATTGTGTCCGTTTTTAACCAAATCACGAATTGTCGTCCCACTGGAAATATTTTATGCTTACTCAAACTATACCTATGATTTTGACTATTTTTTATCAAACCACAAATTTTGTCCTATATAGAATATTTTATGCATACTCCAATTTTTTGAATATTTGTGGACTATTACTCATTATTTTGGTTGCTTTTGACCAAATCACACGTTGCCATCAAGCATAAAATATTTTATGAATACTCCAAAATTCTTGAATTCTATGGACTATAACTTATGTTAAGCCTCTTTTCAACCATAAATTATTGTCTTGCATCTAATATTTTATGTATACTCCAAATTTTTCGAATTTCTTTAGACTATGATCCATGGTTTTTACTATTTTCAATCAAACCACAAGACATCCTGCATAAGATATTTTATGCGTAATTTAAAATTCTCGAATTTCTATGGACTAACCCATTATTTTGGTCGTTTTCGACCAAATTACAAATGCCATCACCCATAGAATATTTATACGTACTTTAGAAACCTGAATTTCTATGTACTATAACTCATGTTTTGGTTAAATCACAAATTGTTGTCTTACATAGAATATTTTATGTGTACTCCATGCCTATGGGCTATATATAACTCATGATTTTCATTGTTTTCCGCGAAATCATAAGTTGTCGTCTCGCATGGGATATTTTATGCTAGTTCTCGATTTTCTGTGGACTGTAACTAATGATTTTGGCCGTTTTGGACCAAATTACAAATTGTCATATTGCATAGAATATTTTAGGTGTACTCACTTTCTATGGACTATAACCCATGATTTTCACTATTTTTGACCAAATCGCAAGTTGCCATCCTGCATGGGATATTTTATGCGTACTCCAACGTTCTCAATTTTCTATGGACTATAACTAATGATTTTGGTTGTTTTCGACCAAATTACTAATTGTCGTCTCCCATAGAATATTTATGCTCCAAAATTTTCAAATCTGTGGACAATAAACCAATATTTTCCCCTTTTTCGATCAAATCACAAATTGATGTTGCACAACAATATTTTATGCACACTCAGAAATTTCTGAAATTTGTAAATTATATAACTCATTATTTTGGTCGTTTTCAACCAAATTATAAATTGTCAGCTCACATAGAATATTTCATGTCTATTCTGAAATTCCCTGAATTTCTGTGGACTATAGGCACTATTTTGGCCATTTTCAACCAAATCCCGCATCGAATATTTTATGAAATTTCTGTGGACTATAACCTATGATTTTGGCTATTTTTGACAAAATAAAAAATTATGGTTCTGCATGGAATATTTTATGTGCACTCCAAAGTCCAAAGTTCCTCAACATCGGTTGTCAATAATCCATGATTTTTGCCGGTTTTGACCAAATCACTAGTTGAAGTCCCTTATAAAATATTTTATGGGTACTTTAAAATTAAACCATGATTTTAGCTGCTTTTGACCAAATCACAAATTGTGATGTCACCTGCTTGACTTGAGAACCTTCTAAAAGTGAACCTTCGAAATCCCCATAGTTTATTACTTTATTAGATAGCAAATGCCAAATGCCACAATATCCTAGATATTAGCCTTTCGAACATAGTGATCGGCCTTTCGAACATAATGATTTTTAAATGGAAGTGGTAGTTTCTCAGTTGACTGCGTGATAACATGAATGTTCTGTTAAGGATTTATAGTGACACTAATGTGGTTACAATTTGTAAACTGGTCATTGTTGCTAAATCCATGTAAAAGGAAAAGCAGCTTTTGTGAAGCCTTAACTGATAACTTATCCTTGATGGGTTTGGAAGTCAAGTTTAATGTATACAGTTTTGAACTTGAAAGCTGTGAAATAAAGGTAGTGTTAGAGCCAGGCACCTTTCCTCTTATTGTATATGTTCCCTTTATGCATCTTATGGTTAATTTTTAGAGCTATCTTAACTGTGCATCATGTGAATAATGTTTAAGTGTTGCTTATAGCTCTGTTAATCGAGTTTGCTGTTACGTAAAAGTAAAAGTTGGCACTTCATAATACGGTAAAGTTAAGATGTATGTTTTTATCAATATGAGTTTTGCAAGTACATTGTGGATTTCGGATGTTAAGAAAATTGAACTTGGTTCTTTGATTTCGAAGTCATAAGATTTTATGCCTTAAAATCCGGTTGATATCAAATTAGAGAGAGTGTTTTGTTTCCTTATATCTTCAAGAAAAATTTCTTATACACATTTTATATGAAGAATGCTTAAACGAT
>BQKN01000867.1:136896-156623 GCA_022839385.1 Asparagus kiusianus
TAGGGCGTAACATGAAGACCACTTTTAAAGTTCAATTAATACAAAAAATCTTCTTTAAAGGGCTCTCGGGCCTTTTGGTAGCAATCAACCATCTTGACCTTTTTTTGGTGAAATTTCATTTGAAATCCTTTAACGCCTTGTTTGGTAGCATGAGACATGTACCAAATTGGTAGCAATCAACCAACTTGACCTCATTTGGTACACGAGAATTGGATCAAGTTAGAATGGAATAATCAAGGAATGGAATGGAATGAGTGTGAGAATGGAATGCTCATTTTCATTCTCACGTTTGAGTGCGATTAGATTGTGAAGTGAGAATAAAAAATTATTTTATTTTTGGTATGGATAATTAATAAGAAATCATGACATATTTGATATATAGTTTATTTTTTTCATTTTCATTTAAGTATGAATGCTCATTCCCATCAACTCAATGAGAATGCCCATTTTTTTTTCTTTAATATGTCACATGAAATGCTTCTGATTCTGACGTTCCAGTATATCGTATGATCCCCGTTCAAGCAACGTGATGAATGTTTTTCCTTTGCTAGACTCTGATTTTAGCTAAAAAGCATAGTTATCCTTCCTTAATTTTGCTACCGAGGCTACTCAGGGTAAACCAAACTCTAGGGATGGATAAAACTTCCCATCAGTTAAAATGGGAATTACTGTCAACTTAAGACCTTAATTTATCATTGCTCCAGTAAGAGTGCGATTTAAAAAAAAATTGCTTTAAATTTTATTCCTCACCCACAACCTGGCATGTATTTTTTTGCACAGGAGATGGGCCTGTTAGCGGAGGTGGACCAGCCAAGTTTTATGCTCTCGCGTAAAGCTGCAGGACTTGTAAGCCTTCAAGCACGGTTGGCGAGATTTCTGCATCGGCTTAAGGAACAAGAGAGATACTTGGTCAAAAGAAGGTCCCATGATAGTTTACTTGGTCGCATTTGCTTTCAGGTTGTTTTTGAGGGGTTATGTGCTTATTAGAGTTTACTTGGTTGTTTTGATCTGGTCTCAGTTTTCTCATCTTGGTTCTATTGATGAGAAGGCCTTTACCCAAAATTGTGCATTAGAGAAACCTTCACTTGACTATGGCCTTGGTACAGTTTAAGTTGTGTGCATTATTAATACATCATTCTCACCAGTTTGTACCAATAGGAAAAAGAAAAGATGTAAAAAAGTGTGTAATACAGTGCGAGCTAAAATGCCTGATAGAATAGATGATGATACAAAATTAATTTGATAGGAAATTGTGCAATGAGACCTACAATAAATATATTCTTGTCTCTGCATTTGTTACCGAATCATTTGCGCCTTTCATCCGCAACTCTGGTTAGTCCAAAATCGATTTGCATAAAACTGTGAGCATATGATATAGAGCGATCGTCTTTGGTCCAGGTGCGCCCAATTTTACTGCATTTGAAGGTACTGCAACTTTCAAAGCAATGCATATGACTTGTGCGTCGTATCCAAGGTACAATTTCTGGATACCAATTCATAAATCTGTATTCTCATTTTGTAAGAAGTTTGAATTTGTGGACTCAATGTGTATATACAAAATAAGATTAGGTCTACTACTTGGAGCATTATACTCGAAAACAATATTCAACGCTGATACAAGCTCACAATACAACCATCAAAATTTGAAAAGCATCATCAAGCAAACACTCTCATCGATTATACTGGCAGATGAACTTGTTGCAAGCTCCCGAGTGCAAAATTGCTCTGATGCAGAAAGGTGGACCTATTCCACTTCAATGACTGATAATATCATAAGGTTAGTTCTGTATGAGCTCATTACTACTAATCTAATCAGCTCTCAGCCTTAGAATCTCCTTTGCAGTCCTCTTCCTGAAATAAGGCATGTGTTCCTGGAAAATAGAAGCACAATAGGCTACAATCACCAGCTATTTTAGGAACTCTAAACCTATGATATATTCATAGACCACCAAATCTTTCTTAAAGTCACTCTCCGCACACATACACCCATATGATTAAGCTAGGCGATTATCAAGAGCAATCCACTACTACACATATACTGCACATCCAAATTTGATTTTTTTTTGTCGTTGGATACAAACTATTACAAATAAACTATTTAGAAATAAAATCTAGGATGATTTACAATGTTTTAAACATGAACCGTTTGCTGTCAAAATCAATGTTTTAAACTATTCATAAAATATATTTTTTTGCCACTTGATACATGGCTAAAACACGCTACAGCCATTGAAAATTTTGTTTCTAAGTAGTCTCATCTGTATTAAATCACATCCACTTCTCAATTTGGAAACCCAAAATTTTACATCTTGGATACTACCAATAGCTTCTAAGTAGCCTGTGTATTAACAACGCATTCAAAGGTATACATTTTCAATTTGGAAATTCATAAGTTCAATTTTTATCTAGAGTATTCACATGAATGCATGTGTGTGGTGTGTGCAAAGAAAATTACATGATACCAAATTCTATCTAAAAGATATTTGACAGCAGCATCTTGTCAGAAAGCTGTGTAAGAGTGTGAAGAAAATTACATAATACCACATTCTGTCTAAAAGATATTTGTCAGCAACATATTGTAAATTTATGAAAAACGACTTATATGCTATAAGTAGTGAGAGTCTACTTGTTTACCCAGAATTGGGTGAGTCAATATTAACACTTTTTTCATATATGCAAAATAAAAAAACTCACCTATTACAGGCAATTGGAATTCTGATTAACCCATCTAAATTACAAACAATCCAGGAATAGAAAAAACAAAAGAGATTCTCACCTGCCCAAATGTAAGATCTAAACCTCTGCTGTAAAAGTCTATATATTTGAGCATGAACATTCCGCAGTCATACCTGTTCAGAAAAAAGCATCCATTCACGCCTAACATAATAACTACTCGAAAAAGAAGCTTAATAAACCAAAAGCAAGTTGAAAGGACAAGGTACTACTGAAAAAAAGTTTAACATATGAGATTGAATATGTATTCAATAGAAATGTAGTAGAGACCGGTATTTTAGTAAATACAACCAAGAAGGCTGAGGTAGTGAAAGAAAGAACGATAAACAGTTAAACTATTTTAACAGTGTTCAAGCATGGAAGCCTCGTGAATACATATGACACAAAATGTACATACCCATTTTCCTGCAAAGGAAGATTCTTAATTGATTCTTGCTTCCAAGAAACTGCATCAATCTGTTTACTGCTCTTGTCCTTTACTTCATCCATCAAATATTTAACCTGGCATTCACATGCACAAAAATCATAAATAGCAAAACTTATGTTATCTTATAATTGTTTGTATAACATCAAGTGCTTGTACCGAAATACTTAGATATAAGTTGATTTTACCAATACTCTTAGCACTGTTTTGTCCATACCGCCAAGTGAATCAAGATACTGGAATTTTTGCTCCTTTATGTTGATAATTGCTAAAACCCAATGTTTACTTTTATGTATAGGAACAAAAATCTGCATAGGAAATTGTTAACTTGATAAGGCCAATTTTCCTTAGAAATTCAAGAAACAAATGAAGTTAATAAAAGGGTTACAACTTCTTTACTTTGTCACATTCAATAAGGCCGTACCCTATCTTTCTCTGGGTAGTCCACCTTTTAACAGCCTTGAAGTCATAAGCTTTCCCTCCGCTGATGAGCTAGAGAAGAAACCAAGAAGACAGAAAATTTTACTACTTAAACTTATAATCACCGGCGTTACTCAGGACTGAAGATTTCACTATTCAAAAAACAATAAGCACAAGCAAGAAAAATTGTAATTGTTGAATACCTGAATACTATATTAAAGTGTAATATGTAAACAAATTCAGATGGATTTAAGAAAATGTTTGTGATCAAGGGCAAAATAATCTGAGAACCATGCTACAGAATTGTGCAAACGAAAAAGAACATGCAAGTCCTGTATGTTGTGTGTGAGTCTTTCCTTTTTATTTGTGTCTTTTTTTTTTTGAGTTTTTTTTTTTTTTTTTTTTTTTGTTGTGGGGGGGGGGGGGGGGGCCCCCCCCCCGGTTTATATGAATGAGGGAAAGAGTGACCCCTGTTGGCTTAAAATTAGTCTTAAAATACATATTGACTTGCATTATTGAATGAGAATACAAATGCAAGAAAAAGATTGATAGGATAAGTATTGCACTCAAAGTATTGGAAGGAGTCATTTTATCAGTAAAAAGCCTTGCAATTTTCATGTATAAGAGAAATCAGATAAAATTGAATTCACAATCTGATTGATCTAGTAGCATCCCATTCTCCATAATGTTATGGAATATTTTAAAGCCTAGTTAACATCACATAACATAAAACCTAGAATGTCATAATCGTATACCCATTTCTCTGACTTTTTAGATACATGAAATTGGAACTCTGTATGGTCTAAATTCTAATAATGCATGAAACATGAGAATGGCACTGACAAAACACCAAAATGTCAGAATATTGGAATTTCCCGTAGGTCCAATTTCTACGAATTGATCGGAGTTCCTACTTGTAAGTTATATTGCTTTGTTATATCTATATGAGTTTAATTACCTTCCAAACACCAGAATAACTATCACCTAGTGTCAGATTCCATAATTCAGAAATTTCACTTTTCAGAGGGAACAAATTTCACTTTCTAGAGTAGTGTTTTGAAACTGATACAGATTGGGATCATCACACGGTCTGATTTGCACTAGATCCTAGAATTTCATTCAAAGGCAACTAAATTGGCCCTTAGTTAGAAATAAAATGATATAAAAGCAACTATTATGTAAATTTACTATCATTGTTACTAATTCTGAAGGTGATTCAGCACCATGTAGCATAGTGTAATAAGTGGACAGCACCATAAGTCCAGCAGCAGGCTGCCCTTTGGTGGCTCTTTCCCTAAAATTCTATCAACACACGATTTCATGGCAGACTTGAAATTATTGGCATATACTATGTTGAGAACATCTCAAACTTTTAGATATGTAGAGGAGGTATATTGAACATTATAAGAACAATCCAAGATTTTTGAAGTGCACTATCAAACGTTGCATCTAGGAGCCACTACAACATGATGCAACATACATCATGACAGAAGTATCTATTCTAAAATAGTGCATTGAAAATTATTGATAAAATAGCAAGATCATTGTTTGATGCATGTTTAAAAACGGTCATGGATCCCAATGTAAGTTATGCGGCCACATAAGCAGTACTTATTAGCAGACAAAATAAAGTATTGACAGAACTAATATCACATAAGTGGATGTGAGATAACACTGGCAAGAGCCAAGGAATCTGTAATAAATGATATAATGAAAATCATAGACCTCATAATTTCTTTTTCAGAAACTAGTGAGTGGTTATCAAGTCTGGACTAACAGAGCACAGTAACAGTATGCTATTGACAAACAATATGTGAGCAACTTGAAAATATAATAAAATTACATTGGTCTCTGTATTTTCTGCTCTTTCCAAAGATTTGCTGTCAAACGCAATAAGGAATCAAATGGTTCCAGTTTATATAAAAGGATCCTATCGCTTCACTGTCCTTGTTTTATGCTACCAGTTAACACTAATTAGAAATAAACCAAGTACTACTACTTTTGAATTATGTCGAACAAATTCCAAACTTTCAGCTTTTCAGCTTTTTCCAGCCATTTTAATCCTTGTGAATTACTCCAGAAGGAATAACTATGATTTGCATATAAGTAATGCAAGTATGCAACATGCTTCATTGTTTATATTATGGATGTAAACTACACATTTTCACTTGTTCAGACAATAAAAGTACAAATATAAAGAGTTAAAGACTGAAAGGCATTTACCCTTTTGTAAAAGAATGTATTGAAAAAATGGCACTTCAAATAGTTTCTGGGTTCTCTTTTTTCTCTCTCCTTCAATAATTCAAGGTACAGGTTGATAACCTACAAAAAAGAAAAATCTCATCATGGGAATCTAAGCCATTCCTGTCATTTCATCTATTAGCAAACAATATAAACTTAAAAAGGAAACAAGCATTACGTCATCATTCAACCAACCGCCACCCCTCAGACACTGCAGGAGTTCTCTTGTTATCTCAATGCTGGAGGTTTTATGTGTGACTAGAACTTCATAGCTGCATTAGGATTTACCAATTTTAATAGTTACCCTTTCATGTAGAGGGTAAAAGAAAAAGAATGATGATTAAAAAGTAAATAATATTGAAACTTACCCCCTGACACCCTTCATAGCATGAAGGACATCATCTTCATCTTCATTTGTGAGTGGAACGAAAGGTTTATGCAGGTCCTGAAATTGCTTGACGTTGTATTAAATATAATTAATCAATGGAAAGACAAAATCACATCACTCAATAAATCTTTTTGTTAGACTTCAAACAAAGAAGCTTAAAAAGAATTTTTTTTTTTCATGATTAATGTTTCAGCATAAAGTAGCCTTAAGACAGAGAAACAGAATCAGCAATCAAAGCATCAATGTTTAATGGCTGAAACAGTGATTTCAAGTAAATCTAGGATGACAACTTTAGTTTATGATGTTGTTATCTTACCCTTTTGGCACTCATATATTCTACTAAACTATAGCCAGACGAAGGCTACTACTAGAAATGTGAAAAACCATGTCATTTTTATACCAATTGGAATTCTACAAATGCCTAAAATTTGTCATGCTTTATGGATCTGTTTCTGAATGTTGTGCAATCAATGCCTAACATGCCGCAAAAATGTATAAACTGAAATGAGAATGTTTGCATGAACAACAATACAGATCGACTTGAGATATTAAGGATAGCTCTTATCAAGGAGGATGAGGGCAAAACTATAGGATTAATTACATCCTGATACCTTGTGGTATGGACCGTATGGTGTAATTATCTAGGTGACCCTGGGTGTCTTTTATCTACATGGATAACCCTGAGATTACTACTGAGGTTACATGGGTAACCTTGGTGAAAATAATCTTAGGATTAGTAAGGGTTACATGTATAACCTCAATCAGTAATCTTAGGGTTATTTGCGTAGATACACAACCCCAGGGTCACCTGCATAAGTACACGATACAACAGGGTACCGGGATATCACTAAACCAAAACTATAAAGGTCATCAGATGAGTGTGTGTGGGGAAAAACTAGATATGAGCTTACAGCTCATTCTCATAGATTAGCTACCAAGAGATGGTTACTAATATGGTTCATGGAAATGAGCTTACCCTACTAGTCACATCATATGGGTAGCCCTTACCATTCCAAGTCTTGATAGTTCATTTCTGAAACGAGCTTCCAAAATTCCCCTTCCCTCAGACGCACACATGAACCAGATTGCCCCTTGGGACTGATTTTAATGTATGGGAAAGTGAACGTTGACATGAACTGTGAAAAGAAGGGAAGGAGAATAGCAGAAGAGGTGTTCCTCAAACCAGCCAAATAAAGAAAAAGATTCATTAAAACAACTTGGATTAAAGGAATTCATGTCTCTTCATCACTAAAAAGTTATGTGTTTTCTTTCTTTACTCATTTCTTTTTGTACTGTGAACATTTCAAAAATGATTATTCGAGAATTTGAACTATACTTTCATGTTCTCCTTTTCATGTTTGTCAACATCCCAGGCTTACATTATATATCTACCACCCTAAACAGTTCTTTTCCTTTTCTCTTAACCTTACATTTTATTGAAGTACATAAAGAGCATAATGCAAAAACAAAAGGAGCCACAAACAGTGAGATTTAAATGAAATAATTCATGAACAGTCTTTGTCAATCATTTTCATCCAATTGGATCTTGCAAATTCATTCCCGAGTAGTTTATAAAGCATTATCCGTTTTCAATTGTCTCTGCATCAGTACCAATTAAATTGTTTCCACTTATCAAATCTCTATTGCATATTGCTTGATCTCCACCTGCAATTTTTTCTTTCCTTTCCTTCATTCCAGGATGTGTCAATTTAATCACTGATTCGTTTCTATTCTCTATTCAATTACAGCATGGTTAACTTAGTAAAGATAAAATTTCTCAAAGGATAAATTTAAAAGCTAGAACTAAAGAAGAGCACCCTTTTTCCCCTTTTTTTGCGGCTGACATTAGTTCCCCCAATCTAACTTACGTTAAAACAAGTCCGCCCAAAAACCCGTATATTTAAATGAGCCCCCGAAATCACTCAAAGTTGTTTCAAATCAATACCTTTGTTACAATCTATAGACTTGGTCCCTGATTAACTAAACAAATGCTTATTTTACCCATCATACACTCATCTCTATTAGAGCATCTCCAATGGTGTACTCTATATTTAGAGGGTTTGAAGAGAATATTCTTCAAGATTCCTCAAATATAGAGGGTTTGTAAAAGTTGTGCTCCAATGATATACTCTATATTTATATGAATTAATCGATCATTAACAAACTAATGATGTAAATAAAATAATTAAAACTTATCATTTTTATACAAAAATTATACCTTTAGAACCGTCTCGCCGAAACATTTTAAATAAGATTAATATTGAATATTTTTAGTCGTTTTTAAATTAGTTTATTTTAATAGAATAAAATAAAAATATTCGTTAATAAAATAAATACATGGGGATCTATATAGCCCGCCCCCGAAGGAACTACATTCAGAAATACAGAAATTACATTAAATTCTCTGTACTTCAACATTTCATAATGATAAATTTGAAATTAATATTAAAAGTTTAAATATTAGGCTCATTTTGAAGGTTTCGGCAAGACAATTTCAATGATATAATTTTTATTTAAAATAGATGAGTAAATTTAAAATTATTTTAAGTTAAATAATTAGTTTAATTATATTCAAGGATACAATTGGTATTTATGAAAAGTTATAATGAGATAGGAAGGTAAAATTGGAATTAAAATCTATGAATAGTAATATAGAGGGATCCCTCTATATTAGCCCAAACCCTTCAAATATAGGGGGTTACTGTAGCACCCTCTTAATATAGATGGTGCTACAGTTGCACCATTGGAGCCAATGGTACTCCATTTATAGATGAATGGAGTACCATTGGAGTTGCTCTTAGCTATTTATTTCGGGACTTATTTCAATACAAACTTAAATATATGAAAGAAAGGGAGAAAATGAAAAGAAAAGAAAAATAAAAATAAGAAAAAGAATATACCTCCTTCGATTTCTTCTTGTTTAGCACCTCAACAACTAATCGAAACCCTAGCAGCTTCTTCTCGGTCAACCTCAACTGAAATTCCAAATCACTATCGTTCTTCTTCCTCAAATAACTCTCGTACAACTCCTTATACAAAGGAATCTCCGCCTTTGATTCAACCCTAACGATCTCCTCTTCAGTCTCCGGTGCCCTCACCTCTTCTTCTCTCACCGGCGGCGGCAGCTCCACCGCCGGTGACCGGACCTCCTCCTCGACCTCCACCACCATTCTCCTGTACTCATCCAGCCCCAGACCCTTATCGGATCCATCCTCGACCTCAAACTCGGATCCGAATCGTCTTCCATAGAGAATCGACTCGGACTCGGACCTTTTCCTGTTGAAGTTTGAGAATCCGAGACCGAAAGCTTTGAGGATCCGCTGCGGACCGTGAAAAGGTCGCCGGAGTGGATTCGGCGGTGGAGGGGCCGTGATCTGGCGAATCGACGGCGGAGCTGAGGGCTTGGGCTTCTTCGACGGCGGAGTTAGCGGGGAGAAATCGGAGAATCGCTTTCGGTTGTCCGTTGACGCGCCCATTGATGAACGGAGAGGTCAGGACTGAGGATTTCTAGGGTTTTGGGTTGAGATTCTAGGGATTTTCTTTTTGAGCGGGAGATTTGGGATTTTTTTTTTGGAGGGGGTTTTGAAACCCTAAATTTTTTCATTTAACCTTTGGAGGGGAAAGCTTTTTTTTTTTAACGGTTTTTCTATAGAGTGCCCTTGGGCACTCTATAAGAGAGGATAGAGAGAAATGAATGAGGAGAAGATCCCAATGCAAATCAGGGGACCCCCTCCTCATTCATTTCTCTCTATCTCTCTCCTCTCTTATAGAGTGCCCAAGGGCACTCTATAGAAAAACCGTTTTTTTAATAGAGAACGCGTGCGGAGGTTGAAATGGGCTATCGGGTCCGGATCTGCATCAAACAAGGCCCACAAGGGCTTTAGGCGGCGGGCCAATAAGTAAACAGCTAGTATTTATTTATCTTTTTATTTTTTATTACTACTTTTTATTTTTTATTGGCCCGCTATTTTACATTGTTTGGCATAAAAGCAGATATAAAAATAGATTAGCTTAAATGGAAGAAAAGAAGAGTCATTTGTTATATGAAGACACAACTTTTTCACATTATTTTGAAACTATACCTTATTTTAGTTGTCCTTTCATCATTCTACCAAATACTAGTAAGATACAAATTTGATGAAACAAAACCCTGTAAGTGGCCCAACGGTTGGGTGTTGGGGTTTTAGACTAGGAGGTCCAAAGATTGATGACGTGGTGGCTCTGGTTTTTTTTAATTTTAATATTGACTACCTAGTCAAGATTTCTTGTCATCAAAAAAAATTTGATGAAATCTACTCCTTTTTATTTTCCGTTTTGAGTAATAGTATATTTTGATTTTATGTTACAACCTTTGGTAACGTTTGACAAAGGGTTAAGTGGGGGGTTAAGGAGATTTAACCTCTTCTTAACCCGCTAAACATAAATACAATGGTTAAAGTGAGTTAGCCTTTCATAATTTGCCAAACATAAAAAATATAGAAGGTTTAAGCTAACCCCTCTAGAGAGATTAAAATGAGGGGTTTACTAATACTTCTATTTAGAAGAATTAAGAGCAAACTCCTCTAATTATAAAAAAAATAATCAAAATCATTGTTATTCTCAAACACTAAAACTGATCACAACGACTAAAATAAAACTTTTTTAACTGGTTAATAATTTAGTCATTCAGATAATTGAATGGGCTAAGTACATTAATCCTTCTTTTTAACCCCTCTTTTTTAACCCTTTGCCAAAAGGAGTAAATTACATATAAAAAACAACGATGATGAGGACGTCTTTATTCCAAAATAATAATAATAATAATAAAATTAAATTAAAATTTTAAAAAAAATAGGATCAATCACAAGAATCCTATTCAGCGGCTTATAATTAAGCTAAATCACATATTAGCTTTGGAAAAAATCTAAGTTCGTATCAAATAAAATGCAGAGTAGAAAGTCGCAGTTTTGAATCGCGTAGTAAAAGCATTCACATATATTAATATTTTGTGTAGAAAGTAGTAGATAAAATTCAGACCAACTCGCAATTATTAGATATACAATCCACATATCCATTCTCCTTCATAGTTACATTTGTTTGTAACACATGTAATCCACAACTTTATTAGTACCATAACAACATAACTAAGGCAGATATCAACATAGAAGGACCAAAGTCTGAGATCTATATTTTGATCTATTTCCAGTTCTCAAAAAAAAAAATACATTTCAAAGGTAAATATACGAAACATAGCTACAGTATTTTGTGATAATGGCATAAAGACAATAAAGTTGTAGCACCACTTAACTTATTTATCCTCTCATATTTGCAATTCAAATTAGGTAACAACATCAACGCCGCAGATATATTATATATCGGAAAACATCAAATAAATAAAAAAAAATTTAGAAGAGAACAGATAGACAAATACAATACTCAACTTAGAAAAATTTAATTATCTCCCTCCTAGTTTTTTTTTCCTTCCAATTTCGCCGGTAAAAGCTTCCCTACCTTCTCTACTCTCAGACAAAATCATTGACGAGTCGGTTTCATTGACAGGCAGAAATGAATAATGATCTTCAACCTCTGATGTCTTCATCGATACAAGCAAGCCCGCTCAATTTGTGCATTAACTGTTGCTGACCTATCGACTCAGCGAACGACACTTTATAGGTCGGATGAGCGATTAGCATACTCCTGAACTAACGCACCGAAGAGAGATGGCCTCTCGATCAAGTTGGAGGGGCTGTCGAATTCTTTCGCCCTACCTGCTCAACAAAATAGATTTCTTGAAGATGTATCGGTAATTATTAAATAAAATTAAACAACAGCCTAATATATTTTCATTAATTTGGCGAAAGTGATAACTTTTCAATGCACTTTGAAGTTAAAAGTCAATAATCAAAATCATTTGCGATTTGTAATCAATGTAATTTTTGCAAGAATAAACTACTAAGAGACTGACCAGCATCAATAACCAGAACTCTGTCACAATCCATGACTGTCGGTATTCTGTGAGCAATGCTGATAATGGTACATGAAGCAAAGTCCTCACGGATAATTTTTTGAATCACGCCATCTGTCTGTGAATCCACCGAGGCAGTCGCCTCATCCATAAACAAAATTTTGCTGTGTTTCAGCATTACACGGCCTAGACATAGAAGCTGCCTCTGTCCTACGCTCCAATTCTCTCCGTAGTCAACCACTGGAAATTGGCAATACAAGAATTCATAAGGACCCAAGAAAGTTGAAATGAAAAGAAAAACACTACTCGTCCTACCTAGACACCAATTTATTTTCAGTTTTGAGGGTAATGTATCGCAAAGGTAAAACTGATAAGAGTCCAGATTGTGCACACTTGAATAATTTTACTAGCTATCAAGTTGGTGCAGTGAAAGCAAGAAACTTTTAACTATGATTTTCATAAGAAACCAAGCATCTTTTTAAAATTCCAAGCTGAACAAACAAATTCACGAGTGAAATAAGACTGTTTTGTTAAACTAGTTCCATCATAGTCGATCCAAAAGAAATAGAGAAAATTTTTGATACCCATTGCGTCTAGCTTCTCAGGTTTTGCAGTTACCACGTCTTTGAGCTGACAGCGTTCAAGGCTCTGCAAGTAGGCAAGTTGCATGGGAAAACTCATTATACACAACACTTGAAGCACTAATATAAGGAGGCAAACCGTTCAGCAAATGAAAGAAAAACAATTGACTAACATATCTAGAGAATTAAAGTTCAATTGACAGCCAATTAAACTGGATAGATAACGCTATGAATTCAACAGCCTAATCCGATGTTCATAGGTCACAAAGTTAGCCTATTAAAGTGGAACTTGGAACCTTGACAATGTCACTTAGGGCACTGATAGAATTGGAACTTGGGACCTTGATGATGCCAATTTGATGCTTGAGGCTTTATTAAATGAATGGAGCTTTCTACTATAAGCCAAGCAAAATTATGATGCTCCTTCTTGGCCATTTCCTGAACGAAAGTGGGTCCTCCCTTGCATGAGGGAGGCCTCTGCAATGCACCAAGCTACTCCTATTTATAGCTTATATACTTATGGTACATTATCACAGGTGCACTAGCACATGTATATAGTAACAAAGAGAAAGATTGATAACATATTTCTTTTTTGTTTTCCTCTCATTTTTTGAATCCGCGGAGATGGGGTGAGGTTGGGATTCTCATTAGTGGGAAGATATTACTCTTCAAACGTTACTTTAACTCGAATTTTTTGAATGTGGAGCAAAATGAAGAACCAACCTTGATTCTTGCCATTAATATTTACACAATTCATGAGGAAAAAAACTCATTATCTTGGCGGACATTCAATCTTTTGTTCCTTCTAAAAGATCGATCCTCCTCCATAGCAGGATTATATATGAACTCGGTTATAATACAAGAGCAACAAACTACTGAAGTTTTTGGAAATCATGACCGAAAATAGCTAATTTCGGAATGATATTTCAGCAAAAAACTATCCCGCATAATCAAAATATGCTTAGTAAAATGGTTATTTTAAAAGAAAAAAACAGAGAAAACATCAGGCATACCTGCCATATCTCATCATCTGAATATTGTCTTGTTGGATCAATGTTACTTCTCACTGTTCCCTCAAAAAGAACAGGTTCTTGAGGAATAATACCAAAGCGCGACCTCAGATCATGAAGGCCCAATGTACAGATATCTACTCCATCGATGATTATCCTACCTCGATATGGCTCCACTATCCGGAATAATGCTTGAATAAATGTTGATTTACCACTACCAGTTCTCCCGACAACACCAATCTTTTCTCCACCTCTAATGCTAAGTGTAATGCCATTCAGGACTAAAGGAGTGTTTTCCCGGTATCTTACCTGATTGAGCAGCAAATACTTTAAATATATACCTTAAGGAACAGGTTAAAGAAAGATTGAGACAATTGACTGAGGCATAGCTATCCAGTGAAAAGAAAGACAATCTACTCCAAAATTTCAAAGAAAACATGAAGTAAGAAAAGAGCAACTCATATGGGATATTCCGTGGAGGCATGGAGAATGGTGTACTGCACTACTGCCAAATACTTCACTTTCCAAAGATAACTAAAAGTTGCTTATAATTGTCATTATCGGAATAAATAATATTTAGTCCAAATATACCTGCAAGCCAGAGACATCAATGTCTCCTTGGGTGGGCCAACTTGGTGAAGGAAGACAGTCTTCGATCTCCCAAGCAGCCTCAGAAGGAATATCAGTAAACTGTTTCATCCTCTCAACAGAAACCATTCTGTTCTCCATAAAGCAACTAATCCATACCGTCCAGAAGAGTGCACCATTAAGGGAAAGACCGTAGGAAAGAGATAGACCAACATACTCTACGTCACAAGAAACAAATCAATCAGTCCTGAAGGAAGACAATATAAATATTTATATAACCGCATCAAGTTAGCAATTCAACATCACATCCATCACTGTTAACTTGCAAATAGATAGTTTGTGATCCATATGAATAATGTACCTATATTGACCACGAGGAAGTACGTGATAGACCATATGAATAATGATCCACAAAGTCATTTTCACTACCCAAAGCGTTTATCGTTAAAAATCAAGTAGTTTAAAAGAACTTCCTCTCATGTATCATCAACAATTGAAAAATTAAACCTACTTGATCCATGGATGAACTGTGTTGAAACAAATGATTAATGTTGTTCACTGAACACATGATTTGTCATCACGTATCTTTTAACTCATGTAGATCGTGATGAATGATGTAAACTATCCATTGGAACTGTACAAGTGTACACTTTTGTGAGGACTGGATAGGAAGTTTCCTACATGGCTATCATATCTCTGTATCTATATAAGAGAAAGCTAAACGTGGTTCAATTGGAAGAATTGGATGCAAACCCTTCTTACGAAAAAGCCAGTCTATAGGAATATATCTACACTATTTGAAAGTCTAAATGCCAAAACTTAGCGATTTAAAGGTACCCATCCATCACCTTGTCATAAATCAGAGTCAACATCAGAGTGTTGTCCACACTTATGGTATTGTTAGTGAGGGTCTTCCCTTAATTTACCAAAAAAGATATGTTCTTGCTCTCTCTGGATAATGTACTGGGACAGGCCAATAGTAAACTAACTATTTATTAGGATGAACTATCTTAGTCTCAGATACGAAAGATTCCTAAATCTCGGAAACAAGCCAATTCTTCTTAGTGAAGTAATACGCAATTAGTTGTTCATCTTTAAATAGAGTTATAAAACAATAGCCACAGATGATGATGATGAAAATTTAGCAATCCTGCTTAAGAGAACATCTTTTGGGGGACAATAGAGCTTAGAACTTAAACCAACTAAAATCATCTAAAGTGATTATCTTCTACGCAACTTGTGATCAACAATAATCAAGCATTATGAAACTGATTTTAATATGTACCTGGTTTGACAAAACTGCTAGGCAGCATCACCATTAGGAGAGCAGATATACAGAGGATGAAACTTCCAATCAGTTCCAACCTGAAACCAAGCCACTCGCTAGAGGCCTTATTGTGAAAGTCCATTGTTAAGCTTGAATTAACCCTGTCTAAATTTTCTTGGGAAAACCTATCCTCCTTTCTGAAGCACCTGATGGTTGTTACACCAAGAATCGTCTCTGAGAAATGATGGATAACTGGTGCTTTTGTGATTGACTCCAGACGAGTTAGCTCCCGTGAGGTTGCAAGGTAATATCCCTGCAAGCATGAAATGTAAGATGAAGTAGAACACTTCTTACAAGTATCATCTTTGGTCACTTTTTTACATGGATAAAAAGCCTAATTGCAGTGTATTTGAAGAACTATAAACCAAAAAAAGGTAGAAGATATGTAAATATCTAAAACTTGAGAGCATGTAGAGCATTCTTTTTAAAATACAAGTAAATCTACAACTCGCAACAAAGAGCAAACTGGCAAATCAAAAAGTATAATGTGTGTTGTGAATGCTTTGGGGATAGTTTAAGAAACAAAAAGAAACTGGAAAAACATCCTACATTTGAATTAACTTACACATTCATTGGCCTTTTTTGTACATGTGCAGACCATACCAAACTTCTTACCATTGCACTAGCTATTAATGTACTTGGTTGTAACCCCAGGGTATACAAGCCTATAGTCAAATGAAAATGTACAGATCCACTAACCAAATTATAACAGTTCAGAAGCTAAAAATCTAGACAATTAATTTATTGAAAGTACGCCATACAAACAAATTTATGAAAACTAGTTCTACTAGAATTGTGGAGTAAAATAATAAACTCCAGTCATCGCAGTCCCAAATCTCACCTGTACCAGGCTATAAAAAGTTTTTTTTGCATGATGTTGCAGATAAGCAAGCCAAAACAAGTAAGTGCATACAAACTTGGAAGTAAAACTTGGGTGTTAAACCTGGGAGGGGTAGGTACTATGTTTCTCAACAGAAATGCACATCAAAGAAAAAAAAAGTACGCTTTTCTAAGGTGGCGTCTTCTTCTATGGCTGAATCATAGGCAGCCATGTTGCACAGGTGTAGGTGCAGGTGTGGACACAGACACAAGTGCTGATACAGGAGACGGTAAATTTGTAAAATGTAGGATACAGGGACAGCTATATGTACATACATACTGAAGTTAATAATCTATATGAGATCAATATTATTCTTCATTCCCATGTTATGAGAATTAAAGTCTCTATACCATTTTTATGCTTCTTTTATAGAGCAGATTATAAATTGAAAAGGCACTCATTTTTTTAACTATGTACCCAAACGACCCTTTAAAATTACTTATGAACTAGGTATGTGCTAAAACGACCCTGTCCTGAGTCCAACAAGTTGCATAAATGAAGGTGAAGTGTACAGTATACATCCAAGAAGTGCATCATGAGTTTTTAAAAACATATGTTATTTAATTGAGTACAGTCTGAACAAACATATGTATATATTCAAGAAGTGTCCATGGAGTGTTGGACATGGACACAGATACCATAAGTGTCCGACACGGATATGAGAGCCTAGATGAAGTGTCCGGGTAACCTAGATTGGCAGTAAAGATTCTGTTGCAAAATCTTTCCTAGATCAAGTGTCCGGGTAACCTAGATTGGCAGTAAAGATTCTGTTGCAAAATCTTTTCTTGATGTTAAAGGCTTGAAACTTCTTCATTAGTACATCTGAGAGTTCCTGTAGTGATCCTATATAAAATGATAAAATCATTAATCATATTTTGTCCTAAAGATAGATTTATGCATATTACAAAAGTAATAAAAGTAATAGGGGTTAGGGGCAAAAGGTCTAGTCATTTAGTTTGTCTTCAGCCACGAAGGGGTTTTGATGACTTTGTGTTATTGGAGGAGGATGTCAGCACCTCCTCATCAAGAGGATAATAACAAGGAAAATACACCCAAAAAAATCCAAAGAAAATCAAAGGAAAAGGGGGTAAAAAAGAGAAACTCCAACATAATGGGTTCTCCTCCTAATTCTCTGCTAGAGGTAAAATTTGAAAGAAAAGAAGGAAAGAGAGAGAATAGGGAGGAGGAGCTCAAATTTACACTATAACCCAAAAGCTCTAAGGTATAAGCCTTCTCCTCCTTAACCCAGTTCGATCTCTAGTATGGATGATGAGAAACAAGTTTGATATTGATATTGGCAATAAAAATAAAACAAAAGAAGAAAGAAAGAAGAGGAAGAGCCATCATACACAGAAAGAAAAGAGAGGTGATAAAAATGGGGAAAGTTTACCTTAGGTCCTCAATTGACTAAATAATTCTAAAGAGCCAAATATGAGTAAAGAAGTGAAGGATTTGATAGTGGAAAATTAGTTTTAGGCCACAGAACTGCCAATTTTTTTTGCTAATCGGTCCAAGTTCAGTGAATAGGTCATACTAATTGGAAGGATAATTTACTCTTGATCCCATACGTTCATTAAAATCGTGAACAAGTCTAAATTAGAGCAAATAGGACTACAAACTAAAGGAGATAATTTAGTTCAGACCCATGAAATTTCAACAATTTGCAAAAGGTCCAAACTGAGTAATCTAATGCTAATTTGGACCTAGATTATAGAGCGATCAATCTATAGTATGAGTATACCTTAAGTTGGTTTTAACCCAATAATTTTATATTATAGAACCTTGTGGATATTGAAGGGGATAAAATTTGGGAAACTCAAATCAGCTTGAAGTGAGTTCATTTCGCACTAGTATTTTTATAAATAAATCACATAATTATTATATTTGATTGATCTTGTGCTCAAGACATAGCTACTCTATTATTTTCAGATATATAAAATGAAATGTGATTTGACCAATACTGTGGTGATTTATCTCCATAATGTGATCTTGAATCTGTATTAGATATGAAAGATAATTTTTTTATCCATATAAAATATAAAAATAAAATTTGATTTCATATAGAATGTGATATGTGGTTCTGAATCTCATCCAATATCAAATAAATGTGAATTTTGTTTATTTGAAAACTATTGAAGAAAGAAGTATATTTTAAATGTGTTTCAATACAGATTTTTCGTGATTTGGTATTTGAATCAAGAATAAAAAAAGTGAATTTCGTAAACTATTTTATTTTGATATGATGAGTTTACACTCGTTCACTTGATTTGGAAAGGGTTCGTGATTTTGACAAGTGAACAAATTTATACCAATATTATTTTCGGTACAAGTTGATATGTTTTTGAAATTATGCAATCTGACAAGTGATGTGTTTTTGAAATTAAGCTATTTGACAAGTGATTATCAATGTTTTCAAAACCCTCAAAAAGTCTGCTATGGAGTGATGTGTTTGTGCTTGTCATATGGTAAATGCACATTTTTTTTTACCCTTTTGGGCATTTGTAATAGGCCAGCGGTCTATGGCAGTGTTAGGTGCATTTTATTCCCAAAAATTATGTGTTATATGATGCGTTTTATGCATTCTCATGCTACTCGGCTATAATATTCATAAGCTTAAAGTGATCTATGAGGTGATTGTTGCAACTATGTGAACAAGTCAGAATGTTGAGATATTGCTTCCTTAAACCAAACAAGGTAACTTTTGAGTCTTGATGACAATGAACTTAGTCAAACAAGCTAAAGCCCAAGTCATTGCTGATGAACCAAACAAAAAGCGATCATGACAACGAATTTGTCTAGGAGTTTGACCCTCGGCTTTTGTTGACTATGCATAGGAGGCGGTTTGAGAGATGAACAGGCAGACTGCTGAGTCATCTTTCTCCTTCCATGTGTCGGCAAACGACTGGAAGGGAAGTCACTCAGTATCAGGAGAGAAATGTCTTCTCAGAGCTCTGGGTTTGTCAGTAAAGGCAGGGTGTAGGGTAGGTTGGCTGCGTGGCCGCCCTTCTCTCTCCAGGTGGCAGTTAGAAATTGGAGGCCGGAGAAGTCATTCGTGTATAGAGAAACATCATGACAATTCTCTGGGAAATGACTTGTAAGCCGAATATGCGGCTGGTGCACAAAGGTTGTCAGAATGTAGATCTTTGTAGGCGTATAAAATTGCCTATAGGTCCCTTAGCTTAGCTCAGCAC